>VZRI01011561.1:36826-203974 GCA_013397515.1 Upupa epops
GAGGATGGAGCCAGGCTCTTCTCAAGGTCATCTGGTGACAGGACAAGGGGCAAGCTGGAACATAGAAGGTTCCGTAAAAATATCAGAAGAAACTTCTTCATAGTGAGGGTACCAGAGCATTGGAACAGGCTGTCCAGGGGTGTTGTGGAGTATCCTTCTCTGGAGATGTTCAAGACCTTCCTGGATGTGTTCCTGTGCAACTTGGTCTAGGTGATCCTGCTGTGGCAGGGAGATTGGACTAGATGAACTTTCAGGGTCCTTTCCGATCACTAATGATTCTATGATTCAAACTAAAAGGTCCCAATCTCTCTATCTCTCCTCATAAGGCAAGTGTTCCAGTCTCCTAATCATCTTGTAGCTCTCTGCTGAATTCTCTCAATCAGATCTCTATCGCTCTTGAGCTGGGCAGCCCAGAACTGGATATGATGTTCCTGATGTGGTTCTGATGTGATCCTACTGCAGTTCTCATGATTACTATCTATAATTGCCTTTTTTAACTGTTTTTATAACTTGTGTATAACTGACACAAAAAAGTCTCTTGACATTTTTCAGAGTGGGTGGTTCAGAATAAGATTCTGTAAGTACGCCACCCCAATTCCCATGGTCACCTGAAGCCTTTATTAGGCTACAAATCCTAATAACAAGGTAAGACTGACAAATAATTGCACTGTGGTATATTCTGTGATACAAAATGGAAAGTGGCCAGCTGAACCGAGAACGAAATAGCCTAATGGAAGATGCCTTCATTTAGGAATGTGAGGAAGTGTAATAGGCCACACGTATCCTAAATTAAGTCTCGTGGCATTGCAGAGCCGTGACTTTGTACATGAGTGGGAGTTGGCAAATAGCTGTGATGGAAGCACAAAGTTTCTCTTTAATCTTGTAATGTGTTCACTGGTATTTTATTTACAGAAGCAATTACTTCTGGCTATGTATAGTTAGTTCCTGTAATAGTTGTTGTACAGAAATAGCAGCAAAGCTTTATGTGTCGACATTCTCCATTCACTGGAATTTTTGGAACTTCTTGTTAGAGGATGAATGACCTGTGACACTGCAGAACAACTAAGACAAATAAAAGCACCCAAAGAGGCCATTTTCCGAGTTTGCTGGTGCTCTCAAAGCTGAGGTTGCTGGATCACAGTTCCTTGAACCTAACAACATCACTTTAAAGTTAGCAGAGTTGAGGATGTGTTTAAAAGTCAGGAGGATCTGGAGCTCAGGAACATGGTTTACTGGTGGGCTTGGGACAGTTGGGTTAATGGTAGGACTTGATGAGCTGAAAGGTCTTTTCCAACCTAAATGGTTCTATGATTCTCTGATTCTGTGTTTGCGTTACAGGCTAATTGCTGCAGCAATGCCAAAGCCCATGGCATTTCAGGCAGGTGGTAGACTTGATGTGAGTCTTGGTTTAATCTTTACAGTTGTGTCTGTTTGGCCAACACATAAAATCATTCATTTGTTTTTAAAGCATGACCCAACTTTCGAACATGAGAAATGAGAGGAAATGATGACTGAGAAATGTTCTGTAGAAGATGATCAGTATTGGGATATCTAGTGGTACGACTACATTTTGGCTGTATGCAACTGCCTTCTTTCAAAATTACCCAAGGATTTGTAACTGTCTGCCTATACTTAGAAAAACTGTGACGTCAGTAGATAGGGAACATGGCAGATACCACTGCCACTGTCCATGCACTGACTTCAATTGGTCAGAATGGCTCTGGCAGGAATTTTCCTGTAAAATCTAATTTAGAAGATCTAAAGTCCTTGTATGTGCTAATACTTGAGTGTATCATCATCATTATTTATCCTCACACACTGTTATTAGTCAGAAATGTTGTTAATGGGAAATATCATTAGCAGCCCATTTTACCGCTAAGAAATCAAGGCACAGAAAGAGTGTTTCGTAGAAGGTCATGCAGGACATCCATAGCCAAGAAGGAAATGGAGGTTCAGATTAATGTTCCCTAGACTGAAGCCCTTTTCATGGGTTGCTGAAAGCGTCTGATCAATTTGTAAGCACTTAAGCTGCTCTTCAAACTTAATGGACACATTTTCAGGCCCCTTCGCTTACCAACGTCATCTCCCATTTTCAGCAGTGATGGATTCCATTCCTCTGTAACAAGACACGCAGCCCTGTGGCTGTTGAAGGTCCTGACCCAGGTGCTTCTGCAGAGTCAGCAGAGGAAACTGGAGACTCAGGTTTGCCTCTGAGCTGTCCTAGTCCCACATGCAAAACTATGTGTATATCGGGTAAAATAAAGAGGATAAATAACGGATAAATAGGAATTATGGGTTTTGCTAGTACAATAGACTAACTTAGCGTGAAGTACTTCAGTTCTGATTCTCCCAACTGTGACTTTTCTCAAAGCACTGTTGTAGTCTAGGGAAAATTTTCCTATAGCTTTGAGCACACTTATTTACAGAAATCAGAACCAACCTCTACAGAAGGTCAGTCACCCTCTGGCAATCCCCAAGCTACAATTTGCTTCTGGCTCTGCCAAGATCTCCTCTTTTGAAATGGGTGCATGCAGTCACCCAGGAACAATGGTCTACACTACACAATTGTCTGAAGTTCCTTCAGTATTTGTAGGTGTTGAACCTAGAAACTTGGTTGCAGCATCTTCTCCAATGTGGAACTCAGAATCTGAGCACAGAGGACCCCCATTTTGAGGTGTCATGATAAAGACTCTGGGACATTCAACATCCACTATGGTGAAAGCCACTTGAGTACCAGATGAGGATTACAAAAGCACCTTGAGAATATATTGGCAAGATGGACAGCAAACTCAACACTGCCCATATTCTTCTAGACAACATAGGCAAAGAAATTGAAACTTAGGGTGTTTTTGGCAGATCACATGCCTGCATTGTTTGCAAAGAGCCTTTGGTAATTAAATGGGAAATCTGCAAGGCCATACTGACAGGTGCAAACAGAGAGAAGGAAGCTGTGCTCATCCTTCAGAGCTTCTGTGTAGAAGATGTAGAGTCATGTTAGTGTGGCAGTAACCACCAAAGGAGCAGACTCTGCCTCTCAGCCCTGCTCACTGCCTTAAGTTCATGATGTTATCTCACTTCTGGACTGGGGCCTTCTGTTATTGGAGAAGCTAAGGGCACCGGCAGGGACCTTCTGACTTTCTGCTCTCCTCTATGTACATATATCTTTACACTGTTACATGTTGTCACCTTTTTGTTGAGAAACAGTCACCAATTCTTGTCTCACAGTTGTGTTCCTGTCATTCTGCTAGGACAATGAACATCTCACAGTTCAGCTCACCCCATCACTAAAGCATCAGTCGTGGCTGCAGAAAAGTCAGGAGCTACCAAAGCACTGAGGTAGGAAGCAGGAGTGTGGATTATATGCATCCTGAAGCCTGAGTACAGATCATACAATGTTTAGTATGTTCCTGCAAGGTGGCCAAGAACCAGGTTGCATTCTCATACCCTAAGGAATCCAAAATCTGCCCTCAACAGCAAGTTTTTGGAACTTTGCAAAAGGCTGGATTTCCTCCAGTTCTCAAGACAGAGAGAGGAAGATCCAGCAGATTTCCCCCTTGGTTCACATCTCTTAATGATGGTTCAGGTGGCAGTCAGCCCCCAGAAAAAGAAAGAAGTGCAACTATGCCAAGTTTCTTCCATTGACTATTGTTAGGACCCACAATTCATTTCTCTACACTGAAATGACAAATCTGACTGATTGGATTTTAATTCCACCCTGTTGTGGTTGTTGCACTCTGCTACCATCACGATTTTCCATTGGGATGCCTCGTTTCATCAGTAAATATTTGCTCAAAGGACAGTATAAAGATGACACGATTTGCTCCAAGCATGGCTTTTTTTGCTTGGCTTTGCAGCCTAAATAATACCCTTTAAACACAAAAAACTGTACTAGGCAAATATATGTTTGTAGGATAACAGCATGAAGCTGCAGCTCACGAGCTCTCCATTAGCCAGGCCTGTTAGCTGAGGTACAGTTCTGCCCTAGTTACCACTGTACAGCTTTTAGCTGGCATGGAATGTTGGTGGATCTTTTCCCTTGTAAATGAGAACAAACACATCCCTCATGCTGAAGAATTTGGAAGCATGAGCTCTAGAGAGCAATCTATTCAGGGAATAGGCTGATGCTTAAGTCCTTCTGAAAGCAGAGGGGTAATCTGTGTTTAAACTTAGTCCTGTGCTTTAATCTGCTTTTTTGTTTTACTATTTTGCTATTCTGAATAGAGATAAATGCAAGCATGTGCTTTCCTGAGCAGAGCTCTAAGAACATTAACTCACATAAGTTCTGGCAATGATTTATGGGTGTCAAGCCTGGCCCTTATCAAAGAACAACAATGCAAAGAACAAGCATTACGTGTGGGAAATGAGAAGCTGTTGCACTTTGTAGCTTTGTGACATTGCGTAAGAAATGAAACCCTACTCATATAGGAGAGGACAATAAAAAAGTGTTGCTTGATCAGACTGGTTTTATGGAAAGTTATCCAAACTAGGGAGTTTCTGGTTTCCTATACCTGAATTTACAGCCAGTTGGTTCTTTGGAACTGAACTCTGAAATAACTGGATAAGTGCCTTTTCTTTTCAGAGGTTTAGAAAAACATCTGCCTTAATCTTTTTCAGCAAGGATCACTGTAAACAAATTGTAAAACACCTCATCAGCACAGGATAGATTTGCTAGACATTCAAATTACTGATTATAGATAATGAATGGTGTCACTGCAGAAGGGAAAAAAACAACTCAGAAATGGTTTTAGATAGGTAATTTCTTTTAAATTGGTTGTAGAGGCTTAGCCCATCCTTGCAAGAACACTGACCTAATTTCAAACTATTAATAGCAGAGAAATAAAGTTGACTCCATGATGTGTACTTAGACACTGGAATTTTAATGCAGCACATCACAGGAGTCAGATGAAGTCGGCAGTATTTTTATATTCTGCACAAAGTTTCACTGCAAGTATTATAAAATAGAATCAGACCAAGTATTGAAATACAATTTTAGAGCTATTTATAGTCACAATCTTTCATCCTTAGTTATGCAGTGCACCAAGTTCCTATATTTAAATCTTGTTTTCATGTTGGTGATCTAACAAATCAGAGCCTTACCTATTACAAATGACAGTGGTTCAGCTGAAAAACTGCCTGGGGTTCTACCACCACCCCATATGTATGATATCAGCTAATTAAATCACAACACTTCAGTCTTAGTGATGGCATTTCTTTGCTATTACACTAAACTACCATTTGCTTAGCTCATCCCTCAACTCTGAGCCTGCAAACGCTTACACACTCGATTGCCTTTGAATATGTGAACACTCTTACTGAGGTCTGTGAGTCAGACCCTTGACTGGTGTAAATCCCAGGCCCTATTTAAATCCATAGAGCTGTGGTGGTTTATATCAGCTGAAGATCTGGCACCAGAGATACAGCCCTGTGCATAAAGGCAAGTATGTGCCTAAATCTCTCTCCTGGCCCCAGAAGGCTATATAGATCAGGTGAACCGTGGGGAAAAAAAGAGACTTCACTGAACGTTACTGTGTTTGAAGTCATTCCTGCTTGTTAAACACACATTTGTTACAAGGTCAGGATGAAAAATTATGAATTATTTAAGTTCATTACACCTTAGTTCCATTTTAAATGTTCCTGTTCCAAAGCTGAAGGGCAGTTGGTTGGTAGTTATGACCACAAGTTACAAATATTTATGATAGAAAGCAGAAGACCTTTTAGGGTAATGGAAGCTTGAAAGGCGGCTTTAATGTAACTGCCAGCTTACTCCCCTCTTAGAATTGTAGAAACATTTAGGTTGGAAAAGACCTTTAAGACCATGGAGTCCACTCATTAACGCAACTGTCCCAAGGTCACTGCTAAACCCTGTCCCTAAGCTCTAGATCTCCCTGACTTTCAAACATGTCCAGGGATGGCAATTCAAACCCTCTCTGGGCAGCCTGTTCCAAGGCCCGAGGACTCTTTCCAGGAAGAAGTTTTTCCTTCTGGCCAGTCTAAATGTCCCCTCA
Source organism: Upupa epops (assembly GCA_013397515.1). Lineage (NCBI taxonomy): Eukaryota > Metazoa > Chordata > Aves > Bucerotiformes > Upupidae > Upupa > Upupa epops. The sequence continues at coordinate 42,832 of VZRI01011561.1, forward strand.
AGGCCATATCCTCTTGTCCTATTCTCTTCCAGCGATGGCTCTAGCAACCTGCACCTATGAAACTTTACATGAGATGGACTTAACGAGGACTTTGCTGACTGTTCCCCTGGCAGATATTGATGATGGAATGAAGAGATGCTGAGATCTCAGCGCAGTGACTTCACATGAAAATTTATGACGGATGACTGACTCTTGGGACAGTTTTTGCAGCACCAGAGCACAAATATTTAGAGTTGTAAGGAAAAACAACTCTTAGTTCCAGTCTTTTGTGGGGGCAAAGGAACGTGAAAGTCCTATAAATATCTGGATCTGAAAGGATGGGGATTGATGCCTTTGACGGTTGTCTCAGGTTGATACAGCATTGAGTTCTTCTCAACACCCCAGTGAAAAATAACTTTAAAATTACTGATTTTAGTATAAAGTGGGGTAATTTCTTTTCAGATAGCAGAAGCAGCAGGAACATTTCAAACTCCCTTCAACCAAGCACTGACCCAGGCCATACTGAATTTTAGCTGAAGTGGGAGATGGCTGAGGGGCAAACAGGCGCTGACACCATACCTTTACCCCACGCAACCCAACCTGAGGAGCTGGTAACCGCCGACGCAAGGTGAGGAGAGGACACCCAGGGCACCAGAGCGGACACGGATGCCACGACAGGCCCCTGCACAGGAAGGTGTTGTCCACCCGCTCTCTTAACGCAGCTCTCCCCGCTCGCCCCTTTCCGCGCCCGCCGCCCTCCCTCCTCCCCTACGTGTCCGCACAGCGCCCCCTGTTGGCCGGAGCGAATCTTCCGATAGGGCGGGCAATGGGTGGGGGCACCGCAGGGACCCCGCCTCCTGTCTGAGGCCACGTCCTCTCCCGGCCTCCCTGCTTCCTGCTGCCTCCGCTTCCGGCCCCTCCCCGCGAGGGGGCTCCGCCATCGCCGCCCCGGCGGCTCTTTCAAACGCGGCGGCCGGTGGCTGCGGGTAACGCTGTGGGTGTGGGGAGGAACAGGGGCATTATCTGCCCAGCCGGGACTACGCTGCTCCTCCCGGCGGTGGGCTCCGCTCGCCATCGGACGGTGCCTCGGGGTGGCTGAGCGGGACCGGGGGTACGCTTGGGGTGGAGAGGGGGGTCGGTGACACCCACCGGGATGGGGCTGGGGTGGGAGATGAGGAGTTGGGGTCGGTGCCCCCCACCCCGACTGCCAGTTGGAGAAAGGGATTAGGAGGGGCTTTGTTATCCCGGTTCTACCCCGGGTAACGCTGGTTCTCATTAAAATGAGCTAGGTTAACCCTTCCCTGGCGTGCTGCCAGGGGAACTGGGATCACTGGGGGAAAAACGGGGGTTCCAAGTGTGTTTTAGGAGTGGTTTACTCTCGGTCACGATTCGGAGGCAGAAAGCAGTGGTTTAGGTGTTGGCGAGTCACCGAGCACCTGCCAGTGCTTCAGTCCTAACCCAGTTTGTGTCCCGAACCCAGAGGTGGATGAACCAGGCTCTAGCCATCACCCTGCAGTGCAACTGCGCATCCCTGTGCTGACATCCCCGTTCTGCTGAGTGTCTTGGGGAGGAGGAGTAGCAACACACTGTGCATGAGCATTTTGGAGAGTATTGATAGTTCAGGTGACTTGAGACAAGGAGTTTAGGAACACCAAGGTGTGTGGAAGGTGCTTGTCCCACCACCTTCTGCACACCCCTCTTGCCGTCCACTGCCAAGCTGCTCCAAGGTGTAGGCTGTTTCTTTACTCCTGGGAACAGGCTTGAAAGGGATTGTGGTTTCTATGGGGATTTTGTCCTTTTGGTGCCTTTCTGTAAGTGGTAGCTGTGGTAGACTTGCACCTTCCCATTACTTTATGTGTGCACCCTGTCAGTCTCTCATTTTTTTTCTGGTTGTAATTTTCCATTTAGCACTGGAGTCTCCTGATTGCTCCTTGTGACTCCTTTTTCAGCGATTCCTGACTGGCTTAATGCAGGAAAAGTCCTTGAAGTAGACTGCACCAGCTTCTCTATGCACAAGTATCTGTAAGTCCTCCAAGAGTTCAACCTCGAGAGGGTTGCAGTGAGTCAGATTTACATTTTGAAGTACAACATAGTTGTGGGTGACAAAAAACCTTCTGCACTGTTAGAACAGCTTTCATAAAGGTCTCCACCATTGGAATGCATAGTGATCTCTTTTGTCCTGAGGGATGTGTAGTGCTTTTTACTCCTTATCCCAGTTGCTTAGTGTCATAATAAATTATCATTTGAGTAGAGTGATGGGGTGTAAGAATTTAAGAAGCTAAATCACAGAGTTCTGTTACCCTTGCTGTTGTAGTCACACTGGAAAAGCATAGGCTGCAGAGCAGAGTTGAGGAGCTTCGTGCAGGTTTCCGTCCTGAAAGGAACATGCTAGTTTAACTGGAAAAGAGCTTTAGAAGTTGGATGGAGATGATGTTTGGGGTTTTTTTGCAGTTACTGATCTGGAGTTAATTTTCAGTTATGTTTGTGGTGGTAGTGTGTTTTTCCAAACAAACACAAGTTGGACAAATACAAGATAGATACAACTATCTCTTGTGGCAGATTGTTCATTTTAAACCCTGGACTTCCATAGAGAGGAATATGTTTGAGTTGTGCATTGCAATGGATGTTCAGATCAATATTTTTCTAGCTTTAAGGGATATTTCTGGCTTGTATGTTGAGATCAGATTTAAATCTGCCATGATGACATTGTGGTTTTGCATCCCCATGTTAAGATCCTACACAGTGAAGGATAAGAAGAGCTACCCTGTCACTCTTCTTTATTCCTAGCATGGCCCAACACCAAACTAACCTTATTTTAAGGAGCAGCTGACAGGGAGGGAGAAGCTATTTACAGCTGCCAGGGACAGCTCCAGCACAAGCAGAGAACAGTACAAGTGGTGGAAACAGAAGAAATGGCAATACAGTTGATACTGAACAATTTGGAGAGTAGACCTGGGAGATATATTTGTCCCCATTTTACATACTGTCTATGTTTATCTGATTTAAATAGCTCACTTGTCTTTGCTGGGCAGTGTAATATTTCTGCAGAGTCTTCTTTTTAAATGGAATAACTTTTGAGAAACATGCTGACACTTGTTTGAGTTTTGTGGAGGAGCAAGGCTTTAGTGATGAGCAAGTGTGTGAAGCAAAGAGAATTGGGGTGTTTCTAGCCATGCTGTTTGCTGCTTGATGTCCTTTGGAAGAGCTTTACTTACCCTGAATAGAAGATTAAGGGTCTAGTGCAAAGGTTCAGTGTTAATGTTCCAGCCTGTCGCACCGACACCCAACATCATATGTGGATAGAGCTGAACCGAAGCAGGATTTGTTAAGTGCATGGGCAAGGCCAAAGTTTCCTTGTGTTTCCTGGCATGGCAGTAAAATACTGATGGTGAAATGGTTCAGTACTCTTTCTTGAAGAACGTGTTTTAAAATTAAGGGAAAGCTTCTGCTGGCATACATAAAAAAAAACAAAAGACATTACTGATGGTTGCTTTGAAGTCAGCTGGCCTCCTAGCTGTTAGAGCTTTGCAGGAGCTCAGTGGACCAGCTGGCAAGCAGTGGAATCCTGTACTGTGAGGCTGGGTCACCCATGCTGTCATTGGGCATTCTGATGGTGAGTTCAGACACCAAGCACTGAACCCCTGTGGTAAGGTGCAGCAACATGGAGCACAGACCCAAGAAGGGAAGAAACAGGACTTGCTTTGCCCTATCTCTGCTATGGTTACTTTTAATTTTTCAGCATAGCCATTTGGTCTTCTACAGCTTTGGGAAGCTACAGGTTTTCTTCCGCTTAGTATAGCCCAGCCCTCACTTTGACAGAAGGAAGAAGTAAAGGCAGTTTTCTGCCCTCTATGGACTGTCTCTAAGCTTTTATTTGAAAAAATATATTCTGTAATAGTTATTCATCATCCTCAGTGGCATTTAAACTTGTTGCCTTGCCTGCCTTCCCCCTCCCTGCAGTGAATCATGAAAGGACCGTTGTTCTTAGTCATTTGTGGTAGGTGTTAGCACACCCCAGCACAGGAGGAAAATTTAGCAGACAGCTGTCTGGCAACTTGGAATCCAACCAGGACTTTTTTGTGGATTTGAATTTGAAAAAAATGAGACTTTTTGTACACAGAAGGAGTATCAGTAGCAACTGAGCAATTCTGTTTCTATAAATCTGAAGTGCAGTTAGCTCATTGGATGTATTATCATAGAATCACAGACAGATTTAAGTTGTAAAGGACCTCAGAGATTACACAGTTCCAACCCCCTGCCATGAGCAGGGACACCTCTCACCAGAACTGGGTTGCCTAGAGCCCCATCCAACCTGACCTTGAACACTTCCAGGGATGGAGCAGCCACAGCTTTCCTGGGCAACCTGTTTCAGTGCCTCAGCACCCTCACACGGAGGAATTGCTTCCTAGAATCTAATCTAAATCTCCCCGTTTTTAGCTTGAAACCATCCCCTTTGTCCTGTCACTAGAGTCCATTATTCAAGGTCCCTCCCCAGCTTTCCTGTTGCCTCTTCAGGTGGTAGAAGCTACTGTAAGGTCCTCCTTGAGCCTTCTCTCCTCCAGGCCAAACAGCCCCAATTCTCATCGTCCTTGTGGCTTCCTCTGCACTTGGTCCAACAGTTCCATGCTCTTTTTATGCTGGGGACTCCAAAACTGGATGCAGGACTCCAGGTGAGGTGTCACCAGAGCAGAGCAAAGGGTGAGAATCCCCTCCCTTCACCTGCTGGTGACGCTTTTAATCCAGTCCAGGACATGGTTGGCCTTCTGGTCTGCCCTCACATATTGCTGGCTCATGCTGAGCTTCTCATCTACCAACACCCTCAAGTCCTTCTCTTTGGGACTGCTCTCAAAAGCAGGGAGGAGGCGAGGTGGTTATAACTTGGTTCCATCTCAGAATGAGATTTTTTTGCTTTGCTTTGCTTTTCATGTCACAGATGTTTTTGGTATGGGGCTTTTATTTGGAGTTGTACAGCTTCATTCTGGCTTCTGACCATGGTTTGGCTCTTTGTAGAGAGTTGCTCTGAAATAGGTTTTCTGTTCTAAATTGATATCTGACCTTAATTCAAAGTAGGAGCTTTGGGAACAAAGTTAAGACATTTAAGAAAAGGTAGTAGATGGGTAATATAATTAAAGTTGATGTTTATGTCCCAGGCCAGTCTCAGCTCACTGTGTGCCTGTAAGAACTGACACAACACTGATGTGGGAGAGAGGACAGATGCTGTGCTGGTCTGGTTGTCCATGATACTCTGGTTCAAACATGTTCACAAGCTTGCAGAATTGCCTGGGATGCTGAAAATTACCCACCTAGGCTGGATTAACTGAAGAAACGTGTCAGATGATATAATTATTACAGTTAACAAGAACAGAGATCTGTGGGGCCTAATGGTGTGTGAAGTGTCCCAGAGCCTGCTAAAACAAAAGATCAGAGATCCACCTTGTAGTGGTTTTAATCATTCTGGAAATGTTTGTGTTGGTCGTAATGTTGTTTTTTTTGTGTGTGTGTGTTTCTCCTAATCACAGATTACACTACAAAAAGAATCCATCATTTTCATGTGTCTGAGTGATGGGAACAAATTATCGCAGGACTATGTAGTGGCCCTCCAGGTATAAAGAATAGAGGAAAAGGGAGAAGCAGAGAAACTGGGTGGAGTTGCAAGTGTCTTGGTGAAAAGTCACCTGAGAAGGTCAGTAGTGGGTTTTCTGTGGAGATTTGGGTTTTCTGTAGAGATTGGAGTTTTCCTGGGTCACATTCATATCCTAACTAGTCATTTAATGGGATGTCAGTCAATGGAACATACTTTAAGGCTCTCTTGGATCAAAGAGAGTGACTGATGAAGGCATTTTGAGGACACACTTGTCAATGAGTTCAAGGGCTGAGGAAGAAAACACAGCTTCCACCAAGTGTTCTGTTTCTTTCTGTTCCAGATGTCATCTCTGCCAAGGCGGGTGAAATGTGAAGCCAAAGCCTTTACATCAGAAGATGATGAACCACCTTCGTTTCTGAATTTGTAAGACTACTTAGGATTACTTGAAAAAAACTTTTTATCATCCCCAAGCTAGCAAAACCCTTTAAAAAATCCTTTGGATTGATCCTGGGGTTGATGAAAAAGTTTCACTGCCCAAAACTTTGATTCTAGACCACAAATTACCTTCATGCTCTTCATGCTCATAGTGAAGATAGAGTCAATCACTAGTTGTCCAAACAGAACTGGGTGTATGTGAATCCTGGTGACCAGCTTTCCAGTAAACTTTGTAAATCAGTAGGTCATTTATCTCTGCAGTAACATGAAATGCCTTTATTTGTTGAGTTTGTCTGTCTTTCTGTCTAGTTTCCTGTTCATTTCATGTCAGAAATAAAATCATCATTGCATCATTAATATAATTATTCATGTCAGAAACCACTCAGACTGACTTCCTTGTGGGTTCTTCTTTTAATTTTATTTGATTTTTCTAAATAATATTGTTTACTTGTTTGTTTTTCAGGACCTCTGAATCGGAGGAGGAGGAAGAAGAAGAGTGGGAGCCAAAAAGCAAAATTGCCAAGAGACCTCGACTGCCAAAGAAAAGTGAGGCAAAACCTAAAAAAGCTGCTGTTCCACAGACAGCTGTGGCCAAGAAAAGGGTCAAGAAGGAAGCAATGATAAAAGAGGAAATGGTGAGTATCTGTGAGCAAGACATTTAATTACTGTAGGTGTCAAGTAATGTGAACATAGCTCTGGTTCACTTGGTCTCCTGAGTGTGACCAGCTCATCTGACTGAGGTGCTACTGTGAATATTCAGTGTATCTGATAAATGTGGCTTCATACTAGATTTGTGACCCAGAGGTGTTTCTCTGCTCCTTTCACTGTTCATTGTGCTCTTGAGTTGGAGGCAAGGACCGTGTGTTGGCATCTTCTGAAGAAGATCCCAATTAAACTCTTTCCAGGATAATTTTATTTGATCACTTAAGTCATAGTCCTGCTGGATATGTTTGTACCTTTTGCTCCACACAAGGTGTTTCTTGATTTCTGGATTGGCGTTGCCCTGTCAGACAGAGACATTACTGTCTGGTATCAAGTCTTGCTAGGTCTTCATTGAAATGTTGAACAGGTTTCTCACACAGTCAATGTTTAAGCAAATTTCAATGTCTTCTTGGCAGGATATGTCTTTGCCTATTGCTCCTGCAGAAGAAAATACAATGCAGCTTCTAAAACCTAAGGAGGAAGATGCAAACTCTACACGTAAAACTTTAAATCAAAAGCCAGAAGTGCCTAAAAAAAGGAAAATAAATTCCTTCCAAGTGAAGAACCTGAAGAGTTCAAAGTGTGATGAAAAACCCTCAACCAGTGTTCCCATAGAGGGAAATCTAGTGAAACATGAAAAATCTGAGGATTTTGCGTTTGATGAACCACCTTTGAAAAAGATTAAGTCAACTACAAATCCTGAAGGAAAACCAGTTAAAAATCTAGGAGGCAAAATAAAAGAAGAGTTTGAAATGAACTGGGACATTGTACAGGTATGAGAACTCTTTTGAGGTATTAGTGCAGCAGTTTCCTACTTGGTACTTAGAAACTTAACATACAGTTCCTGTCCTCTGGGCATCAGCTGGAGTGTCAGAGTTATTGTAGTCACTTGGCTTCTGCTTGAGTTACCGTAATGCAGGTATAAATAAAGGTTTTGTTGGTGACTGTTAAATGTTACTCTAATACCTGTGTCTTAGTCTTTAGTATAGACAATTTGCATGTTGCTTCTGTATTTGTTCATGAGGTTTTCTAGTGAATATCTCCAACAGAAACCCCTGCAGGAAGGGATTCTGGGATCTCTCACTGGACAGTTACATAAGTTAGCGTGGATCATTTTGTTCTGAGACTCATCTAAGAGGGTCATCTAGGAGGAGGCTGCTCCCTCGGAACATCAAGGGAGATGTCATCTCTGTTTTTGTAGGATGTTAACTTTGAATCTGTTCAGGTAAAGACAGATGTAGGGTAACTCCTGTGCTGGGATATACCTGGTTATGGGAGATTTTAATATGAGAAGAAGGGGACTAGATTGGATATATTCTCTTCACCATCCTTCGTACTACCTGCTTAGCCATGTCCTTGAGTCTTCTAGAATCCTTCTGGAAATGCAGATAGAGAATTTGTCTTTTATGACCTTTAGTAATGCTGATTTACAGTTATGGGTGGACTGATATCAGTATCAACTTTGGGTTAGTGGGATATGGTGTTTTATGTAACCATGAGGTATGTCACTGATGTAAAACAAAATCAAAGTTTCAGGTGTCGTTCATGGGAGGCTGTTTAGCACTACTGATGCTCTTTAAATGTTCTTGGGGTTGATTTTTGTTTTGCTTCTGACAGGCCTTGTCAGAAATAACAAACGTTGAGCCATGGGTATGTGCAAACTTGATTCGGCTCTTTCAAGAAGAAAACACCATTCCCTTCATTGCTCGGTATCGCAAAGAACTCATCAATAACCTGGAGGCCGATGCCTTGCGAGAAGTGCAGCAAGCACTGGAGGAGCTACGGTAAGTTCACACAGTAAGTGACAACGGACTGCTGCCTCTGTGTCCCTCATAGTGCCCAAGCCATTATAAACAACCTCATCAAATTGAAACTGAGGGTAATTATACTTGATATCATTTTGGTTTGTTTTTTTTTTACTGTAAGTAATAAGAAGTGTAGCATTAATAATTGCCGAATTAAAATTGAGACCTTGACCTCTCTGAGGTTTACTAAACCTGAGGAGAATTTTGTATTTAAAAATATTTCTGAAAGGTTTAAAAAAGATTGTTTATTAAAACTGCGGACAGAAATCTCTTGCTGAAGGAGTAGTTCATAGATCCTGGAGAATCTGTATCCTTATCAGATGTGAGGTGCACCCTTAGAAAATGGTTCGATAAGAATCCCCAGGCTTCCTGCTTGGAGCAGCAGAGCCTCTGGTGAAAAGCAGTACTCAAGGTTGTAGGGTAATGGAGAATGGAATGGAGGTGCTAGTGGTTCTGACAAAGCAGGGTCTTCTTCCTTGTAATCCCCACCATTTAAAGCAAGAGTTTTTTTCCAAAGGGAGACTGAAGTGATTAAAATCATAATGAAATACTGCTTACAGATGCTTACAGGTATCTTACTGAACGTTTAAGACTGAAAAATTTGATAACCTGTACATGATGCAGCTGAAATATGGTGATAAAAATGAAAGCTCTAAGTGGACTTAAATTTTGAATCTTTTTATTTGGCTGCTATGTCACTAATTTTGCAAAATATACGAAGCATTAGTGACTGTCAGTTGATGTTTTTTCTTAAAGCTTCCGCAAAATATGTGTATACAGTTCTGACCTAATTGAAACAGGGAAGAATTAGAAACTCTTTTGGTTGTTAAATTTGGGTTGCTGAGGATTAGGTAAAATCTTCAGGGGTTTTGGAGAGCTTCAGCTTGATGGGGCTTGTTCTAGTTAGCGATGACCCTGCTCATTGTAGTGGGATCAGGCTAGATGACCTTTGGAGGTCCCTTCTAACGCAGCTCACTATGATTCTGTGATTCAGTGGTTTAGTAAGAAAGGTCACAATCAATAGCCTTTAAAATGTACTGTAAAATGTGACTGTTAACATTTAGTATCTTGTGTTTCAGTACTGTTGCAAAGAAGACACACATGGCGATACAGAAGTTGAAGAAAGAAGGGAAGTTATCAGAAAGCCTTTTGACAGCATTATTAAACTGCAGAACTTTGGAAGAGTTAGACCACGTGGTCAGTACAGATTACCACGTCTCAGATTACCCATAATTTAAATTTAATAGTGCAAAATGCAGATTATGTAGCATAACTGAGCTATTTCCTTGTCTTTTAGTAACTGTAGCTTTACTTTATTTTAAGACTACACCTTACAAAACTGGGAGTAAAGGCACCAAAGCCCAGAGGGCCAGGCAGCTGGGATTAGAACCTGCTGCTCTCTCCCTCCTGCAGAATCCTATGGAACTCAATCTCTTCTCTTATGTTAGACAGAACACTGCAGGTAAGTGCTTTGCTACTGCCATCAGTGATACCCTAAATGTTTGAAAATATTTCAAAATGGGAATTACTTGAGTTGTTTTTATGCTACTGGAAGTTGACAGAATCACAGAAAGTTAGGGGTTGGAAGGGACCTTGAAAGATCATCTAGTCTAATCTCCCTGCCAGAGCAGGAGGTTATGTATTTTAAAGTCAACAGTTCCTTTGAGCAACAAGTGGTAAGAGTTTACACTTTATGCCATGACTTTCTAACCTTTCCCGTCTTTATATTGCAAATTGTAATAATTCCATTATACAAGAGACAGAAGTGTGGAGATGTTATAGCTGGCACCTCTGTTAACCAGTAAGACGGGAAACTGCATGTCTAAGACTTGTCCAAGATTCTAATCCTACTGACGGTTCAACACTGGATTTACAAGGGGCTTCTTATTGCCAAGTGATGGTAGGGGTTGGTGAAGAAGGAATCCTGAAATATGAGCAGGAACATCAGTGGTGTGACAGTCACCTATAAGCAGCAGAGTGGTGTTTCTTTGGGAATGCAGTTACGGGTGAATCTGTAGGGGGCAATCACTGACAATAAAATAGAAAGATCATCACAACCTTCTGTATGGTGTTAAGATAGAGAACTTTTCTTTTTAACTGCTCCAATGAATTTTAGCCTAAATGCATTGAACCTCCTTAGTAAGATAGACTCTTTCCACTTAATTTGTTTTTACTTAAAATGCTCCTAATGTTATAAAGCAGATCAGTTACTGAATCATTTATATTCAATCAGTTGATAAATATTCAGATTAATTCCTGCATTTTAGCACAGGTCATACAGCAGCATTTTGCAGCCACCTGGCTGATTTATTCTGGCAGAGTCTAAAGAGACACAAGAAAATCTTCATGGTGAAAATTGAAATAAATTATTTAGCGTGTATTGCCAAGGAAGTGCTATTTGCTGCTGTGTAAACACTTCAGGTTTAGAAAAATCAGTGCACCTGTTCTCAATTTCATGCTAAAAATAATGTTGCTGGGGTTTACATAATAGTTTTTATTTGAAATTTCATACTGGGTCACTTTTATCAACAGTGTACAGTTGAGATCAGAGTAAGTTTGTCTTTATGGGATGAGCCATTTGCCACACAGACAAGTTCTCATTAAATCTTAATAGTTCTTTTTTAATTCTCAGATTATTTTTTTTAACTTACACTGAAACTGAAATAAAACCAGCAGATTCTTGAACAGGAGCTTTATTTTATTTGTTCTTTAATTCTAACAGGGCTTGCCTAGTCTTGGATTGAAATTCTGTGCTAAAATTCAACTGGTACTTGAGCATCCCAATTTGGAGTTGATGTAGTGATGTTTTACACTTCCCCTTTGCTTTATACCCTGACATGATGTCATTTTAACTATAAGAAGCACTAACTTATAGCACTAAGGATCTAAATTCCACAACTTCTGATTGGTTCAGGTGTTCAGTAACTTCTTTTTATTCTCACTTTTAAATTTTTCTTCCTGGCAGGTAAGTTTAGCTTCCCCACCTATGAAAAGGGGCAAGATTTGTTATTTTTCTCTAGTGTTTAACTACACAGAAGCAGAGCTCAGTATTCAAAACAAATAATAGTTACTAGAGCAGGGTTGGTTTTGGTTTGTGTTTTTAAATGGTGTGATGGTCAATGCATTCATTTTTCATGCTGCTGTATGATAGAAGGTTAATGCTACATCTGCCAGCAACAAGGTTCTAGTCTTCTGCGCTTCAGCGGAACCTCTGTAAATCAGTTGGGTATTCTGCATCAGTATTCTTTCAGCCTGTGTATATTTCCTTAGGGCTTGTGCAGTAAAATAATTTTATGTATTAGCTTTTTTATAATCATTAACTGTGCTTTCTTCTAAGGACTGAAAACTATCCAGGAAGTTGAGGCTGGAGTGCAGCACATTTTAGCTGACATCTTCGCTAAAGATAAAGATACCCTGGATTTTATCAGGAAACTGTAAGTGCAGCTCTTAGTTTCTAAACTTCCCTGGTTGCATGGTAAGACTTGGTCTCCTGGTGTGCAATTGCATAACAAACTACTACTGATGTGAAAACACTGTTATTGTGAGATCTGAGGAAGAAATTCCTCCCTGTGAGGATGCTGAGATAGTGGAACAGGTTGCTCAGAGAGATTGTGGCTGCTCTATCGCTGTAATTGTTCCAGACCAGGTAGGATGTGGCTCTGGGCAATCTCATCTGGTGAGAGGTGTCCTTGTCACTGGCAAGGGGTTGGAGCTGGATGACCTGAGGTCCCTTCCAACCCAAAGTGGATTATGCCACTCTCAATATTAAGACCTGTAACACAGCTTGGAAGATAATTAGCATTAACATAACTTGTAATTGGTCAGACTACAAACTTCACTTTTAATTGAAAACCAGCACTGATGGCTTGTAACAAGTTTCATGCAAAAATACTTCATCAACATTTGTTTCCTTTATCCAGATGTCAGCAAAGGTACATTTATATCCAATCAGCCTTGGCAAAAGTGTCATCCAAAAGCGGAAATGAAAAAGATATAAATAAATTCCAGTTATACCATGAGTTTTCATGCAATATAAAGAACATTCAGCATCACCAGGTAGGCTCGCAAATGTATGCTTTTTTTACTCAGCATTCTAGTTACAGTTTTTGAATTCTTTTTTTAAAATCTGATGTTGCATTTTGGTTATCAAAGGCAATAGTGAATTTCACATATTGAAATGCAGACTAAGCATCTCTGCCTTAAGAAGCTGAGCAAAGGACGACTTGTTCAGTATGCCCATTGTCTAACTTATAAATAGTTGTTTAATAAGAATAATGTTTATATGTCCGGTGTCACTACTGATATTATTCATTTCAACATGTGTCAGGCTGTCCCATTTTCCTCCTGATGACAAGTGAGTATCAGGAAGGGGATAAAAGCTAAGTGACATTTTATGGTCTGTAAGGGTGAGACCGGAGTAGATTTAGAAACGAAACCCAAAACCCAACCAAAACTCCAAAACCAAACCTGAACAGAGAAAAAATCTAACAAACGAATAAAACTCTTTTAGTTGCTTCCAATCAGAAGTGTCCTTCTCCTTTAAAAAGCAGCTATTCCACAGCAGAACGCTTTTATATCTGTGATACTCACATTTTCTCCCCTCTTGTTATTTTAAGTCTGATGTTTTGGATTAATAAAGGATTTACTTGTGTGTCCTGTAACTAATTTGTTACAAATATTTCCCAATGTGCATGGGCGTGTTTGAAATCCCCATAATCAATGGTGTTAGGTGAAACACCATGAATAAAATAACAACCAGTGATTTTAATAGAGATGTTTGAAGAGGTTCCTGTTAATACATTATTGTATTTATAGCTGTCATTATTTGGTGAAATTTTGTTTCTGTAAAAGTCAACACAGTCTAGCAGGAGATTTTTTGGATATTTTGTCTTTAATTTTTTGTTTGGGTGTATTAACTGTTGAATTGAGTATTTTGGCTGTGTAAGACTGTTTGGCTCTTCTCTGCACTGAGAGAGGTGAACAGTGAGATACGCAACGTTTGCATTTTCCATTTGTTCCTCAGCCTTAAACTCCTAGTACTGTACTTCCAAAAGTCTTTCTCATAACCTTTAATGTCTTTATCACCTGACTGTACTACCCTGCTGATGCAAATTACCTTTTATTTTGTTGCTTCTTTTATTTTCTTGGGTTACAATCATTCTTGGAAGACTTTGAAGAAAAATACTTTTCTGTGTTCAGAAAATGGGTTAAAAATGTGTTTTGGGAGAAGAACGGTAAATGTATTCCAGAGAAAAATATTTCTACATTCAGTTCAGGTTTTTACAAGCAGTTTAGATCTATAAAATCTGTAGAGAAGCTTGAATAAACAGTGTCTTTCTACACAGCCTTTATAGACATAGTTCCGCTTTCCTTCCAGTGCACTTGTCATTCTGGCTGTTGAGACATGCCACAAAATAATTGGACCTGGCTTGGAGTAGAGTTGTTTGACTGAAAAGTTAAAATACTTTTAACTTTTAGCTGAAGTGAGAAGAAAAACCCCAATTTCTTTGTTTAAAAATCCCAACTCTAGATTTTGACATTGTTGGACACCTGTGGTGCTTCCGGCTGGAATGTTTTGCTGTCCAGAGGTTCAGCCACAGTTCCTTCAGCAGCAAGAAGAACCTGACTGGATTCTGCATGTAGCTGGTTGTCTATTACACAACTCAGGAATGGAAATCTTTCAGGAATATTACTTAGTTCTTTTTTTTTTTTTGGACTAATTGTAATCAGTTTGGTGTTTGAGTCCATCTTGGGGTTCCTTTCTTCTCTTTGAAGATGACTGAATTGGTGGGAGGAAAAAAGTCATGAAAACGTACAATGTTTGAGGCAAATACACTATTTTCAACCCCATGCTTAAAAAGACACTGGAAATTCAAATCCTTGGCAAAATATCCAAAATGTATTCAGTGGGTCTACGTAAATCTGTGACATGGGAGAGAGCCATGCAAAACAAAGGATGTTGTATGTTTTACCAGAAGAGAACATGGTTTGATGGCTCTTATGATGAAATCAAATTATTATTCTCACTTTCTCTGAAAAAATGGTGCTTTTATTAAATCTTCAGGTGCTCTGCCCCAACTGTACATAAAACCAGCCTTTTTCCAGAAATATGTTTAGAACAGCCAGATTTAACCTGTTACTTCCAAACAAAACAATGTGTATTAGCTTAGAGGGAGAAACAGACTAATCGTGTCCTTTGTTGAGAGTTTTTTCAGATGATCATTCTGCTCTGAACACATCACTTAGGACAGTGTGAGCAGCTTTTTGGAGAAGAAAAATGTAAAAAAGTATCAGTGACTGCTGTAGAGCTGGTCTAAGCTTTTGGAGGCCTAGGAACCAAAACATGATGCAAATATTGACCCTCTGCTGCAGTGTGGCGATGTGGTGACTGTTGGCTGTGTTCTCCAAGCATCATTTAGATTTTATTTTAGCTTGACATTTAAAAAACGGGGGGGGGGGGGGGATCAGAATAAGCGTGAAAGCGTTTTGATTTGTTAAAACATGTCCTTCTAAGTCTCTACATGAAAACATTGGCTTAGGCAGTCCAAGGTACCAAATGCTATAATATTTCACATGCAATCTTTATTATTAGCTTTGTTGTTCAATGATATGTCAGGCCTGGTATGTCACAGGAGTGGTTAGGCTCAGGAATATAAATTGGTACTATATCCTGGAGTCATTTTAAGCCATTGTATTTAGCATATGTGACATGTCTGAGTTAGCTAGTGATTGAATTAAAGCTCCTGATTGACACAGGGTGCTCTGTTGTGACAGTGCTCAGGGCCTGCTACATACAGCAACATGTGTAGTCATACAGGAATGTCAACTTGGAGCAGTTGTTTGGGTTGGTTGGTTTTTGTTTTTTGGGTTTTTTTTAATATTTGCACTTTAAAGCCTTTTGGAAGGGAAAATGAAATCTAAAAGCATGTGGCTTCTATTTGTAACTGCTTCTAACTCAGTCTGTCTGGAAAATCTTCTAGCCAGTGACTTTTCTCAATGTAGTCTGGCTTCAGTTGACCGTTCAATATCTTCACAGTGAGGTTGGACTAATCAACACCCATCAAGATCCACCACAGGGATACTGGTTTTGAGTGCAGAGCCACAGACATATGTTTCAAATTGAGCTCACTGTGCAGATTGAACCAGATTTAGCTTTAGATCATAAATATGTAGGTGTCTATCCAAGGCTCTGCCAGAAATATGTGCAGATATTTGAAGGCTGGAGTGTTAATATTAATGTATGGTGTTTTCTGCTATTTCTAGACTAGGCATGAATAAGCCTAAATTCATCCTCTTTCAAATTAAGCTGCTTTCCTTTGTGTCATAAATTCTGATTCAGAATTTTAAATTTGGATTGATCTCAGAGGAAAACTAAGCTTGAAGCCTAGAATCAACTTCCCTTTCTGATGAGAATTTTCATTTCTGTTACTAAATAATATTCACCTAACTAAATCCGTCCTGACTTGTGTTACAAATTCTGATTCATAATGTATTTTAAATTTGGATTACTCTCAGTAAGAAGGGTGAAGCATAGGACTAGCTTCTTCCCTTTCTCATCAGAATCACTTTTCAGTTAACTTCTTGAGTTTTCATTTGGGTTATTAACCAGGAATATTTCACCAGCTAAGTCCATCCCAACTTGTATTAGACATGTGTTTAACATAAGCTGCATCTTGGTCACAAACTCCAGAACAAATGGACGATTTGTTAACGCTGACATGATTTAGTGTGTTTCAACAGTGGATGTTCTCTGTCCATGCTAGTGCTTGGTGAGCTACTCTTTCTCTGTACCACCACCATGATTTGCTACAGAACGTCAAGCAGGCGCGTACACAAATGTTGATCAGTTTATCTTTTGGATATTTTGTGTGTCATCTGTCTTTGCCATTTATGTTGCACTCAGATTCTGGCCATTAACCGAGGGGAAAATCTGAAGATCCTGACAGTGAAGGTCAACATTCCTGACGGGGTGAAGAATGAATTCTGCTGGTGGTGCGTCAATGAAAGGTCTGCACAGATACAGACTAGTACAGAAATCTTTTTTTTCCATAGGCAGCTGCATGCTGAAATGTACCTCACATGTCTCGTTACATTAACAGAACAATTGAAACGAGTATTTATTAGATTAGATGAAATTAGCAGGTGGATGACTTTTATTCTGCATTTCCAACTGCCGTAGCATTATGCTGAAAAGATTGTGCCTGTGGCTGTGTTTGGTGGAGCTATGGCACCATTCTTCAAGGAATTAAATTTAAAAAAAAAAAAGTGAAGGCTGATGAAATGTGAATGTATTTTTGTATTGTAATAGGCATCACAGCCAGGATACTTAAAGCATTTTGTAGAATTCAATCAAATACACTTCTAACTTCTAGAAAACTTTACACACCTGATTACAACAATTAAAGAGGGTGACTCCAGTTTTTGATCAGTATAGCTTCTAGCTGTGAGTTTTGTAAATGGTAGGTAATTGTGTGTTTAAATAAAAATTATTATCACATTTAAAATTCAAACCTAAAGGTCTTCAAACTGTGGTTATCAAACGTCACCCAGGTTGTTTTGGGTCTGGTCTTTTTGATCTCTGGTTGTTAGGAAATTTGCTCTAAATTTCAGGTGGTTATTTCTTACTGTCTTGTTCTTAACTGAGCTGTTTTAAAGCTGTACTGAGATTGAGTGTCGCATTATGTTGAGACTTGTAAGACAAAAGTTTAGGATAAATATAATGTTGTTTTGTGCAATATCTTTGCCTTCTTGGGAGCTGCACTTCCATGTCCTCTGTTAATGAATGTCATGATCCGAACTGTGTGTTTTCCATGTATAAAAGGCTTCTCTTTCCCAACCATTTGAAATGTTGGGCAGCATTAGAAAGTCTTTCTTTTTGTATCCTAAAATCAAAGAGAGGAAAAAGAAAAATATGTGCTTTTTTTAATATATGAAATTCTACACTGTGATACTGCTTCAGCAAATGTTTTTCTTCCAAGCCAAGTCAAAGAAATGAATCTGGTAAAAATATTCCTTTTCACTGTAAAAGTTAATAGTTCTGTTTCCAACATGGAATTCTCTGAAAGAGTTAAAATATTGTTTGAGCTGTTAACGTAATCTACCTACAACTAATAGTAAGTAACTCCTTTTTCTAGGAAAATATCAGAATTCATAAACCCATCTAAGTTTGCTTCCAGTTTCAATGCCCATAAGGGATTTTCTGTCTTCGCCCCAAGTTGTATTTTGAAGAGGCAGAAATTATTTGGCAGTCCAGCTTTTCCTGCAGTAGTGAGCCACAGATAATGTAACAGCTTGTCACTGTGACACAAATGAATGTGGGATGTAAATGGAGATATTTTTGGTTGATTACACTTTAGTGAGTCATCCAGAGAGAAGAGGAATATTGATCTTGGAAATGGAGCCACTTATTAATACTTTGCCTTTGAGGGGGTTATAGATGCATATGGGTTTTAACAGTACAACTTCAGAAAACTTCCAAATATTTCCAAATCTATCCTTATTTGTGCTAAAGATTCTTTCTGGAGGAGTGTAGTCATTTGCCATCTGTAAAAACCTCCATGTTTATGGAATTGTGTGGCAATAGAAGTGTTTAAAGCCTTTGCCAGTTTTAGATAGGTATGGAAAGTGTCTCTGGTTACAAAGAAGTATAATAGAACTATTTGCAGAAAGCACTTAGCGAAGTGTCAGCTATCATATAGACAGTTTTGGGAGAAATTACAGATCTCTCTAAACAACTGAAAAAGCTATCTGGGTAGGGAGTGGCTCAGGATTCTCAGTATTTCTGAGTGGGTGCAAGTGAACAGATTGAAAGTAAAAATCAGTCTTGATTTTGCTTGGTTCTGCATGTGGACATGGTACCAAGTAGCCATAATTCTATCATATTCCAGCTTAAAAAAATTCTAAATCAAAGAACTTCAACTTAGACAGACACATTAAATAGAAATTTATCTCACTTTGCAGTTAGGACCCAGGCATATAAAAATTACACTAACTATTAAAAAAAGACGTAAAACCCAAGTGGAGTGTAATACAGAATGTTCATAGTCTGTTTCTGAGTGTATTATGTCTGGTGCTTCTCCTCAATCTTTTTCCCCTCTCATTGGGTGAGTTCATGTTTGTTGCAAAACAAATCAATGGAATAAATATCTGGGAGCTCTGTTTTGGGGAGCTTTGAAACTAAGACACATTTTAGGACAAAATTTGAAGTAATTGCATATAACGCAGACCTAACACTAATATTGAATCAAGGTCACTCAGTTGTAGTAGGCTTTAACTTCTCAGTGTGAAGATCAACATCTTTGTGTATATATTCTTTAAACATAGAATATGATTGAATTCTAATATGGAACAAAACAAGACCAGGCCTATATTTTCCCTATGTTTACCTTCTCCTTCCATTAATAGTTGAAGCTATGATTTCATTGCCCAAGTATTGTAATTCTGCAGTTTATAGGACATGTCACAATGTACAATTATTTTTACACAAATTCCCTTTATCTCAGTTTTTTGTGTATGTTGTTAAAAGACTTCTTATTTTTCTTCTTCTCTTCTCTTGCAGGTGGAGACCAAAGCAATTTTTAAAGCCAGAATTTATGAGGATACTGCGGAATTCAGTAGAGGATGCATATAAACGCCTTATATACCCTCTCCTCTGCAGAGAATTCAGGTGAGCCCAGAATGAACATGTCTTCATACTACCAATTCCTTAGCAATTTATTAGAATAACTTTTATCCACCTGAAAAAAATCACCATGTTTGTAGTCCTCTGTGCTTACAAAAGAAAT
This sequence comes from Upupa epops, assembly GCA_013397515.1. NCBI lineage: Eukaryota > Metazoa > Chordata > Aves > Bucerotiformes > Upupidae > Upupa > Upupa epops. Next base: position 62,121 of record VZRI01011561.1, read on the forward strand.
GAACTGTGCGGTTATGGTTCTGTAGATTTAATTTGTGACCCCATCCAAATTAGGCTACAGGAGAGAGAAATGATCTTTACGTGAAGATGTTTTATGTGTTCAGTATTGCCTGTACATTTATTTAGTAAAGTTCAGGTTAGCTCTACATTATCATAATAGTTGGAGCATTATCCTTGTGGTAGCATCGGTCATTATGCCCTGGAATCTTCCCAGCATCTGTTCATGTCATGGCAATGTCGCTTTCAGTGATATTGTTCTGTCTGAAATAAATCAAAAGTCGTGATTGGACATGTCCCTTGTGTTGTTTGTCTGTACTTTGAGTCACAATGTCTAACACTGTGAGGGCTGCTGCTGCAGCAGTAGGTTGCTGAAGGTTTTATGTCCTCCTAATTAAGACGTTTCTTTGCTACTTCCTCAATGTAGCTCACAAGTTATAAAAGCAAAGAATGTGAAATCTGCTCTGGATGTCTCCTTATGTTTTACTCTTTGTGTAATAATTCTTCATGGTTGGTGGTGTCTGGGTGGGAAAAGCTGAAAGATCTCCTCTAGAGAGGGATGCAAAGCAGAGTATTCATGGTCCCTGACCACTTAGCCCTTCTGGTGTGGGTGGAAAGAAAATAACAGAAACTGATTTTCAGGGCTCTTGCAAAAGGCTGCTAAAATATTCAGTATCTCCTCTTAGCATTAATATTTCCAACCTACCACCCGCTGTTCATTCTTTCCTTTTTTTATTATTGTTAAATGTTGGAATGGAAAAAGTGTACTGAAACTTCTGGTGCTTCTAGTGATCAGGAGAACAAAACTTGCCAGCAAGAGAATTACCTTATTTATTGTTTCATTTCCTTTCTTCCACCATCATTTCTTGTATCTGGTATAATAATGTTCAATGTTGCTTTTGGCTCATTCAAATGCATTTTATTTCGTTGCGGTGCTGTGTAAAATTATTCTGTCACGATTTGATGCAGGTGATGTGGCACAGATACATTATTTTTTAAATGGATAATCCTTTCCTAGTTTTCCACGCTTCCTCCAAATGAGTGTTTTCTCCTCTCCGTCTTCAGGGACACAGATGTTTCTCTATGGATCTTGTTTCACATCTGAAGCTGGTTTGCAGATCTTTTTCCACGGAAAGGAGTGCCCCTCACACTCCATTTAAAAACTGACTCTTAGAACACTGAATATGATAGAATCAGAGAATCAGGTTGGAAAAGACCTTTAGGATCATCAAGTTCAACCATTAACCCAGCTTTCCCAAGGGTTGAAAGGGTTCCCTGCTGCTGAACTCTTGTGTCCTTAAGCTCCAAATCTCCACAACTTTGAAACATGTCCAGGGATGCTGATTCAGCCCCCTCCCTGGGCAAGCCTGTTCCAAGGCCTGATGACCCTTTGCACGAGGAGGCTTTTCCTCATGTCCAACTTAAACTTCTGATACAACTTGAGGTCGCTTCCTCTGGTCTTGTCACTGGTGAGAAGAGACCAAACCCCAACCTCTCTGCAACCTCCTTTCAGGTAGTTATCTACATCAGTAAGGTCTCCCTGCAGCCTGCTCCTCTCCAGCTCCCTCAGCTGCTCCTCAGGTTTGTTCTCCAGTTCCTTCACGAACCTTGCTGTTGCAGCACATCAATGTCTCTGCAGTGAGGTGCCCAAACTAGAAGCTAGCAGGACAGGGTGAGGCTGTTTGCTTTCATTACTTGTTGGTGATATACGGTCTTGAGTGTTTTGTAGGGTCAAAGTAGGAACTTTGAATTCCTCTTCCAAAGAGGAGGACATCTGCTACCCACTTTTGTGTTAGATCGCTGCCATATCAGTGAAAATTGTTGCAGACTGGAAAAGCATGCAGCTGGGCTACTTGCCATGTGGATGAAACCAGCAATGCACCAAAAAAAAAAAGCTATTTGATTGTTTGAGGTTGCTTGAAATTTGGTCAAGGATCAAATGACTCTCAAACTCGAAATTAAGGGCTGGTGCATGGAACAGTAGATCTTGTCATTGATCCCAGTGTTGAGTGCAAGACACTTAGAGAGGAACGTGAGCTCTCCATTGGAAGTTAAAAAATTCAGGGTAGTATGTAATCGAAAGGACATACATTATGTTCCCCCTGTGCACCTGGCACTTTCATCAGTGTTTCCTGTTGCTATAAAAGTTTCCATATTCATGCCAATTCTAAACATGATTTCCTTAAGGTGTGCCTAACTACCAGCATGTGTTTAACGGCAAATAGAATTCCAAGTCTCCCTTCATAGGTGGTTTGATGTGGATTTGCAGTGTGGGAGGACCTGGCCTTGTGGTCAGTGGCAACTGTATACCTCTGGGATAGATGGGAAGCTGGAACTTGACTGGTGTCTCTCCAAAGCCTCCAGTCGAAGAGCATTCAGCCTTCCCTTGTTTACAAGCCACTTTTGAAGTTTCATTTTTATCTGTGCACAGCTGGTTGAATTTGTTATGTAGATGTATGTATATGAACTGTAAGGCTGGGAGACTTAGCAAGGTGTTTTCTTTGGTCTGTCACAAGTAGCACCAAATGACTCTGTCCCTGAACTTGCACTGGAAGAAGCTCATTCTGCGATTTAGGTTTGTTTTGTTTCATTTCCTAAGAATAGGAGAAGGATGTTGCAAGGCTGAAAGATCAGGAAATTAAATGGCAACTGAAATTCAGCAGTGATCAGTGTAAAATGATGCTTGCAAGGGGAAGTAGTTACCTTTTTATATGGAATGTTATGTACTCTAAGCATAATCCTGGCAAGACACACACTTCAGCACTATGGGAAGAAGCTCCATACAAAACTATTGGAGGCTGCTAAGGAGACAAATCATGTCAAACTCAGGAAGTACTTTAAGCTGGAAGTAGTTGGAAATTGTGAGAACCTGAGCTGGTCGGTTGGTTGTATCCTATGCAAACTCAAGTCAGTCTCTTTAAGTTCTTTCAGATCTGAAAATTGTTCAAAACAGCATTATATCCTGTCATGTCAAGTAGCCCCAATGAGGGTTGGGTTTGAACTGTTTATAGCTTAATTTCCCATGCCCCATTCTTCAGGATTAACTACAAATAAACCCAGATATTATTTTTGTGTCCCCGTTACTTCATCAATTCTGGGTTTTTTTTCTTTATGTAAGATGTCATACTGTGACAAAATATAGTTGTCCTTGTCAGTCATTGTCTTACTGACCACATCTGACAAAGACGACATTGTGCATCTTTTACACCTTCACTGGTTTGTAACGCTCTGCCCTGAGTGTTCTTGCTTGAAGTCATCAAAGTTAGTCTTTGATGCCCCCTGCATGGTGAGTCATGACTCCATCAGCCTTCTAGTTTGGTTCCAAAGACACTGATTAATCTTGTAGAAAGACCTCGGGTCTACAGTCTTCTTTGATGATTGATAAATAACAATTCTTCAATGTAATTAAAGGCCCCATGAGTCACGGTGTGTTAACAATTAATTGGAGAAGCCCTCCAGGTGTCTTTCAAGTACCTCTCAGCCAAAACATTTTTTATTTTGCTGGTAGTGATTTGTATGCAGAACTGGGAAGTCAGGGTGAATTCAATCCATACCTCCTTCAAATCCACTTCTTTGCAATTAGGAATCAGCTTTTGTGGGCAGCTGTTACTCAAATATCAATTCAGCATTTTGGTCCATTACATTCTTGACTTTGATTTACTTTCTTAGAAGTAAAGAAGTCAAGAAGACCAAGATAGTCATGTAGTTGTTACGTTTTAAAAGTGGCTTTTTGTCACACTTCACATTTGCAAATGGAATAGTTAAAGATAGTGAAACTATAATTGGAAAAATCCTTTACAACTTTGTAACAGTTCTAAAGTGCATGTAGAAGCTGACTGAAGAGGAAAATGTTGTGGTTTGTTTTTTTTTTAATGCTAAGGTCGAAGTTGACATCTGATGCAGAGAAGGAGTCAGTCATGATGTTTGGGAGAAATCTGCGGCAGTTGCTCCTGACTAGCCCCGTGAGGGGCCGAACTCTGATGGGGGTAGATCCTGGCTACAGACATGGCTGCAAGTTGGCAATTATTTCACCAACCAGTAAGTTTCGATTCCAAATATTTCTGAAGGGACCAACACAAATATATCTATTTAGAGGAAGGTTAATTTCAAAACCTACATTTTTATCTAATTGATTTTTTTTTCTTAGGACCTTAGTGTTTCCCATGCAGCCTGTCATGGAAATGCCTTTCTAGGGGCTTGAGATTAAGTTTGTGGCACCTGGATTCCAGTGTCTCCTTTGGTGCTGTTACTCCTCTCTAAAGCAGAATTTTAAATCCTTTTGCCTTTGTGAATACAGGTTCAAATTATTGTGCCACTCCGTGGTTAACAGAGAGAACACCTGGCAGTTTTATAGTTTAACAAAGAATTTGAATTTAAATACTTTCTGTAACTGGTTTTTTCACAAGTAATATCTGGAACATCTGGACAGTTTATCAACTTTCTTGTTTAGTGATTTGTGTGTAGCTGCAAGAAATGAAAAACCTATTTGCAGAACTTCGTAGTTCAGTGTTTAGTCAGAGGACAGAGTCTGTCCAGTTCATCCAAATATGATCTGGGGATACCAACCTTGTTAGATCCATGCAAAATTGATTGTTTTCCTTTTATTCAGTCACTGCTTTTTGCTGTCAATACAGTGAATAGTTACTGCCCTATTTACAAATGATGGCATTGCAATTCTAGAGCCGGGGGAAGATGCCTTATTCAGCAGCTTTCTTTGTGAAGCACCATATGAACTTTAGTCATTCTGCAGGGTATAGCCTTGTGATTCTTGTCAAAGGGCTTTACCTGTCGTTGTTCCTGTTCCAGGTCAGATACTCCACACTGATGTTGTTTACTTGCATTCTGGACAAGGATTTCGTGAAGCTGAGAAGATCAAGAGGCTCCTGCTTCAGTTCAAGTATGCTAAAGAAACTTCTATTTATTACACTTCCTTACCAAACATAATGAAAATCTTCACTCTATAAATAATAATAAAATTTCTGATGATTTAACAGGAATTGATGTTTTCTTTTACGTAGTTCAGAGCTTCTTTTAGTCTGTGTTCATGTCTTTGCGTTGGGTGTATGTCAGAAACACGTGAAATCGAGCTGTGGCTATGACTAAGGCTTCATGCTGACTGTATCCCCACAAAGCTCTGACAATCCACTTATTTTCTTAGAAATACAAATTAACGTTCATCTAAGGAGTAAGCTTAGCCTCATTCTTCTAACCCTCAAACCACTCATTGATCTTTTCCTGTTCCAAAAGCCACATCTAGTTTTTGGAAACATTTTATTAAGCAAAGGAAATCCTACTCGGATAGATCTCCAGTCAGACTTGCAAATAGGGACAGTATGATTAGAGAGTTATTGTATCCAAGTGCTTGGGCATCTGCTGTGAACGGGCATATGCTGCCCTGAGTCAACTGCTGAACTGCCACAGCATTGAGTCTGGTTTGTCTTTGATTGTTGGGTTTGTCTTTGAGTGTTGGATTGACTCTAAACAGGGTGACTTGATGGCTGTCATGGGTCCAGGCACAAAGCCGATGACTGTGCGAGCTGTTGCGAACTATGATATTCCCACTAAGGACTTGCTTGGGGTTTTGCCTTGTTTTACAACTTGTAACAGATGAGGGAGATATGAGGCGAAAGGTGGTGAGGACTGTAAATAACATTTTACATTTCCTTGATGAGTACGAAGAACCATTTATTTGATTTTTCTGCAGCTATTTCCACATTACAAGTGAGAAAAATTTTGACCTTTTGAACTATCACACTGAAAACCTCTGAAATGCAAGGTGATACCACTAGGAGTTATGTCCTTGTTAAATCCAAACCTTGTGTCATATAAAATAAGATGCATTGCTCGTTGTTGTGCATTGAATGCTAAGTATAAAAATTCCGCCAAAATAATTACTTTTCCCTCTTTTTACCCTGTTCGAAGCTGCAGCACCGTAGTGATTGGCAATGGCACAGCCTGCAGAGAAACAGAAGCTTACTTTGCCGACTTAATTATGAAGAAATATTTTGCACCACTGGATGTTGTTTACTGGTAAGGTCATCTCTTCAGCATGTTTTGGTGTAACAGATGGCTTAAATGTATTTTTGCATATGTTTCTTCTTATTGCTTTACCTATTGCCTCTGAGTCAAGCTTGAGCCATCCTTCTAGCCAAAGAAAAGGGGCTGTAGCTCTTTGGAGCGTAAAAACTCTTCTTCTGACTCAGTAAGAGACTCACTGGAGCATTTTATTATCTTTTCCTGAGGTGCATTCTGTTGCTGTTATCATTGTAACCAGGTAGTGAGGAGACCAGCTCAAGCAGCCAAGGATCTTGGCTGTTCCTTGATGAATGAGGTTTAAATACTGATGTTTAAAAGCTTATGTTGTTTCTAATGGGAATGCCTGTTATCCTGTGGGTATGATATGGTCTGGAAATAAATACCTTGTTAACACCTAGCAAACAGCACTTATCCTCTTTAAACTTCACATTTTATGTGTTAGTTGGTCAAATTCAGACATTTCTGCTGCTGGTTTTAGATGGGAACTCTATTATCTCTCTCTTATCTCCCATGCAGAACTGCTCTTACTGTTTTTAATACACATCTGGAATTTTTTCAAAGCTTTTAGGTGATTTATTTTGGATTGTCTTTTGTGCTGAGATGTAACAGCAATATTTACTTTTCACTGTCTTATACTGAGTTAAGCTAAATTTTTGGAAAAGATGATAATGTCCTTCCTCTGGTCAACCAGAGAAAGTGTATTAAACATAAATGTAATACTAGAAATTTAGTAGATTATAAATATGTTTATTATAAATGTACTTAATACACAATTGAGCTCTTTCTCCATTGTTTAGCAAGTTATCTTAAAGGAATTTAAAACAAACGTATTACTCCTTCTATAATTTAATTAATTTTATTCTTTGCCTTTAAGATGCCTAAGTAAATTTACACAGTATCAGATACTTAAATCTCCTTTATTTCAGGAGATATGGGAAAAATTTTATGACTTAATTGTTTGAAAATGATGAAGGTTGTTTAAGATTCTGAAAAATTAAACCTCTTCTGTTTAATTTTCTTCTTACCCATTTCATATGGTTTAAAGATCTATTATGTGAACACAAGCAATTTGAAGGAGCAATAGCAATAATAGGAATAATAAAGGAATGTATCTGTACTTATCTTGTTAATGGTTTTCTTGTGCTGTGCCCATTCCTGGTGGCAAGCTGTTCCTGAATTTAGATCTTTTATGCAGAAAACTGAGGTATTTAATATTCAGATAAAGATGGGGAGAATATAGGTTCTTTATTGGACTCAATGCCAGGGGTGATGTGTTTGATGCTGCTTAACTTTGGAGGCTGCTGTTTGTGTACATGGGGTTTTTAGATAATCTGTACTTCCAGCTGGAGTGTCACATTTGGACTGTCTTGACTGAGTTTTCTGTGAAGCTCGGGGTTCCCATATTGTCAGGTCTGCTGCACTGGTTTTATGTGGCCTAATGGCATCACTCAGTATGGCTCTTTCCCAGCCTAGTGCTGCTGAATCCTTTGAGATAGGGACTCTGTTGGTTTTTGAGCTCTGTAACCTCTCAGTGACAGAACGGAATGATGATTCCAGACATTCACAACCTCCCCCCTCTTCTGATAATCCGGTGAAATGCCAGGAATTTATGTCAGGGTGAGTTCAAACATGTAAGTGATACTTCCTAAATGAAGAGCAAGTAATACAGAAGGACCATTTGAGCAGTAGGTGACAGCAGGCGAGCGTTGAGAGCTCTTAACCCTCTTGAGGGGGTCTAGGAGAGATGCTTCGGAAGAACGTCTTCTGCTGATCTGGTTTTAAATAAAGCCCTCAGTATGCTCTCAGATCAGAAAAGTCTTTTCTGTTCCCACGTACAAAATCTTCCCTTCATTATGTTGTTTTCTCCTGGTAGGGAAAAATAGGAAGACTTTGTACATGGATCTCTAATAATCTCTAATAATTCCTAACCAGTTTTGTGAATCCCACGCTTCGTTTTTCAATCAAGTGATCTTTATAAACTACTTTTCAATTAAGATCTTTACAGAAACAATTCAAGTGACATTGGAACGAGTAATTTTTCAAGTCCTGTTTCAACAAATGGCGAAAGGGACTTTTGACACCATTTTACAAATTAAAAAAAAAAATAATCTATGACTCAGTTTAGTGTTTGCACTGTGGTGAAAAAGCAACACACAACCCTAAACACAACATAAACACCTGAAAGTATCCCCTGACACCACCCCTCTACACACTTAAATTGTAAGAAAATAAGTCAGATGCATCTATTCAGATACATTTCCTAAACGTTTCCTAAGCATTCAGCTCTTGAGTCACAGTAATGATGAGGCTGGAAAAGACCTTAAAGATTATCCAGTCCAACCTAAAACTCTTTGCAGTGACGGTCTGAGCTGCATGAAGGTGGAAATCCTTGTCCAGGACAGCAGAGCTCAGTTTGTCACTTTGGACAGGTTTTAAGTGGAAAGAATCAAAATAACTGATGTGTGCTTCTATTGGTATCAAAAGAGACAACACTGTCTTCATTTCAGTTTTTCTCGGAATCATTGCAGTGCTTAGTTTTATGACTTCTGTGTCTTTTTTAGTGCAAAGAAGTCAGAATCAGTTACAATAATAAATTCCCAGCGATGACAAGGACAAGCTACTTACAGTTGAGTTGAAGTTCTTCCAAGGAGAAGACAAGTCAGTGAAGACAGTAGTAGGAAATGAGGTGTATGGCACGAGTTTTCGTGTGGCCATAAGACTTGTCTGGACTCAGTTTGACAGGTTTTTTTTTTTTATTTAAAGCAAATATTTTCCCCTGTTTTTGTAACCAACATGCTTTCAGCTACCTACATCCAACCTAAATAACTGAAGGGCTTTCTTTTTTTGAAAAAAATAAAAGTAAAATAAAATAGTTTCCCTTTTAGAGCTCTATTTGTTGACTTAGATTAAGGCTGGACCAAAGCCCAGGGACAGTCATATCTAGTCTTCAGGTTTTTTGTTACAAATCAGTTTTTGTTATGAGGTTCAATAAATATTCTTGATTATTTATGTTAGTTCTGTTGCAAGTTCTTGCCAAAGACGTGTTGTATTATAACCAAAGCAGATGTTCTGTTTTAGACAGGCGTATTTGTTTTAACAGGACCAGAAATGTAAATGAAACAACAGTGTGTTCAGCATTAACATGGCAGATGATGAACTTTTAAGGATTTCATTGTCATGTTTGGATTAAATGAAAACCCTGAAAAAATATTTCAGAAATCTCATTCCATATTTCCATCACTGCAGCTGGTTTTTGTCCATGGCTGTCGGCTGTAGGCATCCCAGAAAGAAAAGTTACCAGTCTGACAGGTGTTAGAGCAGGACAACGCAAACAGTCCCCTCATCACATTTGGAAAAATAAAGTCCCTGGTTTTCCTTCACAATTCTGTCATACTTTGGGTCTGAAACCTGATATAAGATGCTTTCAGAAAGTCTTTTCTTGCTCTGGAGTCTCCATAAGTAACGTAATTAATAATTTGCTTCTGGTGAAGTTCTAACTTTTCTAGACTGTGTGACAAATAGGGGAAAGCCTGTAATGGTTTGTAAAGTTCTTACTGTGCTCTCTTTAATGTTTTAATCGTCTGCTTGAGAAACTACTTAGAAATGCCCCACAAAGGTAGAATGGGGCTGTTTAATACCTTTTGAAGTTGGACCTTGGGGGCAGGAAATCGATTTGGAAAATGTTCGTTCAATAGGATTTTTAGGTCTGCTTGTGTTTTATTGGTATCTGCACACACTTTAAATATCCTTTCCAATTTAACCGTGTGGTTTATGTTGTTGAATATCTACATTCTACTTGCTCAGCTTTTAACAAATGCCACTTTCAAGTCCCGTGCCTCTGTGTTTCTAGTATTACACTAGCTTAATTCCCAGTGCTTTTCTGCTTCACAGCGCTTGCTGCTTGAAAAAGGACCCAACATTCAGGTTCACATTATGATAATTAGCTTTCAAAGCTGGGGAGGAGGATTAAGATGTCTGAAGTCTAGATGACGAATAAAGTTCAGAACTACTTGTAAAACTTGTTTGAGTGGTTAACAGAAGTGGTTTTATTTATTCAGTGCTCATGCAGCATTAATCCGTATTTCATCGGGTACCCACAGCACTGTAACTCTAGATATGACCTTGAGACTTCATTTACCCCATCTCAGTTTTCCTTATTAATGTGCCATGAAAGAGGTACATGAAAGATAGGCAACATCAAAGCACCTTTTCAAATAAAGTGGTTGATATGAATCCTCTGGTATTTAACACTGTCTGTCAAATGTTTCATCTGGTTTGCATCCTTTTACAAGCTCTTGCTTGCTGCATTAATGCAGTTATTTCAAGTCTGCTGAGAGTACAAAGGAGAAGAGGGGCAAGGGAAACTTTATTCCTGTTTCTTTTTCAATGATATATTCTTTAAGCTGTAGGGTTTTGTCCATTGAGCTGAGTAACTCTGCCAATGATGCGGCTGTGTGTGCCCCCCTGTACACTGCAGGTCATGAGATGCCTGATACAGGAGGTAGAAATGAGTTTGGAGAGCTTTGGTAGAACAAAATACACATCTGAAATGGGCACTGAAGAATCTTCATTCTGCATTTGGCTCTTTCAAACTGTAGTGGAGTTGTGAGAAGTCCTAAATAATGAAGGAATAATTGGAGGAAGGAGCAACTTTAATGTGTTTGAAGAGGATGTAGGCAATGAAAACATTTAAAGTTATGGGGTGATTTCAAGCCACAACAATTTCTGTCCCTTGCTTAAAGGTTACTTAAGTCTGCTGTGATTATTTAGCAGGGCTGAGTATCTCAGTATAGCTGGTTGGAAAGGATCTCAAGGAGTAGGACTCCTGATCACATGCAGTGTGAGTGGAAAACATTGGCTGTATATTTTTATTTGCAGGAGTCAATCCTATAAATCAGAACCTCACTCAGCACATAAAATTATTCATTTTAAAATTCTTTTTCCAATAAATAACTTTTGGTTTTGAAGATGAGAACAGGGGTTAGTTGGGAGACTGTCCATGTGGTTAAAGGTGATTGATGAAGTTCAGAAAAGGAGTAAGATGTGTTTAGAGCCTAGACTTTATATTGTATCCTGCTGGTCTCTGCTCAGTCCTGAAGATGGGATAATGTGGCTCCATACCAGTATTGTACTGCCATGCCAAGAACATCTGGGTAATGACTATAAATTAATGACCGTTAAAATGTTTATTTGTGATTTGGATCTATACTGCCTCCCTAAAATAAGGGATACTTGTGGTGTTTGGAATGTTACTGTAGAACCCTCCTCATTCTAAAGAGACATGAAAAGCATTAATTTCTCTGGTTTAAATCATGAAAGTTGGGAATTTTTCATTAGTAAGATGGGGAAACTTATCTGTGTGCCTCATGATATAAAAGAGCTCCATGTGGAATCCTGTCAGGAGTTTTTTGTGGAAACATCCAAATGTAATGTGATTGATCCAGATTAAGACTATGTACATATGAGACGTATCCTCTGAGTTGTGAGATACTGAGTGTTACTGCACTGTCTGACCTGGTAGTGTGTTTGCAGAGTGCTTTGTCTTTGAGCAGCCGTTCCGTAGGAAAGCAATGGAGAAGTGAATGTTTTTGTATTTAGTGAGGCTGCCAATAATGTGTTTTTACTTAAGCTGACGTTCTGCCAGACTTCATACCTATTCATTTGTTGAAACTGCTCTTGGTGTTTTACATTTCAGCTCTTCCTGCGCCTCCTCTGTTGCTGAGATGTGATCTACAGATTTATTTGGGGATTTATTTAAATTTAGTGTGCTAGTATCACTGATGCTGATAACAGAAGCCTAGGTAAGAGTGTTAGATTGCATTAGATACCTTAATTAGATACCTCTGCTGGCTTTTACCAGCAGAGAGTTACCTTTGAGATTCAGTTCTTCAACTTGCGTCTCTTAGTTTGTATTTGTGGGTTGCATGTGTTTCTAAATAATAATTAGAAAATATCAAGAAAATAAAGGAGCTTATGGACAAATGCTGTCATTAGTGAGAAAGTGTTTCCTTGGCCTTTGCTGTATCAATACTGTTGAGATCTAGTAAAAATGAAAACTCATTACGTGAATAGAAGTTTCCCTCTGACAATAGATTCAGGTTTGTTCCGAGTAGCAACACTCAGGAGATTGCTGCTTCTACAGCTGCTAACCAGTTCCCTGTACCAGGAGAGTGACTTTTAGAAACCTTGAGTTGAAAAAAAAGACAAAATGGGTTGGTTTGAAAATGAAACATTATAAATTCTTTGTATCAGCTGAGCGTATGGCAGTCACAAGAGCTTTGTGAATGACATTGGAAGAAGTCACAGCAGCAGGAGGTAACTTACAACGCATTTGTGCTGCTTTCAGGACATAAGAGGCAGAGAATCCAGGCGTGCTGCGTGTCTCAAAGGGCCTTTGAGTAGGTTATTTCAGTCTGAAAAGGGATTAGATTGAGAGGACTCTGGTGTCAGATGGTTGTAACTGGCAGTTGAGGGTAACTCCTTTACAATTTGTGGAGTTTTTTTGTTGTTTTGGTGGCTTCACAGTAGCTCTTCGGTTGTAAAAGACCTTTAAGGTCCTCAAGTCCAACCTTTGACCTAGCACTGTCGCGTTACCCCTAAACCCACCTCCCTTAGCACCAGCTCCACTCATTTAAATCCCTCCAGGGTAACTGTACCAGATGATTTTATGTAACAGCAAATAATATTCAAGCAGCTGTGTTTTCTGTGGAGCTTTTGAAATAAAAAACCTGCAGCTGGGGGGTGGAAGATGTCCATCTCCATGCAGATACAGTTATTGCTAATAATACATTGTCTTTTCACATAAAATCTCTCTCAAACCTAATTAATTTTTATCTTTCCTTAACTATCTTTGGCAACCAAGGCAACATGCCTACTGCCTGTTCACTTCATTTATGGGCTTGAACTAGAACTAACATTTGGATAAAACACATTTTGACATTTGAATTTGATGTAAAAGTCACTTTTTTTTCCAGGGAACCAGCCTGCATCTTCCGTGGGTGATTCCTCACATCAAAGTTACGGTGTTGTACTGTAAATACACTGTAGAAGTGGGTTCTCACCAAACTAATTTATTATTCGCTCCTACTCTGTTTTGCCTTGTGGTTTAAAATCAGAGCTCAAAGTCACTTTGTCATGTTATTGTCTTTTTCTCTTCAAGTTATTTTGTAGAAGTTGATTTGTCATTTTAAGTAAATCAAAGTGGATATTCCTGTGTTCCTTCTCAGTGATTATCTCCCTGCTGAAAGAAACGTTAACTCTAATCTGGGGCTACAATAGGAAATAGGAAGAGACATTGTCGATTTGAATGTTTTAAAACGAAATAATTTGGAAATAATGATATAGCATTCTTTTAACAGATCCTGGTCCTTTAGCTAACAACAAATAAAAGAGTTTGAAAGGAATGTTTCATTCCTTTCTAGGGCTCTTCTCTATTCCTCTTGTTCTTCAATGTTCCTGTAGACCTGGTTGGGGCCTTCTTGGTTGGTTTATGGGTTGTAGGAAATGTCTTTAATATTTTATTTATTGGGCAATTAACAAATGGGAGTTATTAATATTAACTAATATTAATATTAACCAAATTCTAATTTGCGGCGTAATGATTAAAACTGTTCTTATGTCCAATTTTTAATGGTATGTCTATGATTTAAGTTCATACTGACTCTATAAAGTGTTTGTAAGTTGCTTTCCATGGGATTGAAGTCTCATTAGGTTTTGTAAGATGAAATACTGAAGTCTCATTAGGTTTTGTAAGAAAATGCATCTTGAGCAAAATTCTGAACATACTTCTCTTTGGCAAACTTCAGAAAATAACTTTGAGATGTGCAGTTCATAAAGATTTACATGGCTCTTAGGATTACATTCTCCTTCATGCAATTGTATAAATTAATAGGAGGAGAGGAAATAAAGGAAAAAAACCTAGACCATTAATATTAAAATGAACATTGAAACTTCCTTTATATGATGTCAATCTGAATTAGCTGAACTTTTAATTAAGCTCAGACTGGGAAGCCTTTTCTTTCTCTGGGGGGGAAATATTTAATGTTTATACCCTGTTCTTTTGCTGGAGGAGGAGCTTATTACCCTGCCTCTGCCATGGGTGTGAGAAATGCTCCTGCCCTTGTAACTCTCTGACCAGTAGAAGCCCCAGAGCAGCTGCCGCTTGTGTCATTGTACATGGAGGTATTGGTGAGCGAACGTGCATGCTGCTCCAGCTTGCCACAGCTGACAGCAGTGATGTCTGGATGAGATGATGCTGGAGCAGACTGGGGACAAGGCTTGGTTCTGCCACCATCCGCGGTGGTGCTGAGCAGTTGCTGCAGGGCAGGAGATGCTGTTCTGTGTCACAGGATGCAGCGTGCCCCACCCTGGCATATGTTCTCCTCAACCCTGCAGGGCTTGGCTGTGGAAGGCAGAGCCCCTCCAGGATCTTCACTGCCGTGCAGTTTCCAGCCATTCTTGGCTGGACAGTTATTATTTTAATGGGGCCCTCATCTCCAAATTGTTGGGTGTTCTGATGTGTGGGGTTTTTTTAAAAGTAATTATCAACTGGTCACCTGTTTAACATCAGACATTTGAAATTAAGGGTCTTTGCTTTGTTCCTGCAGGAATTAGCATGGCACATGTTGCCCTTCAATTAAATTCCAAAAACTTTCAGGATTATTTTTTTCTTACAGCATTTGAGGAAGCTGGAATGATTTAATGAATTTTCAACATGGAGCTGCTTGAAATCTCCATTTGTAAAGTCATGTAGATCTGGAGCTTAGGGACATTGTTTAGCGGTGGGATTGGGACAGCTGGGTTAATGATTGGACTTGGTCATCGTGGAGGTCTTCGCCAATCTAAACAATTCTATGATTCTTACAATTTGATAGTTTTTCCTGCAAAATATTTGTAGTTATGAGTACTTGGGTGTATAAATGTGTTGAAAAACCTTTGGGGTATTTTAGTGCTAGAATTGCAGGTATAATCTGTGTCATGTTCCTATAACTGGAGAATCACCTTGGAAATGGTGTGAAAAACAGGACATAAAAGAATTTTGCTGAGTTTTTCTGATTTAAAATATCAACACATCTCTTCAAAACGTATCTTCCATATTTGCATAACTAAAAAAAAAAGGCTGTGTTATACTTGGTTTGGGGGCAGGGGCGGTGGTGTGTGGAGTCTAAAAGTAATTGGTTATAAATGAAGCAGGAAAGATTTCAGTCCAGAAGACTTTATTTTTTTTAAGTGTTTATAACTGGATGAGAACCATGTTTTAAATGAAATGGTCTTTCAGCATATGCTGATGCCAGTTCTAGTGATGTTACTGATGCAAAGTCTCCAGTGTGGATCTGTCACAACCTGAGGGTACAAATTATTTTCATTTAAGAGAAGGGGGAAAACAAATGCAGCCCTACCTAACTGAACTTTTAGTTAACTAACTCCAAGGATTTATTTCTGTTAGGTTTGGGGGTTTTTTTCCCCTTTACATTTCCACCTTTAATTAAGCACTTTTTCTATAAATCATTTGATTCATAAATCCATTTCAATCCATTCCATTTATGTAATTTTTTTTTTTATTTGGGTTTTTTGCCACTGGGGTCAGTACTTCTGTAATAAGTGCCAACTAATTAAATGCTTAAAAGACTAACAGTAATACAGCTGATGTTTAGCTCATCTTCATTTGGAGAAATACTTGATATTAGTAAAATGATATCAGTAAAATAGTATTTAATATTATGACAGTGGGGAACACTAGAGAAGACACGAAAGAACCCTAAAGGCTTAAAACCAGAAATATGTATAATTTAATAACAAATCACTCTGTCTGCTTACGTTGTTCTAAAAAAAATAGCAGCTATGAAAATGTTTCTTAGCATAAAACAGGCACCATGTAGGTTGTTTTCAGCTTTACATGAAAAATGTGGAGCAAGGTAACAGTTTTTTTTAACTTTCTGAGGTTTTTTTTCCCCAGTCTGTTGCTATAATCCTCTTTATACTATAGTGCTACTGTTTCTTCATAGGGGATTAATAGGTTTTGCTGGAAGCGCTAAACTAGTAACTCCGGCTTACAGCCTTTTTTTCCAAAGAAAAACAATTTTCTTGACAGAGTAGAACATATCTTGGTCAACATCAGCGTTGAGTTGTCATAAACTGGAGTGTTGGAAAATGTCAGTGTCAAAGCGAACATTTATTTTGTTAGTATTTATATTTTTATATATTTGTTATTCTTTAGTATAAAGGGGAGGGAAAACAAATGTGGATTTCAAAACAGTAAGAGCACTAGCATGATTCTGTTTGTAGAAATTAATTTTGAGAACAGCAGCATACAGTTTTGACCAAGTCTGCGTGAAGCTCCATTTCACGTCTCTCGAGGATGTTGAGGTGGAGAACAAATGCAAACTAAAGCAGACAGGATTTTATTTTTCTTTTACATGAATTAGAAGTAAAGTAAGGAGAAATGACACTGCTAGAGAGATGTGGTCACGCTTTTCCTTACTATTTAATACCTCAGAGAAGTTTTCCTGACAGTGTTCATTCCCACTGCAGAATTCTTAATTTACTTTGAATTTCTGTATGTAGAAAACCTGGGTACTTTGGAGTTCAATAAACAGTGCCAAGAGATATTAGAAAATGTTAAATACAATGTCTTCAGATACAACTGAGACATTGAGGGAGCAAAGAGGAGTAGCAGTGGAGACAGAATCTGTCAAGATTGTGTTGCTCACCGCTAATGGAAGGGATGTAGTTGACTTGAGCCTTCCCACATGAGTCTGTGCTGGGGTCAGTGTAGCTTGGAATGGGGAAAAAAACAGATCAAAGCTTGGCATGAGCCAAAGCTACTAGGATTTTGCATGAATCCTGTCTGTGGAGGCTGCACAGCAGCACTGGCCTCACGACTGCCCATAGTGAGCATGAGAGGAAATGACAGTTGCTGGAGGTGCTGTTCTCCAAGAGGCATTTTGCTCCATATGTTGTGATCTTGTCCAGTTATGCTTCACTCTGAGGACAAAGTCTCCAAGAGAATTAACGTGGCTCTAAGCTCCAGCCTTTGGTCTGGCTTAATGAACTGTGTTTTAGCCACAACGGTGGCGCTGCATCTGCGTTGCCCATTGTACCAGATAAAAGCAATTCCTGAGAGCAGTTATGGCAAAGGAATCCATGATCCTGGAGCCCTTCTAGGAAATTACACAGTAACTGTCTGCATGTGATGCTTCTTGATTTAATTCGTTGACTAGATCCAGACACTCTGTGATGTTCATTGATGAATAAACTGGTGTTCCCGGAAGAACCAGATGGGCATTCTGTTTAATGGATCAACTGTGTCGTAAGTGTCCAATGTTCCTCAGGAGAAGTATAGAGAGCAGTGGTGTGCAGCAGAGAAGTACTTTGAAAATGAGACAGACTTCAGGCAGCTGTGTTTCTGCAGTTACAAACTGTTGGTGACAACAACAATAGAGGTGGCATTAGTAGAGTCTAGGGATTTCTTTTCAAAATGTCCTTTTTATGAAAAACCTTAGTTCTTGCTAATTTATAGTTCCTTCAAACCTGGTATTTTATGGATCTGTGGATCTATAGTTGTCCAACTTGAATAAGTATGCACAGACATGAACTGTCCAGTTCTAGGGTTTTACCCTTTGCCTTTAAAAGCAACTGGGCTGTCTTACCTCTTATGGCTGGAGATGAGCTGAAAACACCAGATTTCCCCTGCAAGGGTTTCTGCTTGCCTGAGCTGTGGAGGAGCTGCTAGTTGGACACTGTTGGGGATTATGGCCTTCTGTTCTGGAACTTGCAGCTTCCTTTGAGCTACTGTGCTTCATAGTGTTGGGTCAGGCTTATTGGCTTCACCCAGCTCTGGAGCAGCAGGAGAGGGTTGTGTGTCTTCATCTTCCAGTGCCCCAGTGGGTGAGGAGGCTGGGGAAAACCTTGTTAGTGTGGGGTTTTTTTTAATGTCATATGTTAGGAGGTCACTGGGATTATTTAGTTGGTAAAACCAAGTTTCATGCTCAGTTTCATACTCATATGAGCCTGTCACCATTCTTATACCTGTTAATATTTTTAGAAGTGGACTATGGAGTTTGCATTTCAATCCCGAGGCCTTTTTTCTAATGGTTACATATAGGAAAAATTCTAAATGCATTTGAATACACCTGTTTGTCATCAGTTGTGCTTAGAATGACTTTCATGCTGTAATGACATCAATTGTGCTTTTTTTCTCATTACCTTCTACAACAATGTAATCTTTTATTTTCTATCCTGTGAACCATATTGCTGCAGCTTCTCTTCATGGCACTGTAACAAGGAGAAGAGCAGTAGCTAAATCTTCCCTGTTGAGTTCCTACTGTACTCCAGTTCTACAGTAAAAATAAATTACTGAGCTGCTTTTTAGTTGGATGGTTGACTTGGATGTAACATTGCACCTGGAGTGCAGTTTTTTCAAGCTCTCTGCAAGAGCAGGAAGGAGCTTCAGCTGCAGCTGCTTTATGAGCAGCGACAGGACCCATTTTCTGGAGCTGTTAGAGAGGCAGTGGGGGCAGTCACAGGTGACTGTCACCTTCACTCTCGAGACATGCCACCCTCAGCCTTTCACTTTTCACTGCAGACACGGGACATGTATTTCTTCTGGGGATGAATCCACAGCACCAGTTTTGTTCCAATAACAGCATCTGGCACTAGATTGATTTAACAGGCTCTGAGGTTTGCTCTTTTCAGATATGCACTTGTACGGCAGCGTCTGTGCAGCCCTGACATGGCCACACGCTGCTGTTGCTTTTTCTGCCTTCTAGCACCAAGTGTGAAGCTAAAGCTCTTTGACACCTGCCATTTGGACCCTTTTCTTACTGAAAAATGTCATCATTTTCAGACAAGATGAAGACAGATATCTGATCATCCTTCCCTTTGCAGGGATGTGCTGAGGGCATGGTTCGTGCGCAGATGGATCAAGGATTCCGGGCCATAGCACTACCGTTAGTTTTAGTTCAGTTCAGTTCAGTAAGGAGCTTTTGATGTAGAGCTTCATAAAGTTATATTAGTCAGGAGTAATTCTCAAACCTCAATTGTCTTTCTGAGTTAAGGGCAGAAAATTTCACACTGGTTGGCTTTGAGGAGGGGAATACTGGTCTAGCTGAGCAGAAAAAGGCTTGAGTTCGTTTAGTTCTTTAACCTGTGAAATGTTTTACATAGGGTATATTTCTGCTTTTAGCCAAACCTGGAAGTTGGCAGAACTGGTATGTGTTTTCCAGAGCACTAACTGTTTGACATGAGACACTTTTCAGTGCTGTCCTTAGATTTATTTTTTTTTATGCTCCAAAGAAGCACTAGTTGAAAATGTTGGGCTTTGTTAACCCTCATGTTTCCCAGGTTGCAGAGAAGTGGGTAACACTTGAAGATAACTTTATCAATAATTGCATTTCTTAATGTAATTATTAATTCTTCAGTTGTACAATACAAATTGTGATTAGATTAGCCTGCTCAACACTAATAGGAAGGGGTGTAATTCTTTTTTCTTCGGCAGGTTCTAAAGATCTCCTCCCTCTACTAGGGAAGCTGTATGGTCACACAGGTTTTTCAAAATTGGGTTTGTAACTGGAAGACATCCTGGAGTTCTGTGTGTTTGCTGTGTGACAGAGTTCCCAGTTTTGAAGTAGTTGAATAAAAATAATTGAATGGCTTCACTGTGAGCTTTGCTGTAGTATTTTTGACTGTAACACCTCTAGTCTAATGTGAATGAAGGGTGGACTTCCATGTAATGAAAAACTTGTGTGCTTTTGGGTGACTACAAGTTTTGAATGAAGCAATGGAAATCCAATGCAACTTTCTTTCTGATAGCATACTGACTATCTCCTGAGTTCTAGATATTGTTAAACTTTAAATTTTTAGGTGGTTTAAAAGCTCAGACAAGTTGTTTGGGGTTTGGCTTTGTTCTGTTGAATAATGATTGCTTTCTCCTGTAATCTCGTGATCCTAACATCTCCCTTTGCCATACCACTAGTTCATTAGAGGTGGGGGGAAGTCCAGATTTTGAATTTAATCTCATCTGTCAGGATAAACAGGCTTTTAAAAATCTTTTGAGTCTTTTTAATCTGTAAAGACGTTATTGAGTGGGTACTAGAACCTTTTTATCTTGTGCTTCCATGACATATGTTCCTCATAAGAAAAAACCAAATAAGTCATGGCTCAGCTGTGTGAGAGCCAGGGTCTGTCAAGTCTCTCGTATCCTATTGTTCCTGTGGCTGAATAAATCACAGCATCTTGCTCAGCCCACCCCAGACTGCAGTTGGCTGTATTCTTCCTCACTTCCTTGGCTGTGGGAGCTGCGATGTGCATAGTCTGTAGGGGCTGGAGCTCCTGTACCAGATCTTGGAACTGAGATGGCAAGAAACTACAACTTGTGTTGGTAGCTGTGAGAAGCTGGAGCTGCTTCTGCATTGGGAGCTGTTTCACATGAAGAGCTTTGATCTCCCCTAGTTCTGTAATCACTGTAAATGGGTTGATAGGTGATAGGACAAGTGGCAATGGGTGCAAGCTAGAACATAGGATATTGCATATAAGTATCAGAAGGAACTTCTTCCCAGTGAGGGTAACGGATAATTGGAACAGGCTGCCCAGGGGGGTTATGGAGTCTCCTTCTCTGGAGACTTTTAAAACCTGTCTAGATCTGTTCCTGTGCAGCTTGGTCTAGGTGATCCTGCTGTGGCAGGGGGATTGGACTAGATGATCTTTTGAGATCCCTTCCGATCCCTAATGATCCTATGGTAGGGAAACAATTAAGAGAAGATCCCAACATCCTATTTCTCTAGTGCTTCCATAGTTCTCCAGCATTTTGGGGTTGAGGTGCTTCTGAAGCTAGTTGTGACTTCTGTGCTTTCAGTAAGGCCCAATGGATTTCTCATTCATGAAACTTCATTTGAGCTTGGATGTAATTAAATCTTCCCTGCCCCTCCTCAGTTTGCTTTAAATTATCAACATAAACAAAGCTCCTAGGATTATTCCCAACCTTCTAAATGTAACATTCTTGGGTAAATGTATTTTTGTTAGATTTCATCAGGTAACTCTTAAGCCAATTATTTTAGTGAAGTAAGAGAGAAAATTAATCCTCTGACCCATTTGTACTTCTTTCTGGGAGCCTCTGGCTTTTGGTGCCACAAGCGTGTGAAGAATATATTTCTCAGTTGATATGTAAAGATTTGGGTTAGAGGAGTTAACCGTAATTACTGAATTTCACTGGGAGTTATATTTTATGGCACATCGTCACTTTATGACCAACTATGAAAATCTGGGTCCAGTCTGAGGTTGCCTTAATCTTTGCTTTGAGGTCCAAGTATTAATGCTGCTCTCTTATTTTGTTTCTTAAATCATTATTTTAAAGGCTTCCAGTTGTAAATCAGAGTTTTGGAGATGATTGGAACAGTAAATTATACCAAGGTGGTTGTTAATCCAGTATAGCATAGGCTCACGGGGAAATGACTTAAACCTAATAAAATTGTCTGAAATATCAGTAACGTTTGTGAAAGTGCCACAAGGCTGGATCATCCATCTTAATTTAACCCAAGAAGCCTCAAGACTGGTGCATCTGTTTTATTCATGCATTAGATTTACTTCTATACATCTCTTGTAGGTGTATAAATCTTGAATAGGTGTTTTTATAATAGTTTTTATTATATTAGATTTATGTATTCGATTTTTGCACATTGTTTTGAAAAGGCTTCAGTGAAAACTCAACAAAAGAACCTTCTAAGTTTCAAAATGTTCCGTATCCATGAAGCTAATAGTTAACAGTGGGTTTGTAGATATTTGATACCTTCAAATTTTAAAAAATATTTCATTTTTTAAAGATTTTGTACAAAAAGGTTTTGGTCCTGTAAAAAAACAGGAGATTGAAAATAAGGGAATAACTTGCTCCAGTAAATGTTAAAAGGTTCCTTGTAATAATACCTCGAGGAGCTCAGACATGGTGTCTAGCATAAAGCTGGTGCTCCACCAGATGGTGCTGGTGGAATGTGTTTAAGGTTGGTTTGAACTACTGAAAATGTGTCTTGGCAGTGCGTCTTAGAAACTTTCGGTGCTGTGTGTACAATTAAAAAGAGGAAATTGAAGCTAATGTGGTAGTGGGTCGGTGGTTTGAGCATTTTGAATTTTGAGCTGGATGAGGGGGGAAAAAGAATCTGATCTCTCAGACAGGTGATGTGGGGAACACACAGTGTGGAGGGATAGTCCCATATTTTTTACCTGCTATGGTCCCTTGCTTATGCAATTACTGTGTTTGACTTTACTGAAAAGTTATTTTGCAGTTTAATGTTGGTTGCTGAGATTTTGATTGGTGCAAGAATCTTTCTCTTAAGGACTGCACAGAAACAAGGGTCTTGCTTTGTGAGGGAGTCCAAAACAAATACTGCTTCTGAGGACGTAGGAATTTTCAGCTACAGTTTTTACCAGCTCCGATGGGGGATTTCTTCTGACTGCCTGGAAAATGCATAGAATTGAGGTTGGAAAGACCTTCAAGAGCTTTGAGTCCCACCATTAACCCAGCTGTCCCAAGGCCACCACTAAACCCTGTCCCTAAGCTCCAGATCTCCATGACTTCGTAGCCTTTAAAAAAATAGAGGGGAGGATTAGGGAATGCTATGGACCAAATAATTGGGAGTAAATTTCTGCCTTTCTTAGGAGTTTGTGGCCTTAGATGTGCTTCTTTCTATCCCTGTCCTGAGTTGAATTTTATGCATTCATTTTAGCAGGGAGGTATTGTAGTACCTACCTTGAATATTTGGTATCATTCCTTTACTACTTTAGAATAAGAGAATTGTTGCAGTCCTCTCCCTTCTGGAAATGGTCAGTGTAGGTTTAGTGAGAGTCAATTAAATATAGAGTACATGAAAATTCCTATCCAGGGCACTTTGTTTCATCTCTGTACAAAATACTGTAGGGGTAAGATGTGCTCAGTAACAGTTTGCAGTGCAGGATTTAAGAACGTGTAAAAAGCTTTTCTTTTTTTCATTTTCACTTCCCTAATTCTGCTGGTCTGAATAATTTCATTTTTGAAGGAATTTGCTAGCACAGAAGAAAACAATTTTGTTTATTGAAAGATATAGTCTGTCTGCATGATATCAGTGCCATATATGCAGTACCAAAATACCAATCGATAAAATCATTCCAGTTTTGATGGGAGGGGAAACAGCAATAAGAAATTTTTACCATTTACACCTGCATTTTATGCTATTTCCTGTTCATGTGTTGGAAGACAGAACGGCAATGTGTTTTCTCTTCTGCTTTCTGTAAAGAAGGAAGGGGCTTTGAGGTATTGGTTTCTTCACTTGAAAATTTCACCTATTACATGTTCTTGAAAGAAAAATGTTCAGCTCATTTTAAAACAACAATGTTTTGACTTCTACTGAATGGTCTGGTTGTGGATTCAGCCTTTGTGGCAAGTGTAACATCATTCTCAAGGTACAACATTAAAAATAAAAATAATTCAGAAACTGATAGCACAGCCCCCCCCCCCCCNTAATGATGAACCTGAAATTCAAGTTGCGTTGAAGCTATTTGAAGAAACATCACTGTTGATTCAACGGTGTCAGAACTTCACCTCCAAAAATAAATAAACTTGATTGCTGTTTTCTCTCGAGTAGAATTGGAGCACTGGAGGGTTTTGACTTGAATCATGATTCAAACTGGTGAGTTTCTCCCTCACCGCTGAACGAGCTGGAGGTGTGCAGGGGATTCAAGTTACTGAGGATGTGCAGCCTGTGTTTTACTTTGGGGTGGCAGTGGGGAGAAGACAGTGTTAAATACTGCCAAGGAATGAGCTGTAGTTCTGCCTTGCTCTGTTCTAGTCTGTACTTAGGCAGTGAGCTTTAGAGATTGTATGTGCACACCCATAATTTGGATTCATTTAATAGTTTAATTGATGCTGGTGTTTTTAATGAAATTGCCAGTTAGGTTTTTGAGTTCTGTGGCAGCTGCTTTACCCTTTTTCTTCTGCTAACACTTGTTTCTCACATTTGTTTCTCTGGTGTAAGATTACTGCAGAGGCTGGTATCAGGCACAGTGTGTATTTGTAATAGGGACAGAAATGAAAAAGCAATGATGTTGCAGGTCACGGAAGGATGTTTTGGCTTAAATGTAGCTATTTCTGTTTGTCTGTACCTTCTTGCTTTGGTTGTTTCAAAAAATGTGTGTAAACATAAGGTTTTAAAAGAAAAAAAATCAACCAAACCCAAATATTCATTGAAGCCCCTGGTCAAGTCTGTCTTATGGCTGTGTGGTGTTAGTTTGACTGTTTCCTGTTTATTTTTCAGCATTGTCAGTGAAGCAGGAGCCTCCATCTACAGCGTCAGTCCGGAAGCAGCCAAGGAAATGCCAGATCTAGACCCAAATCTAAGAAGTGCAGGTATGAGGTGTTCCATTTTATCACTGGCTTACATTTCCTTTCTCAGACTGTGTTGTCTACTATGTTAATTATAGGAATTGCCAATAGTATAAGAAGTGTAGTTTTTGGATGTTTTGTATCTAAACTTTAATTCTTCCCTCGTTTCACAATTGGTATGCAAATCACTGACATCAGCTTCTCCTAAGGCCTTTAATGCAAAACTACTTGTGGATCTGTTCCTGCCACAGATTTGAGTTATTAGGCGAGAGCTGTAAGGGTAGGTCTGAGGTTATTCATTATTTCACTGGTGTGTTTTGGTGTGTGTGCCTTTTTTATCTACCTGAGTTGTTTGGGGTTTTCTTATTTTCTTGGTTTGCTTGCAGTTTTGCTTCATACTCAATTGAGTGTAGCATGTCTGAAAGTGCAGTAACACTCCTTTTCAAGTGAAAATGTTATTGTTCTTAATGCTATTCCAGCATGTTACTGCCTGGGGAAGAAGTAGGAGTAGATCAGAAAGAAAAGTGGTAAAAGCAGATCAGTAGTTTTGAAGTTACACTGTATTTGGGTATAAAACTTCCTACAATTCCCAATATTTATCTTACTTCCAAAGAGGGAAAAGGAATCTGTGTTAACATGGTGTTTCAAACATTTCAGGAATCTTTTTTAAATGTGTGTGTCAGTAGTTCTCTTTGCAGAGCAGGTCTCAAGCTTCTTTTTTTGCTTGACTCTTTCCTGCCTGCCAAGAAGCTCTGCTGGGATTATTTCTTCTTTGGGCCACAGATTTGGATTATGTCATGGCATGGTCACAGTGAACATTAGACATGTGACATTCCTCCATTTGTGACAGATGCCACTAACTTTCCCTTGGGCCAGCGTGTGTTTTCCTCTTACTGATACATTAGATGTTGGTTTAGAACTGCTGTTAATGAACAGGAAAACACAAAAAATGAGGACATGTGATTATTAACAAGGTCCTTTGTAAGTTGTGCATTTTACTTTTTTCTGAAATGAATTTCTGAACATTTTAGAACACTTGTATTTAGCATCATGCATCTCCTGCAAGAAATGACAATCAAATCTTAATAAATAACCAACCACAGTAAATGAAAATCAAATCTGTAATACTTAACCAACTCCTATATTCACTATCTAGAGTTATAATTTCCCCGTCATTACTAGGAATTGCTCCAGGCATCACTTCAGTGATGTTGTGCCTGTTTTGAAAAGCATCGGCAATTGTAATGTGCTGAAGCAGTACCTTGGACAGGAGAGAATCTGGAAAAGGCTAGAATAGAAAGTGGAAAATAATTGCTTTGTTCTGTGGATGTCAGCTGACACCGACCTGACAGCTCCAAGTATATTTATTGCAATAGAGTCTTTCTCCAAGTTTTAGACTTTATCCTTGATAGCTTTTGGTCAGTTTGTAATTAGCTGCGCTAAAGCTGTGTAAAGTGGAGCTTAAAAATGCGACAGTATCGGAGGGAAACGGGAACTGATGTTTGGAGATTTTTAATTTTTTGCAAACTTTTTTCTTGACTAGCTTTTAGTACTTCTGGTTTTCCTTCAGTTCACAGCAAAAATACAGCTGAGGTAGAGTCAGAGCTGGCTTCCTCTTTGTTTTAATTATTGTGTTACATGATGTTGGGCTCGGCGCTTACACGATAGCGTTGAGTACATTAAAGGAAGCTGACAGCTGCGTGATGAAGTGTGACATTTGCAGTTACAGGGAAAGGTACAACTGACGGGAGAGAGCGGTGATCTTAACACACTTTGCCACTTTAACATTTTTCTCAACATAAACTTTATAGGGGGTTTAAGGCTTTTTTATTTTCTTTCAATTACACAGGTAGGGTAAACATAACCCTATACATCTTCAGTAATATTAAATAATACTTTCACCTTCTGTGGTATCATCTCTTCTGTCATTTGCAGTTTTGTTTAGCAACTGTTGTAGTAAGTTTTCACTTTGTAGAAATAGAAGACATCTATCCTGATAAATATACTACCTTGTTCATTTCTCCTTAGCTGATGGTTGCATTTAGGGGTAAAGACAGCATTTATTAAGTTTTGTAATTAAAGATATTAGTAAAGCGAATAACTCAATTGTTTGGGGCAGGTTCTTTTCCTTTTGAGCAGTCTTTGGGGGTCATGGATTTTTATGGGGGTTTAGAATAAGTGGTTGAGAATGATCTCATTATCAACCAGTGGTGTACATATAACGTTTAGTGGAAGGTTTTCACAGTCACATATACAATACTTTAGCTAAAATTGCTTGGAGGAAAAACCTGTTTCTTAAACAATTTGCTGGTATCTAAAATGTGGAGCATGGAACAACAGCTCTCTAGCTTTAGAATTGTCCTCCAGAGGTGAAAAACCTTTTTCTACCCAATATCAGCTCTTTATATCAAGTATTTACTTTGAACCAAGGTCTTTAATTTTTTTATAGCACCAAATCAGAATATTTCATGGAAGTGCAGAAGCTTCTGTACTCCTACTCCAGTTCCTGTAAAATCTTGCAGAGTACACTCAACGAAGTAAAGAACTTGATGAAACCTAGCTACTGGTGTTTTGAGCAGTGCCACAGTCAGACAGTCACGGTAGGATTGATGAGCACAACAGCTATTTCTCAGCTTTACTGAGTTAGGAGATAAGAAGCTTACAGGCCAGAGCAATAAAAGGATTTCCAACTTGATAGGCTGAAGAAGTTCAGCTGCAGCAGCCTAGAAGCATTCTGCCTAGAGAACAAGTCATTGAAGTTCAGTGAGGGAGGTTTATGGATGAAGTTGTTGGGTTGCAGCCTGACAGAGAAGGAAATGCAAAGCGTGCTTGAATTCTCCTTCCCAAATGCTGTGCCGTAGGACAGGTTGAACATTCGTGAAGACTTGGGTTGGGAAGCTTTGTAGGGAAGAATGGACACTAGGAAAAGAGTGCTTAGCAAGCTAGAAATGTTGTTCATAAGGCTTTTTGACAACACAAGGCTTTTTTACTTCCTTAGGGCTAGTGGGATGGATAAGGGAGTTGCAAGGCCTGTTGCTACCTATATTACTTTACCCAAAGATTTCATTTGAAGCTTGCAGAAAGCCTAAGCATGTATGACTTGTGTTTTGAGGGACTGACTGGCCCCATCTGGAGCACTGCATCCAGTTCTGGATCCCCCAACACAGGAAAGATATTCAGCTGTTGGAATGTGTCCAGAGGAGGGCTGTGACGATAATTGGAGGGCTGCAGCACCTCTTCCACAGGGACAGGCTGAGAGAGTTGGGGATGTTCAGCCTGGAAAAGAGGAGACTCAAGGGAGATCTTAGAGCGGCCTTTCAGTACCTGCAGGGGGCTACAAGAAAGCCGGGGAGGGGCTGTTTCCAAGGGCTTGGAGTGGTAGGACCAGGGGGACTAGTTTCAAGGTGGAAGAGGGGAGGTTTAGGCTGGAAGTCAGAAGGAAGCTCTTCATGATGAGGGTGCTGAGACACTGGAACAGGTTGCCCAGGGAGGTTGTGGCTGCCCCCTCCTTGGAAGTGTTCAAGGCCAGATTGGCTGGGGCCTTGAGCAGCCTGGTCTGGTGGGGGGTGTCCCTGCTCATGACAGGGGGTTGGAACTGGATGATCTTTAAGGTCCCTTCCAACCTGAACCATTCTATGAATCTATGAAATATGGACTTTATTAACTTCCTGGATGCTTGCAAACTCTAGGATGTGGTCAGCTAGCGGTGGTTTTATTCACAGTACAGGGAGGACAGCGAATGCACAAGTTGCTTGTGGTGTGTGGTTGCATCAGAAATTTTTTCTTTCGCTGCCTCTCCACCTCTCAGAGTAGACACTGTGATGAAATAAATGTTGCCTAATAATTCTAAAACAGTAGTGGAGAAGCACTATGAGGCAGCAGTTCTGCTGAGATCTTATCCTGGTTTTGATACGGGGTCACTTAGATTAAATGAGCAATGCCTTCAGTTCATTAAATTGATTAACTTTCATTTTGAGATGGCAGCTGTAACAAATACGCAATCTTTTCATGCGTTCACTAGTTTCAAAGGAAAATAAAAGCTTCATGTGCTTCATTGTGTTGGTTTATAAAAAGGCAGGGAAACCTGAACATGTAAAAATTTTTAAACAAGAGGTGAGGTGGGAAAGGGGTTCAGTCTTTTCCAACATCTTGTTAGTGGAGATCTCTGCCTAAGCCTCTCCAGTTTATTTCCGTATCTTAACACAATCATATGTGTTTGGGGTTTAATTTTCAATTCTGCATTCAGATGCAGAAACAGGAGCAAACATAATGCAGGAAATGTTAATTTTCCTCTCAGAAATAAAGATCCTGGGGACCAAGTATCCAAGACCACATAGTTGTGTTTTCCCATTTGGAAAGCAATCAACATAGGTAAAATATTCCCTGAAGTGTCTGTCTTTTGGCAGATTTTGGAATACAGGCAGAGCAGGCGTATGTGTTGTGCCACATGCGCAGGTAGGATCCTGTACAGAAGTGGTGTTGCCTCTGAAGGGTGATTTCTGAGAATAAAGAACAATCTGAGAGAGCAAAAGGTCACAGAGCACAGCTTGCCTCAGCATTGTCAAATCCCATCTGCTTGTCTCCTCTCCACAAGGCAGAATGCATTGGATTATTGTATACTCAAAGTTCAGTACACCACTTGCACTTTTCCTTGCAAAAGAAAGCCATATAGGCTTTGGGGGCTTCTTAGGACTTTGAGACTGTCATGCT
Source organism: Upupa epops (assembly GCA_013397515.1). Lineage (NCBI taxonomy): Eukaryota > Metazoa > Chordata > Aves > Bucerotiformes > Upupidae > Upupa > Upupa epops. The sequence continues at coordinate 91,206 of VZRI01011561.1, forward strand.
ACAGGGTTCTGTTCCTCGGGGTGCTATTAAAGATAGAAGCATACAGTTCAGAGCTGTCAGACTGGCCAGCAAGTAGAAGGTAGAGATTGGAAAAAATGTAATTTCTTTTGACTTTATCTTAAGGAAAGTAAAACAATTTGATGATTAGATGTGTGGGACATAGTGCCTTGATGTCTACTTGAACTAATTTCTTCATCTTCTTAAAAGAGCACAACTCCCCCTTGGCTATTCAGGAGAGAAGGTCATTTTTCAAAAACTTTATTGGACAGAAGTCTTATGGTTGAATCAGTGGCACTGCTTTCCACAATGGAAGCTTCCTTCTACAGCTAATTGTAGAGGATTGGTGCAAGTTTTCAGGAAGAGTTAGAAGGCAAGTAAGCACCAAGGTCTTAGGCATCAAAAGACGCAACCAGCCTGTTCCATTGGGTTGTGAGCAGTTATAGCAGTGTGTAAAGGGATTTCTTTGGCTGGACTCTGTAGTGTTTAATTGCAAGTTATAATTAAACTGTTGGAAGGGAAAGGATACAAAGGTTTGAAATAAGTTAGATGGTCAACAGCAGTGAGGAATAAAGAGGAGCTTGTGCCTTCTCTACCCATTGGATTCATTTCTTAGCAATAAGGAGAAACTCTTAATAATTAACCCAAGAGATTATTTTGAGCCAGTTGAAAAAGCTTCTGTCTTCTGCCTATTTCAGTTCCACTCACTTAGCAGAGTGGAAATCCTGATCTAATGCTGAATCAGTGCTTTCGAGTATCATCCTCTGTGCTCATGTTGGTGTTTGTGGAGTACGTGTAATCTTTGCATGCCTTATGGAAAGATGTGATGTGCCCCTTGCCTTCTTTCACCTGTGTCTTGCATCCCAGATGCACCTGAGTTCCAGATGGGTTTGGACTGTTGTTTGTGGAGCAGTGTTTTCTGCACTTGTGAACAAGCTGGAAATAACCACCTACCCCCTGCAGTTCTGTCTGAAAATGACCTCCAGAAGCAGAGCACTAACCTAGGTTCTGCTAAAGCCATTTTAACCTTAGTATGGAAAAAAAAAAGTTTTAAAAAATAATGCCCACCTTCTCATCTAAACAGATGACGGCAGGTTTTTCTGAGTTTATATGGACTAACTCATTTCCGTGACAAGTTAGGCTTCACTGAAGTGATTCTATATCTTCCATCTCAACTTTGTCAAAATCAAGTGCCTCTGTCCTGTGATACAGAAATTATTTGTTCTTGAGAAAAAGAGGTTTTGAGAGGAAAAATTCTGACTTTAAGAACCTGCATTGTAATACTCACTTACTTCTCTCTAAATGTGTTTCTTGCTTCCTTTCTCTATTTGAGCCATCCTTTTTAAAGGGTTTTGCATAGTAAATTAATAGCACAATGTCATTTGTTATTTCATTAATCTCAGGCAAATAACAGATTATCAGTTTTATGGAGTCAAAAGTAAACTAAAACGTAACCTTTTTAATACTTAAAAAAAAACCCAAGCCTGCTCACTTGCCACAGAAGAATTTGGGATGAAATGCAGCTGTTGAGCAGTTGCTTAAAATAAATGGCATACTTTAAACCCACCAAGAAGATATATGAGGATTCAAAACTGTGTCACCAATCCTGACCTACTGAGAAAGAATGCTTTGTGAAAAGACTACTGTATGTTTCACTGTATCCTTTGCAGGGAGGGTGAAATTCGGGTCAACAGGATAGAAGGCTTCCAGAACTCAGGAAACCTGAACAATCGATCACTGAGTAAACATTATTGCAGATACTTATGGAGAGTAATTGATCTCCAACACAATAATAGGCTTTGGAAAAGGTTTTAAATAAGTTGTAATGTTTCCACATCTGCACTGGAATGATGTATTGGCAGTAATTATATATGAATCTGTGAGGTAGGCTCTGATTACCTTCATACGTTCCTTTTTGTATTTCATTGATGTTGAAGGTTCAATCCAGATTTTTAAGGTGTAAAGGTTAGCTTAAAATAAGAGGTGGATAAGTTACTTGGATGTTACAGTAGCACGTCTCAGCAAGAACTAATAGTGGGCTTTTAAAATAAAAATACAGGAGGCCTCATCCCTGCAGGTATTCAGAATGTGGGTAGATGTGGTGTTTTGGGAGATAGTGCAGTGAAAATGGGTAGATGTGGTGTTTTGGGACATGGTTTAGTGGTTAGAGGTTGTAGGTGGATGGTTGGACTTGATGATCTTGAAGGTCTTTTCCAACTTTGATTCTGTATTTCTATGACCATTCTCCTTCATGAGAAAATCAAGATTCAATCAATCATAGCCCAAGAGCTTGTGGTCCTGTGTATTCATTGCGGGCCAAGCAACGTTTAAGTGTCACAGTAGCTGAAAGAAAGCGAATTGCTGCTGCATTGTTTTTGCTCTCACTGTTGAGTGTGAGCATTTTTTCCCACCTGAAGCAAAAAAATATTGTCTGAAAACTATTACCAGTATTCCAGAAGGGCAATTCTTTCCTTCTTAATCCCTGTGATTAACATCAATTGCTATAGAAAGTACAAGTAAAACCAAAGTTACGTGTCATACATGTGCAAGGAAAATAGTATAATTTTAAATTTGACAGTCTGGAATTGAGAGAGATTGGGTATTTTTAAAGCAAGAGTAGCCAAATAATTAAGTATGTCTGCAAGTTCATGAGGGCACATGTGCACATCACCATTAGAAAAGAAAACATTTGAATAGTATTCTGTATTTTCTTGGAAAGTTAGACATTGAGATGATCGTGACCTGTGCACGCAGCAGTTAAGGATGCTTTTTGTTCATTGGCAGCAAAGATACTTAGTTGGTAGGTTTGTCTTACCAAATAATCAAAGTATGGAGTGAATTGAGGCCACCAAATAGTTAAATTGCCTTTCTTACAAAATTATCATTATAACATGGCAGACTGTGTCTCAACAACAAAGCAAAGTCTCAGTAAATATACTGCTTATAACCTTTATTTCCATTGCACTGGGAGGTGAAGTTCATCCATGTTAAACTCAGGAGGACCACCTGGGCCACCCTGTCCCCCAAGCTTGAAAATTTTACCTGGATTTACTGGATTTTAATAAGGTTTTCTTCTTAACTGACAACATGAAACTTTGCATTTACAGGATGTGCAATTCTTGTGGTGGTTTCCTAATAGAGGACAGTGTCGTCTTAATACCCTGTTTAATGTTGACTGGGAACGGGGAAGTGTTTCTTCACATTTTACTTAGACTAGCTGCTTCTTTTGGCCGTTGTAGCTGCATTCTCTTCAATCATGTGACTGTCTGCTAGTTGATCTTCACACTTCAGTGTTATAACTGTTAGGCCTGATCCAGGAAAGCACTTAAATATCCATCTAACTTTATGCATGTGAACAGTTGTGCTGAAGTGCTTTGCTCGCTCGGCCCTACGTGTCCGCTGAGAGCCTCGTGGGGATATTGTGGCATTGCCAACCTAGCTATTATGACCAGACAAGTCTAAATTTTACTTTTTAATTGAAGGTTCCCGAGAGAAGGTGATTCTTGGAAAATTCTCATATCAGCCTCTCTGTGTAATTGTCCATTTTTAGAAGAAGGCATGAATGATGTGGAGAGAGAGATATTTGCTCTCAGCTTACTGACAATGGAACTTCTGAAATGTTTTGCCATTGAGTGGAAACAGGGTCAGGCTTGTTGGGGCTCTGAGCAATCTGTTATAGTAGAGATGTACTGCTTGTTGTAAGGGTTGGATTAGGTGATCTGTGGAGTTTCTTCCAACCCAGTATATTCTATGATTCCACGATCTTCTAGTTGTTAAACGTGCTGAGTTTAAGATTGATGAGAGACAAAGATAGCACCTAAGCACGCATAAATGCATTCAGAAGAAATAGTTTAAAATGTTTCCTGCTTTGGATCCTTATGACTTTCGTGGGTGTTTTCTTGGACATAATGATCTTAAGGGTCTTTTCTAACCGTATGTTAGTCTCTTGGGTGACTGGTGATAAGTGACACAAGTATTTTAAAGTAATCACTATGAATTACTGTTGTAAGAAAACATTTCTACATCTTACATGTGTAAGCGGTAACTGGTGCACACACAGTGGTTAAGAATAAAAGATAGAACTAGTCTAGCCATGACCAAGTGATGCACTTCGTGTTCACTGTACATTTAGCAATGGACATCTTTCAGAAGTTGACTTTCTCATGCTGCATTTAATGGCTACACTTCACAACTGTAGTTTGAGAAGCCACTAAATGTTAGGTCAATCTGCTGGTTTGGCTTCAGGTATCAGTGTTTAGTCAAGTCTTTCTCTCTAATGCTGTCGAGTCTTTAACAACTTGCACTAGTGGAAGTGGCTGTTTAAACTGTGGCTGCACAGATGGAGGGATTGGAGCACCTCTCATATAAGGAGAAACTGAGTCTTCGGCTTACAGCAGAGGAGGCTTAGCGGCATCTTATAAATGTGTGTAAAAACCTGGTGGGAGAAGAAAGACCTGCTGTCAGGATAAGAGGCAGTGGGTACAGACTGAAAAGCAGCACGTTTCCTCTGAGGGCAAGACAACATTTTTTGTCAGGGTGGTCAGACATAGGACTGGGTTGTCCAGGGAGGTGGTGGAGCCACCATCTATGGGGGATACTCAGAACCTGGTGACTTGCAGGACCTGGGTGACCTGCTCTGGGTGCCCGTATTTTAGCAGAGCTGGGAGACAAGATAGTGGCCAACCTCAAGGGCTCTGTGAAACCTGAACACCTCTGTGATTCTCTAGAGATGCTTATTTTTATATATGTCATGTACATGTGATAATCATAATCTTGTGAACATATTTGGCCTTTACTCTGGAGAAAATGTAAGTTTATAAATATAGTATTGATGGTAGACTAGAGACTCTTCTAGCTCCAGGGCTTGTGGAAGTGCAAGTGCAGGTGCTGGATGCAACAGAGGAGTTGCACAATTAGAGCAGGGTCGAAAAGTAATGTTGGGAAATTGTTTTTCTGAGATTTCAGAAAGGTGAAGAGCTCATAGGATTCTAAAATGGAGTCTTGAATCACCATTTGAATTTAGAGGACCAGTGGTTCTTCCTATGTGCTCCTAATGGCATCGGAATTCTTGGAAATTGCCTTTTTCTTTTTTCTTTTTTGTTTGTTCTTTTTTGTTTGTTAACATATTTACAAGGATGACAGGTTACAAATTGTTATCTTTTGGTGTGCAGCTCAGATTTGTGAAATCTAAGAACCATTTTCAGTGTGAACAATGAACTTTATGGTTGAATTTCATAAATATAGCAGTATATAATTATGCCTGAGGAATGACTGTATTAGGCAAGTCTGTCTAATACAGGCATTCATTTCTTTTTTTAAATGCCTGTTTGTTTCTACAGATCCATGATAAGGATATTTCAAAGTTTCATTTTGAATGTCATGCGCAAGGGATAAATTTAATGTACACCACTCATTCTACCTGTTAACTCTGGCCTGAAAAAAACCCGGTTGTAACGTCATAATTGCAGTTTGAAATTCTGTTACTGAGATGTCCAATTAAAAATTATTCAATTAAATTTAGAAGTTTTATTAAGATACACTGTGTAACACTGAAGAAAGATTCTGTAATAATATTTGCTACATGCTGGTTAAGAAAAAGAGATGAAACATGTAGAAGATTTAAGAGGAGCAAAAACAATTGCATGACACTTTTTTTTTCCCTCAGGTAAAACCCATCGTTGTTTTCTAATTTTATTTTTCAGTTTCCATAGCTAGACGTGTCCAAGATCCATTAGCTGAGCTAGTGAAAATTGAGCCCAAACACATAGGCGTTGGAATGTATCAGGTAAGATAATACATATAATTTAATCTAAGTAATCTGTCATGCTATGGAGCAACACTGAAATACAGCTTTATAGTCGCCAGCTAGTTACATCTCCTTTAGAAGACATTTGTAGAGTTGATAGGATGGTAGTAAATACTTTTTTTTTTAATCTCTACTTTTTAACGATTGTGATTGTGATTCTGAAGTGGCTGTGGCCAGATGTGGAGTCTATAAAAACCCTTCAAATCAGACAGGTAACCTGATCTGTAAAGCTTTCTCTTTTTCTGCATTATTACAGCTCTTTGTGTAAAACAAAATGAGGTATTGAATCTCTATTTAGAAGCCATTAATTTGTACTGTTGAGTGCATTCCTTCTTAGAAGTTTGTAATAAAAAGCATTTGTTTGGAAGATTTTCTGCATCTGAATTGGAAAATGTTTGACAAGACTTGACCATTAATTTTCTTAAAAGAAAAAAGAATTCCCAAATGAAATACTTGACTATTTGATTTATACTAAAAATTACAGGTATTAGGACCTTGCATCACTGAGGATAGAGATGTTAGATGCACATTATCTGCTGTGGCCCAGGTGCATGTGGCACAAGTACACACCTAAAGCAGAAAAGCATGCAGTTGCATGGTTTGGGGGGCTTGATATTATCACGTGAATGTGGCCCTTAACCTGTTGCATCAGTTCACTCTTGCTCAGTACCGAAAGTTGAAATTGTTTAGTTTGCAGTGAAGTGGAGCAGAGTACGTACCACGTTCCTGGCCGTTTCAGAAAAGCTTCTTGGCCTACTACAGATGTTTTACAAGTAAATGTACAACTGGGTTATTTGTTCCTCACCAGATTGGTTGTATGAAAGCTTTCAGAGAAATAATTGCTGAAAGCCTGGTTGAGGTAGAGCTCAAAAATTATTCGTTCCCATGGACTCTCATGGTTTGAATCTGTTTTCTGAGACAGATAAACCTCCTGTTAAATTAAATAGTACTGGGAGTCACGGAGTAATAGCTGATATAATCCCTCAGATAAAGAGTGTATCAGGCAGACAGTTATAAAGAAAGGGTCTAGGGTGCAGGATTACTCCTGCACTAGGGCTGGGACTACGTGCTGCTGCCAACAGCTGTGGAAGCCATATAGCACAAGCAAGATGTGGTTCTGCCTCTTCTGCTGTTCCTGCTCAAGAGCCCAGATAGCTTTCCAGTGCTGGTAATGACTTGGTGACGTTCTGTGTGGCCATAGTGTATAGGTCGATGAGGAGTGGAGCCGAGGCTCCTGCTTTCACGGCAAACCTGAGTTCTGATTGACCTGGGACAATTGGGACCTTTGGCTACCTTAAAATGGGCTTCTCTGTCTGAAAGGCAATGGCAGGGAAATTAACTTCTCTGTCTTTTCTGGGTTGTTTTTTCCTCTGATTGAAGTTAGATGTGGGTGAAGCAGCATTTGCCTGAGGAAGACTGTAGCTGTTCTGGTGGAATTGTGGCACAGGAACATCATATGTGTGCCATCTCCACGGACAGGACCTGCTGCTACTATCAGCAGTAATAGGTGTGCTGCAGGAAAGTGGTCATGTGTTAAATCTGCTGCTCATAATGTGGACTTTCTCTGTTCCCCACCAAGAGTATTGTGAGTTGACAGTTTTGAGTTGACAGTTGTACTTCATGATCTTGGAGGTCTCTTCCAACCTTAATGATTTAGTGATTCTATGAGAAGTGGCTGCATCTGCTGTAGTCCTATGGGATTTTGGGTCTACCTGACCTCTTGATTCATCATGTCCATATTTGTGAAAATACTGATATTTTCCTGTTTTTTCTAGTGCAATTTTTCCAATAAAATGTGCTCATTTGGTTATGGATACTTTGGGTGTGGAAATACAAGTTTCCAGGTAGCAGGAAGGCTCTCCAAATTGAGTTGTATTTGTTGGAATTTGTGTTTACTTATTGTAACTTGCGTTTGACCCACCTGCTCTTATTCTCATTTCAAATTGTGGTTCAGAGGTTTATGCACTATTAGACAAATCAGGTTTGTAAGAGAAAAATAAACAGACCCTGAATTTCTTAACAGGTATTTCTTCAAACAAGGAGAAGCCAAACTTGATTCATTAGGGCCTCTCTCAGACTGAATTCCAGTCACCTAAAGGTCCTTGTCTTCCTTCATCTTTATCTCATTAGGAAAATTGTTCTTTCCTCCCAGACAGGAACCTAGCCAAAATTAATCACATTCAGGCCATATTACTATGATTTCTTCTGCAGTTGAATGTGAAGATGATGCCCCGACTCTGTCTGATACAAAATGTGTTTGTCTTGTCACCTCTTGTGGCAAAATCAAAGCTAAATCCCTATTGAGGAAGAAGCAGTTAGTGGCTCAAGACTATTATGCTGCAAGCAGAATTCTGGGTAACTGATTACTACTACAGTTGTAATGATCTTGGAAGATGCAGATATGAACTGAGAGCATAGATTGTGGTTAGGGAATTGAATGCCAGAGCAAAAGAGAGTGAAAAGTTTAGAAAAAGGTTCCTAAAGAAAAAAATAATTACTTCCTCTCAAATATAAACCCAAGTTTTCATAGGTGAATGAAACAGTGTCAGCAGAAATGTTCTGTCCACCAGTCCTCATCAGAGATAAATTGCCTCAAGTAAAGGGGAAGTCAAATTAATTTGATTAATTTTTAAAAGCCAAATCCTAAATCTGTATTGTAAAGTAGAAAAAGAAGAAATAATGCTAAAGGGGCTCTTTATTTATTGGGCCATTCGGAGGATGAAAAAGCATCAGGTCTATTTTTTTTTCATTGCTTCTCCAGCAGTGGAAACTTTGAAAATTAGTGTTTCCATGGGAAGTTCCTAATAAAATAAAATCGTGAGGTAGGCAGTAAGTCATAAGCTGAACATTAGCCGTTACAAAGAATCACTGTGTGGCATAAGAAAATCTGTGTCTTTATTTTTCTTTAAAATAGAGGTTTTAATGGTGAAATATAAGAAACTTTGTACCTTGTTTTAGTTATATGTATTAATATATATAAAAATTATGTATATGATATTTTATGTAGCTGCAATATATATATTCGGTTATTTATCCTTCACATTTAGTAAGATTTAATATCAAGGAGCAAAACTCTGGAGCTGCCTGATTTTTCCAATCAGAAACATTCTTTTTTTTTTTTTTCATCGAATATTTAAGAATTTCATTCCACTTCCTTACCTTGGAGGGATTAATTGCCCCGCAAGATGTATGAGTAGTTAGGTGTGTTACTTGGATAGCATAGGAGAATCACTCACATATGATGTGAGATTGAGATGACATATGATGTGTACGAACATTTTTCTTTAAATCTCTGGGGTGTGGTTGTCCAAACAACCTCAGACTTGAGCTTTGATCTCACTTTAAGCTTATTTAAAAGAAAATAAAAATCTGTGAGGGTTTGCCATATAGATTTTTCTTTTAAGTAAATGGGATTTCATATTAGGTGTGCTGCACTTTGTTTTATTTATATATGTATTTTAGTTTTTATAAGTATGTTTTTTATATTGATTTTTTTAATATATTGTATTCATGGAGTTCCTGTGGATAGTTTAGCAAAAACATTGTCTGCTTGTTGGAATTGTAATCAGTAAAGGCTCTGATTACTGTACGTATTTCCTTTATGGCAACAGGTCAGTTATAGGTGTAGCTTAGGTTGTAAAAATTACAATACTAAACGTGCTGGTGGACTGGAGAGAGTGGGGTGTTGTGAGAGAAATTGAGAGAAAACTCCTAAATGTAGGCTACAGTGGCTTTTAAATGCATAATAAATACATTGTAAAATAATTAAATATATTTAAAATAATAAAAGTAAATTAAAATTGAAAAGTTTACATTACTATATTATTGATATATTAAATATATTAATAAATTACTGAAACATTTGAACATAGACATTGTAAATTTATGGTAAATAAGTGAAACATGATGATAGTAACTGGACAAATTCTAAGCTGTTTCTCTATTGGATCTCATCTGTGAATGAACTCGTTGGGATTTGAAAGACAGGGACAGGTGGGATGGTGTTTCACAGGGCTCTTTGGGCTGCTCCTCAGCAGAGGAAACTTAAACTTCTGTGAATTTGCAGTCTCCTGTAAAGAGACTGTTATCACAGAATGATTTCACAGGACACTTCAGGGAACTGCTTGCTTTGACATTTGCAGAAAAGGGATAAGAGTACTCAAAAGTTTTAAGGCATCAAAGACTTTTTGAGGGATGAGGTGCAGTGGCTTCACCTATAAAATTCTCTTTAAAGCAAACAAAAAATATTTAAAAATTCTTGTCAGTAGGAAGAAGGTGTATTAAAAAACCCCTGTATTTAAAAGCATGCATATGTAGGTTGGTAAAGACATTTGTGCTTAACACCCAGCAGCTTACAGAATCCTTAATCGTCATGTACGAGGGGTACCCAGCTTCAGCTGGGTGAAGAAACCAGGCAAAAACCATATGGGTTTTTTGTTCAACACCATTTTTAGGGTAAACACTGCCTCCGGTAGGGGGTTTGCTAGTTGTCGGGGATCAGAAGGTACCTCAGAAGATCATCTAGTCCAATCCCCCTGCCACAGCAGGAACATACAGACAAAGTCGCATGGTTTATGCCCAGGAACTTGGCAGAGCCCCTTATGTTGTGTTGATTGTGGCTGGCAAAGAGAAACTAACTGTCCTGTCAGCAAAGAACAGTTTGCTAGTCTGGTTCTAAACAAATGGAGATACAGGCAGGAGGGAGCAGTTGTGTTATTGATATTAGTGGATGTGCTGGGTATGTGTCCTGGCATTTCCAAAAGATGTACTATCTCATTGCCCCTTTAAGGAGCTGTAGGAAAATACATGCTGATGTATTTACAAAGAGTGCAGGAGCATGGTCATGTCATCCCATCTGCACATGTCACTCACGGAACTGCCTGTGGGCTTCTGCCACCGAAAATGCCCCACAGACAGCACCAGGAGACTTGGCTGAGAGGCACTGCTGTGTGCAGCTGGGGCTGCAGGTAATAGACGTTTCTGCTAATAAACCCCTCTCTTGCTGCTCCTAATTGTTAGCTATTTTCTGCCTGAATGTGAGGTCTGTCAGAGGATTTAGCAAGAGCAGGGAAGCCTTAGCAGAAGGGCTGCTGTGCCGAGGTGGGATGATGGAAGGGCGTTGACAGGGAGCAGCTGCTGGACAGATTTGCCCCCTTTGTCACTTTTTGCCTCTCTTGTCACTTTTCTTCTGATGGCTTAATTACCATCTCACTTGGCACAAGTTCATTAGGAAGTTGGTTATTTGTCGCCATATGACAAGAGGCTCTGTGCAAACTCTGAATGCGATTTGTGGTCCTAAGTGGTTTAAAATTTTACGTGTTCATGCAAAAACAGGTCTAAAAGCTGTTGTCTTGCAGACCAGCAAAAAGCAGCAGATAGGAACTTGTGAGCAGAATTGCACAGGTGTGGGGAACCCTCAGGCCAGTTTAACTGTACTGTTGGGTTTGAATTATTTTTTCTCCTTTCTGTCGACACACTTGGGCAGGGTCAGTTCAAACACAGACGAGGTGAGATACGATCCAAGCAAGCAGGTTTACACTGTTTCAAGAAACTGTTCTGGTGTGGGAGTCAAGGGGTAAGAGAAGCAAAATGCACCTCATGAGATGTGATCTGCAGATGTGTTTGGAAACACTTGGTTAGCTAAAAGCTGCCACAGAAACAGAAGCATGATAGAATAGGTCATTCTCAAAGTATTTTGCTTGAACAGCTTCTGAAACACGAGACACTGTTGGGTTTCTTGCATACATTTACAGTGTTTAATAAACTTAAGTGAAATTAGTCCGTTTTAGCATTGAAAAGTTCTGCTCCTCCAGATTGCAATTAAAACTTTCACAACTTCTTTCCATTTTTGAAGCATTCTTAAAAAAACACTACAGGAAAAACCAACTGGATTATTCCTGGCATTACCTACAGCCGTGGTGTGGCATTTGTGTTAGCAGAACTCTTGTTTCAGGATCAAACATTTATCTTTCTTTTATGTGACGCAAATTCATCTTTCCAACTTGCTGTTATGAACTGTAGTCATATTTTCATGTAAATATTATAATGATGCAATTGATTAAACTCTGAGCACAGAGTTCTCAGCATTAGTAAGCAGGTAAAAGTGGCAGCGGGGGATGTGAGTTACTTGCTCTGAATGTGTGTGTGAGGTCAATTTTAAACATTGAGAAATGTAAATATTACTTGGTGGTGGAAATCTGGCATTGCCACTCGCTGTCCGACGGTCATGTCTTGCATCTGTTGTTTTGGTTTCAAGAATTAGCAGTATATTCATTTGTGTCATAAGGAAAAATACTAATATTATCCCTCTTTTGAGTGATTGCATGTGAGCAAAGCAGCTGTTGATATCAGAAAATCTGGAATCAGCAATAAATTTGGATTCACCTTCAGTGGTGACTGTAAAGGGCAATTAAAATTCTTGTGATATTGTAAACTTGCAAAGGGTTTAATATATATGGTTCTGGTGGTAGGTGTTATGCAAAGTGAAATCTTGTTTTGCCCCAAAATACATTAATTATTCTTAGTTTGAATAAATACAAAGTTACGGGATGCTGCAGGAACTCATTCATAGGTTCACTTGATCCACAGGTTGGTTTTCTCAGTAATCCCTCACTATAAAACTTGAGTAATTGATAAAAATCTTAAATTTTACATTGAGCTTGTGGTGAGACATTATTTCTTGCATCTCTCATGTGTGAGATTGTTCTTTCAATATTGGATCTATGATCAGAATTTTCCTCTTTGCTTAAATTAAGCTGAACTTGACTGTAGGTTGAGTTTCAGTTAGTGTTGTCATTCCTCATAATTAGTCTGTCATTCAACAGACACCACTAAAAATTGTCATCTCTTTTTACCCAGAGACAATGTAACACACAAGATTTCTGTGATGTTCTGTAATTTGTTGCTTTTAAGATTTTTATCTCCCTAATAACATTTTTCTCAAACAGTTTTGAAAAATCATTTTGGAAACTATAAAAATCATGTTTTGCTAGAGAGTGATTAATATCTATGACCTTTATTTTTGCATCGGGAACATAAATATACACTTTTTTCTGTGTCAGTCATTGTCTAAGATTTCATCTTTGTTCTGCTTTCCATTACATACCATGAATTATATGAAATTAATTTAATTGCTACTCCAAACAGAAATTAAATGTGCCCTAATCCAGAGTTACGTTGTTTGCTTTTACAACTGTAAGTCATAAGTAATTAATTTTCCTTGGAAAATTAATTCACTTACCATTCCCAGTAGCATCATATGTTGACACAGGGATAGAGATAGTTTAATATTTTTGTTCAGCATGTTGGCCTCAACTTTGGAAGACCTTAAAGCAAAACAAATTCAAATTTACTCAACTGTATATAATTCAGGGTTAGTTAAAGTGAATGTTGTCTTTATTGCTGTCAACCAGCTGACGAGGAGGATTCTAAAAATTATATTCAGCCTTCCAGAAGACAAAATTAATGGACAAATGGGAGTTATTTCTAAAGAAAATAATATAATAAAAGTAAAAATAAAAGTTTTGTTTCACATCAGACATTTGGACAGCATGGCCATTGGAATGCCATCAGTAGGAGAAAAATTGAGCTCCTTTGAGAACATGACATGATATTACAAAGCCTTGGCCTAATTTTCTTCCAACATGCCTTCTGTTGCCTGAGACACGAGTGGGTGATTCATTGTTCCCACCACGCTCAGACGTTTTGAAGTTGTCTTAATTTGAGGCCTCGTTCCATGTGCTACGTCACTGTGTCCAGAAGGGCAGCAGGGACCCCCATGTGGGTGGCCCTGCTGCCCGTGGCTTAGTGTCCTTCAGAGGTGCCATTGAGTGGTGTGGGCCAGAAGCCTTCCGGAATGAGAGAGGCAGCTTTTAACCCTAATCTTTCACATTTGCCAGTCGAACGTCTTTTTTTATTATTATTATTATTATTTTTTCTGTGCAGCCCCATAAAACATGGTCTTTATTACTTCAGTTTATTTTTATTTATTTAAGTCTCCCGTCTGAAACAGCAGCGACGCAGCAGTTGCAGTTCAGCCGAGCAAGGCTTATTTTCTAAACGTCCCTTTGTGGGTTGGTGGCTGTGATTTGCCTGCGTTGCAGGGGGTCGGCATGCAGTGGCATTTCATTTAGAATTTTGTGGGCGGACAGTAAAAAAACCTGACATTTAATTCCAGTGTAAAGTTACTGCTAGATCAGGCATGAAAATATTATTGCATTAGCAATCGCAGGAAGAAAATAAACTGGAGCGCACTGACAATATACAGTCATACGGCAGAACTCTGTCAAATGGAGCAGCAGATGGAAGAAAAGACTTTGTCAAAGGGTTTTTTTCCACCGTGACAGGTTTTTATTAAGTAAAGAGAGTACAGGAAAGTATTCTACTAATAGAATTAGGTCCTACTGGTAGAATTAGATCCTACTGATAGTGACAGAACAAGTAAATTGATCAATACATTGCAAAATTGTGTATAATGAAGTATTATCACATGCCTCTTACACATACATGTGTGGCATGGTGACTGAGATTTGCATTAATTTCTGCATCCATTACATTCAAATTGAATTCTCTTGAGTTTCCTGATATCTCTGTGTACATCGGGTCTCAGCAGTTCTTCCTCCGTTCCATTATTATGGCATAATTCTTTTCCAAAAATCTTCATTATGGGATTTGAACAATACAGAGTTTGCAAAGAAAATATCAGGTGAATTGAATCTGGCCTCATACTTCTCCTTGACCGACGCTTATGTTACTCAAGTATCATATGTGTACAAAATTCTGGGAGCCAACCAAAAGCTGTTGCTTTTCTTAACAAACGTCTTGGTGACTGGAGCTTGTATTTCTTTTGAGAGCATTCCGATGTGTTTTACAATGACACTGATTGTCTATGTTTGCAAGAAAAAAGAATGACGTTTAAATAATTATTGTTTAAAAAAATTGTCGATAGAAACTCTTTCTTCAGGCAAAATTTGTACATTGAGCTCGAGTGGAGTGTTGGATTAGATAATTCAGGGCTGGCACTAAAGCTGAGCTCTGAAGTACAATAGCAAAAAGCCCAAGAAGCACGAACAAATGCATGCAATGTCTCCTAATGGAAGTGCTGAGCACTTTGGAGGCCACCAAGAAGTCTCCAGTGATTGACATGTGTTCTGGCAGCGCTTCCCTCCCCCCGCAACAGCGTTGAAGTCAGTCAAAGTATATAGACAAAGCTGAGTGAATACCAGTCTCCCCAGTACAGGGACTATTTTTTCAGGAAGTTTAACTCAAACCAGATGTTTTGCTTAGACCTAGAGTTTGTTGCTGCCAAGCATCTCATCAGAGGTCAGAGTTCTGGGCTCAGGGCCCTGCTAGAATTCTTTCACAAATTGCTGTTTGGTGAGGTTTTAATCCTAATGGAAAGAATAATGTGCTTGTAAAATCTGCAGTTATTACAAACACAGTATACATATTGTGGACTTCAAATGACTACATATTTCATTCCCATAAACAGGGAATGCAGATGAATGCACTGTGTAATAGTTTTAGATGTTCAGACTAAAACCAAGTATATAGTTTATACTACTGTTAACCATTTGCATTCTTAACACTCCTATAAAATGAAGAGTCATCTCGACTAACAATTGGCAGCTTGAGACAAAACACAAAGTGTGGGGGGGGAACTTGCAGCACGTTTTGACTTGTAAGCTGATTGCTGAAGTAAATTTTGAGAACGTTTGAAAATAAAAATCCCACTTTGCTCGCAAAGGCACTGGGTTTGGCACAGTTTGTTTCTTTTCTTATTGCCCTTCCTTTTTTATCTCAGGTTGATAGCAATGTAATAGTAATATTTTTTTTTCCATACAGCTAATTATTCGTCCCCAAAAGCTTTATTCCAGCTTACTTACAAATCTATGTTGGTGATGCCAAGTGATAAGTACTAGTGGAAAAATGTCACCTTATTTTTGTCTTAGTGTTGGGAAAACTATTGATAGATGTTTGATAAGATTGTTCTGAAGGTTGAGTGTAAGGGAGAAAAAATATCTTACATACCTTTACACAAGTGTTGCAGTCTGCAGCTCGAGAAATTCAGCTTGATAGAGTATGAAGATTGAGATGTGGGCTGTTCAGAATTGAATGTGAGCTTAGAAAACTGTGCTATCGTGTGCAATGGGATAGTGTAACAGGTGTCTCAATACAGAGAGGCTGTGGTGATGAGTTGTTGGGGAGTTTTATGTTGTGTAGCATCTTAGTTGCATATCTGTTATTTTTTAACTTGGACAACTTTTCAGACTTTTGAGTCTTAAATTTATTCAATTTTATTTAATATCACTGTTGCATCATCTCCTTCTGATTTGTGAATTTTACATAACTCAGAAATGTGTTGTCACTTGGAAAAGTGGAACTTAAGGAGAAGGCAGTGTCATCCAAAAGGGTTAACATCAACCTGTTTGCATGATGATCAATCAGTGATAGTCGCGCCAGGAAGGCGTTTAAGTATGTATGAAATGAGTGTTGATGCTACCGTACAGGTGTTGTATTTCAGGGGGAAAAGACTCCTTTTCCAGGTCTAGCCTTCAATAAACCTGAATTGGCTGAATTTGTTCTGTGGCACCAAATAGATAGCTTTGCGATGTAAATTGCTGCAACATCTGTCTGGTGGTTGAACAAGGAAGAGATGAAGCTGAGACAGACAGCAAATGCCTTTCCAGAGACAGTGAGTGTGTAAATAGATTAGAAAAACAGTTTAGTTCCTGCCTTTTCCTTTAGAAAGGAGAATGTGTTCAAAGTGATATTGATAAGCTGCTTTCCAGTATAGTGCATGCTTATATAAACAATACTTTATCCTTGGTTCACTGAGTGAATGTGATTTTTGTGTGGATGTACAGAGGTGAATTGGAAACGACGGGCTCTTTCAAGGGGTAGACGATATCAGTTTTGTTAGAATCTGTGTCTGGATTAACTGCAAGTATTTAATAAGCACCTAAATCCTCATCAAGGCATTATAATCTTCAGACGAGTCCCATGATCTTGGTGCAAGCTGCTGCCTCAAGGAGAGGAAGTGAATGGTAAACACGGATCAAAATGAATCCGTATGACCCAATCGCTTGGATGCAATAAGAAAAAGTGGAGACAAAAATGTGATCTCGGGAACTTTTTATATTAATGAGTTTCCATTTGCTGATAATTCTGTCATTTGCAACTTGAATCATTCATCACCCCTGCAAATGGTTCTTTCAAGAAGTTATTTGCAATTTTGCCTTGTGTTTTTTCTCCTTGATGTTGTGAAAATGACCGTCTACTGTTACAGGAATGAAAAGAGATCTCATTCAAACATCTTTTGTGTTTCCACTTTCAGTGAAAAATGTTTTTCAAACCTGCAGCTGGTTATTTCTGCAGGAGTTCCCACTTATACTTGGATTTGATTGACGTTTTGAAATGGCAGCTTTTCATGAAAAGCTGTTAACTTGTAGAATTTGGTTATGGTACTAAGACAGACTGACTTTGTTCTACTGTTGGGGCCTGTCCAACCTAAACACAACCCTGCATCTGAATTTAATAGTTCTACTCAGCATAGGGAGCACCAGCTATTCTCCCTTTTTTCCCCTCGTTTTCTGGTTCTGTGGTTGGTTTTTTTTTTAACACTGCTGCTTCTGACGTGGTTTTGAACCGGACCTGCTAGCTACCAATCCTTGTATCTTCTCTACCAGTAATTGGCTTAACTGACACTCTCCTACTTTCCCCCTCTCCTGGGATAGCAGATTGTCCTGAGTGTCTCTTCCATAATTTGAGTGATGGAATATGTTTTCATTTTATTTGATGAAAACAAGTGGAAAGTGTTTTTGAAGGGCTGTACAAATACCAGTGTCTGTCCTGAGATAAGTGCCACTCTGCAGTCTTCACTATTATTTATTTTTAACATTTTGATTTGATAGTATTAACTAATTCTCTGAGTGGTGATTGCCAGGTGTTTATTTTGTAGACAAAAACTGAGAAGGAGGTGCAGAACACAGTTATTTAACCAGTTGGTCTCTAATGCGATTCTAGAATGATGTAATTGAGAAAGAGAGACGCACTCCACAATCAGTTGCCCTCTGTGCACTTTGCCAAGGTTCTGAAAAAGGATATACAAGAATCCATATACATTAGCTGAGATAGAAGAGGAGTGTTTTGACTTTGAAACAGCCTATTCTTCATATAAAGGATGTCCATCACTCATGTCTACCCTTGTTTCAGTGGAGTGAGAAGTAAAACACAGGAAATGTTTGGGGGTTTCCACAGGTTAACTCTACAGCCCTGTAAGAATGAATTTGTCCTATTTGTATGAGGAACCATTTGGATATTATTTTATGGGGAGGTGAGTAAAAGTGTCATTGATCACAAATGATTATGGGTTGCTGATAGATGAAAAATGTTATTTTCTGCAGCCCATTGTTAGGTTTCTGATAGTTCTCTTAGCTGGCTAAGAGCTCCCTTAAAATCTTGCCTACAGGTTTGCACCTACACAAATTGATATCCAGCTCCTTGCCCCAAGAGTTTGTTTAGGATGTTGAGATGGAAATGCAAGATAATACCCTGTTTATGTTCTCTCTGCATGTGTGAAATAAATTTCAAAGCCATTATTTGAAATAAAATACCCAATAATAATAAAAAATACTATTTGCTTGATCCTTTAAAAAGATTTATGCTAAATGAAAGTGGATGTTTTCTGTAGTTTCTAAATACTAAAATGAGATTTTGAGTCCTGAGCAACAAATTTTATGTCCATGAATCAACCTTTATGGTACTGCTCTGTAATTTTGAGAAGAAGCTCATGTGGCCTTCTTGGTTGCCACCCAAAGTGTGTAAAGAACTAAAATACACCGTTGCTATTCATCTAAGCAAAGATGGTTTAAGTGGGTACAAGCTCTTCAGTGAAACCCTTAAGGTCATTGGGAAACACTAGACCAATTGAATTAAATGGCAAACTGCCCACTGACTTTAAACAGAGACAGGATTCTGCCCTTTAACTCTCTTGAGCCCTAAGGGCAGGCAGATTTTTTCTTAAACTTCCAACCAACAGCATTGTTTCAAAGGAAAGTTGAGCTGTTGTGGAGTTAGACCCAAAGTGGGCAAAAATGCAGAGAACTTGAACTGCCCTTGGAATACAAGGGTTGCAGGTAAAAGGGTGCCAGATGGATGCAGGAGAAGGTGCTTATCATAGTGTGTTCCTTTTCATTGACTATGGAAGAAGGTGCTTTCTAGGTATTATCAATTGCAAATGAACATTATTCTTTTAAAACTGGGTGGAGAACCGGAGAGACTAACCATTATGCTGCTGCTTCTCGCTGTTCCCATGCAGGGTATGGCAAGTTGGATTTTTCTTATGACTCTCCCAGCAATGGGATTTAACTTAGTTAACTGACATGTTTTAAAAATTATTACTATTATAAATTTAATGGTAACTTTTGCAGTGGTCTAAGTGCTATGAACTAGTACAGAGCCAAGTGAAAATTCTTTTGAGTCTGGATTTTTTTCTGCCATGTTTATTCAGGAAGAAGAATTAAGCAACCTTACAACATTGTTTTCCTCTCTAATTCACTTTAAGTTCTACTTTATTTTCATTTGGCTTCCTTAACTCACATAGAAATGCTGCTGTGAATCAAGATTCTTGTTCCCGTTTGCTTCCTTGAGATTACCATAAAGGTAGACATCACAAAACCTCAAAGTTTGGGCATTTTTTCTAAATATTAACCTCTTTTCCTGACNCATCTTTCGTTTTATTTTCATTTGGCTAATGACTGCAACTCTATTAATCAGCTGGAGAGTGGAGAGGGTTGTCCTTTCCCTTACGTCCTCCCAAATTTCTCTGTTTTCTGTGGCAGAGGTTTGGATCGGCAACAGCTCCCATTTGTACCTGCACGATGGAGACACACAACTTTTCATCCAAATTGAAGCCATTCTAGACCAGTGTTCCTGCACAAGCTCTGAGCATTTTGCTGAAAGCCCTTTCAAGTGCAGGGCATGAAGGATAACGGTAGAGGTTTTAGCCCTAAGAGTGTGCAAAATATTATTTCCATGCTCTGGTTTTTCACAGCATTCCTTCCCTCTGTGTACACATCATCAGACCATCACTCTCTTATCACATCTGGTGATTGGATCCCATGTTGCTATTGCTGGGCTAACAGATGCCACTACACATCTTCTAGTGGCAGGGCAGGTTATTTCTCTTCTAATTTCACAATTAGAAAATTTCACTGCAGAAAACCCAGCAGTGCTGCCGTAAGAAAATATCCTGGAAGTTCTGTCACCTCTAGGTCAGTGTAGTACAAGTAAGTCCATCAAAACCCAAGGCGCAACACATCTCTGACCACCACCTCAGTTTTCTGCCACTGAAACCTTGAAAGTTCAGAAGGTTTGTTTGTTTTTTTTAAAATGTTTTATGAAGGGTCTTGAGAGTTTTTGAGAGTCTGCTTGAATGTGTGAATTTTCTAAACTCTTAGGAGCAGGATGAAGGGAATCGAGAATTGGTTCAGAGATTAGTTTGCTTATAGTTACAGAAAATACCCTGTCTGTATTCTTGTCCTCGGCACCTATTTGTTTCGTCTTTTCAGGAAACAAACCTGATTAAAAGGTTTGTGATAAATTAATTTTAAAAAAATAAATTAACTCGGTGACTTTGGATTTTCCTTTTCTTTCTCAAAACCTTCACCTGTTGACACACCTTCAACTGAAATGATATCCTGTCCCAGGGAAGGTTGAGTTAGAGTCGATTCAGTGAATCATAAATCATTGAACTTGGGGTAGCTAGATCTTGTGTCTTTCATAAGGGCAGAGTAATTTTCCTGTTACTTCAATGCATGTCTAGTCCTAATTGTATTTATGCTGTAAAATAACCAGAAATTTCTTGGTCTTTCTGTATTCAAATGGTTGTGAGAAATTAAGAGAACTCAAAACGAAGACAGGAGTCCATTAAGCACATTACCTCAGATGAATTTCTTACCTGCATGTAGCATTGTTCATATTTATTGTTCAGAAAGGAATATTGAAACACTAAATTAAGTGTTCTTAAAGTGTTCTAGATGAAGTGTTTCTGCTAAACCTGATCAATGTTTCCATCCATTTTAAAGCAGAAAATGCCACTGCTGAATATAGTTTTTGAACCTGCTGTGGGTGTTGCAAGTGTAACGTACGAACTTGAGAGGGTTGTTCAGGTAGAAAAGCTGAGCTTTGATAAAATTCTTCTCTGATGTTTTTCTGTTGTGATGTGGTGCTTCACACCTTTCAGGAATCATTATATCTTTGTCTGTACGAGTCAGGAATCAAGAGTGCCTTGGCACTGAGTCATTTTAAAAAATAGATATTCTTAGGATGTGGTCTGACTTGGTTGGGGGGGGAGTTATTAAGCTAAGCTAACGATTTTAAGAGGAATTTGTTCTGAACAGTGGCAGAACATTTCTGGCAGCACAGAATCACCTAGGCTGTTACTTTATAGGCTGCGTTTTCCTCTGTACATTTTTGACAGCCTGTGTTTTTACAGAGTGAAAAATTGGGTGGTTTTCTGAAACCTTTTTATGATTTCCCAAACTTGCCTAAAACTTGTTTTTCTGAAGCTTTAGATCCCTTATAAAACAAACAAAAAAAAAAAAAGAGATTTTGCATGGTACATAGAGGTCGGTGTTTAAAGTGGGTGATGCCATAATCTGCCAACAAATCACACGTTAGCAATTTACGTCTTCCTATATGCAGTAACTGAAAGCTCTTTGTAATTAATTTGTAAACTTTAAGTCAGTAACAGCAGTTCATTAATGATTTGCAAATATTCCACTGGAGAAAACTTCATGTTCCAAGCAATTTTTACTGCTTTGCACTGTGCACTTACAGATATTTCCAACACTGTATTTTTTTGAAATGGCTTAAAGAAGACTTTTGAAAGAAATTCCAAGGTTATGTTGTGAGGCCTCAAATCACAGCATCATTCAGGGATGCTGGGAAAATAAGAGCTCTTTGATTTGTTCTTTTCCCTCCTACCTGCTGAGATCTTACTTGTTTTTTGAAAAAAGCATATTGTAGGACACTTGATTTGCTATTTCAATGTTCCTGGCATTCTACTGGTTCTCCGATTTCTTTTTCTACATTATGTTAATCCTTTCAGCAGCGGCAGTCACAAACTGTCAGTAGTCATGGTGGTTTTGAGAACCAGTGCTAGTGGGATTTTCTAAGTAGTTATTTGTGTTTTAACTATAACCTGCTCTTACATACGTACATATAACATTATATATATACTATAATTATACCAATGGTATTGAAATAAGTTTCAGAGCTGTGACTGACACAGCAGATGCTCCTGCACTCTGCTCATCAATCCTAGAAACACTTGGGCGATGTTTTGAGTCACCGTGTGCCAATCAAACCAAAGTGCCTGATATTTAGTAAGTGGGGAAAACCAGCTGACTTTGTTTGAGTTTGTGCTGCAGAAGACCCAGCCAGTCCCTGCGCATTAAAGACATGGTCTAGTGGTGAACTTCAGGTAGAGTAGGGTTAGTGGATGGGCCTGATGATCTTGAAGGTCTCTTCCAACCTGAATGATGCTATGATTCTATGTTCTTGCATTTTTACTGACATTGGTATTGATATGGCGAGCACTGCATTCCTCTTTGGACATGAGCAACAGATAAGTGAACCTGTCTCTGGTGGAGCTGGAAGAAGTGTGTTTATTTAGAGTCTTATCAAGCCTTTCACATCTTCTTGGGGCTGCCCCTGTCCTGCCTTGGAACTTTACATGCCAGAGCTGCTGTTCCTCACCTCTCTGCTATGTGACAGTGTATGGTCACTGACTTCAGACTAAACAGAATTCCCACAATTCTGGTCTCACCTGGACTTTCACGACTTAGGTCTTTTCCTTTCAGTAATTTACTGTTTCTTTTCCCTTTACCGATGTAATTGGTGGGATTTTTTTATAATTATCCTTGAGCAGGAAAATCCTCAGTGGGATTTGTCTTTCAGCCACGTGCTTTATGAACCTCTGTACATGATGGGCTTTGTTTTATCATTTTGTAGGCTATCCCCTAAATTTGAAGAGTTTTAACAGCCCCAAAATTTCAGTTTGAGGCTGAAATTAGAGTTTAGAGTTTCTAATGAGTGGTTTGGGCCATCACCTTTGCTACTTACTGTACAAAGAAATTGTCTTACTGACATTTTCCCAACCTCCAGGAGTTACAGGGTTGATTTTAATGGGAGTTCAGATCACTGCCCTACAGTCGTGTAACAGTGTGCATTAGAGAAAACTGGTAGCTGCTCTGGAAAGAGGGATTGGTATGGGATATATGGGCTATGAAGTCATTTTTCTGCCAGATCACTCATGTCAGAGAAGCTGCCTTTAGAAATCAGACCCATTGGCAATGGGTTTGTGTCATGAGCTTAGCAGCATCACTGCTTCTGTTAGCCCACAAGTAACCCGAAGCACTTACATGATCAAATGTGCATTTTTATTTTCTTTTTTTAATGTCAGAGCTGACAGACTCTTGTTTTTGTTTTATTATTTTCTTTAAAAATATAAATCCATTTCTCTCTCTTGGGATATTTTGGTAAGAGTCATAACGCTGTTAAAATAAACAGAATTTGGATTTTTGAAAACAAGAAAAGAGTCAGAGTTAAGTACATAGGATAACAATATAGCCTACAACAATATAACATTGGGAGAAACCACAAACAATCTTCAAAAGAAATTCTTGAATTAGAGCCTTTTTATCAAACATCACAGGGATAAACGTGTTTTCTTAGTATTTGACTGAAAGGGATTTTCCAGGGGACACTGGAGATTAAAACTCCCTGCCTGAACTTTCCAGTGTTTCCACCTGACATGTAAAATGCATTTTTCAATGTTTTTTTCCCAAGGGTGCACATGAAAAAAGGCGTAATTATCATTAGACTGTTTGTCTTACTTCTGCTCTGCTTCAGGCCTTGTCCCGAATGCACTTTGCTTTCGGTGGTTTCATCAGCACTTGAAATGCAGCTGGTTCTATGTAGGGCCACAGCCCATGTTTTTCCCTCTGAAATAACAATTTTGAACTTTGCTTAGGATGTGTTGCCTCACCTAATTTCTCGTGCAGTAAATGTCATTCAGACTGCACAGTTACACCACTTTTTTAAGGTAAATAGAGTATTTTTTCAAATAAAAAATAGTATTTAAGAGGCTTAGTTTCTGGTCCTTTATGCCAGTGGTAAAATTCACAGATACAGAAGTTACTGATAGGTACCAAGCAATGTTTATGAGGTGCTAGAAGTGTTTCAGGACTCACTTAAAACAAAATTAAATTGCTTCATTGGAGCATGGCTTTTGAATTCAAAGGACAGACAAGGTGTAAGTTGATCAACAAATCAAACCAAACTATGGTGACAACAGTAAATGGCTCATGTTTGGATCATGAAACTTTAGGCATGAGAGAGAAACATGGGACAGTACCTATCTGTCCTACCCTCTGACACAGACTCTATGTTCTGGTTGGTTTAGACCCAGAAGATTTTTGGAGATGATCAAGAACTGCTACTATTAATTGACCTTGTTAATGTAACTGGTGAAACACTCTGATAACCAACATCCAAGTGCTGTGGAGTCAGTGACTTTTCCTAAAAACAGAAGGAATTTTGAGTACTCTGCATCTTTTTTCTTTCTTCTTTTGCCTTCATCATAGTGAAAAGATGATTGTCTTAGTACATTTTTCATTTGTGGTTCATTGTGGACAATCTAGCCCAGTGTTGGGCAGCAGTACTGAGCAAAGTAGAGATAAGGTGTTATTTCCCAACAGTTTTATTCTTGTTCTCATGTTGGATAAATCCATCCTTTGTGAGCACTTGTGTGAACTGGAAGATTTTAGCTCTAGTAGAAGAGAAGCTGTTGTGGCATAGTTGTAACCCTTTGGTGAGTAGCAATTGATATTAGATCTACAAAGTGTACAAGGGGTTGAGAGGCCAAGACATATTTGCATGCACACTTAATAAAATATCTATGTAGGACAAGTAATACTGGCATAAATCCATCAGATACTGTGAAATGAGGGGGCTAGGACATATTTCACCATAAGCTTTACAATTGTTTCAGTTATTCATCACTATTTGACCCAACTATCACTATTAGTAACTGGGGGTTGATGCTGTTGGTGTGGAATCTTTCAAAGATCCAAACAGCTTAGAAAGTAAAAGAAAGCAGTGGATGAAGCATTTGGTGTCTTGGCTTGGCTCCAGCTCAATGTTCTAAATGAATGCATCACAAAACCACAACGGATCTGTCTAGCTTTACGTGAGTGACGCATAAGAGCCCTGAGGCTAAGCCAACATAGTGATTGAATTAGCTTCTGCTTTTAGAGAGGTTTCTCCCTCCAGGTCAGGCTTCTAAGCACTGATGGGCATGTGTGAAGAACAAGCAGTTGTGAAGTAGGTCTGTGTGGTGGAGGGAAAAAAAACTTAGAGCCTCGGAACTTTTACCTTTGACACGTGTAACTCATTTTCTTTCAGGGAGAGGAAAAAAGGGGGATCATAGAATCATTAGGGATCAGAAAGGACCTCGAAAGATCATCTAGTCTAGTCCCCCTGCCACAGCAGGATCACCTAGACCAAGTTGCACAGGAATATGTACAGGCAGTCTTGAACGTCTCCAGAGAAGGAGACTCCACAACCTTCCTGGGCAGCCTGTTCCAATGCTCTGTTACCCTCACTGTGAGAAAGTTCCTTTTGATATTTATATGGAACCTCCTCTGTTCCAGCTTGCACTCACTGCCCCTTATCCTGTCACCAGATGATCTTGAGATGAGCCTGGCTCTATCCCCTTGGTGAAGCCATGCTGACTGTCCCTAATGACCCTCTTGTCCCTGATGTGCCTAGAGGCAGAGTCCAGGACAAATTGTTCTATCACGTTTCCTGGGATGGAGGTGAGGCTGACTGGTCTATAGTTACATGGGTCCTCCTCCTTACCCTTTTTGGTCACTCATTTTTCCATTAGTGGTGCTTTGGTCAAGGAGCTGCTGACCTTGCCAGAAATATATGCTCAAAATTAGTAATGTTCTTCTGCAGTGGGCTGATGAGTACCATATGTATTGCCCATCCTCCTGCAATACCTTCATCTCTTAGTAAACAAGAGCTGTACTTCAGTGAGGTGCTCCTAAATAGGACAGTTTCACCAACACTTGTGTGTGCAGGTGCAGAAGTACCACACTATATTCTTTTGATACCTTATTTTTAACATACTGCCTTACTGGATACACTAACATTACGGGTAAATAAGTAAATGTCAGACTAAAGACAAGACGGTGGATGAACACCAAGTATACTCCTTTGAGTAGTCATTGTGTTTAATATAGTCTTGTTTTTACAGTGAAATATTTCTTAAGACAGTTACAGTGTCTTTTGCTTGGGATTTGTGTTGTGGCGAAGATGTTGAGAAGAGATGCTGTAGATAAACATTTAAAACTTATGTTTGACAATTTGCCTTTGGTTTGTACCCTCACATCAGATACTGACAATTTCCAGCAACTAATGTATTAATGTTACTGATATTTGTGGTTCTTCCTTGCTCTGATAGTTGAGTAACCTGGTATCTCCTTGTTGTTTCTCAGCATGATGTATCGCAGACATTGCTCAAAGCTACTCTGGACAGCGTGGTTCAAGAGTGTGTCAGCTTTGTGGGTATCGATATTAACATCTGCTCAGAAATACTGTTAAGGTGAGTCAAACATTTTCCTCTTCCAGTAATTACATGGCTCTGGATCACAGAGTCTCTGTTTAGTCTGTCATTGGAGTCAAGCTCAGCTGGAACAAATAGCTCTGGTGTTAAAATGTCCAAATTACATGAAAATGCCACATGTAAAACAGTGTTTCGCTGGATCGCTGAGTCCACTTATAATGGTAGGTGTGATTCTCCAGGGTAAAACTAGTCCTGGAGTGAAAAACAGTAAAAATTTGGAGCTGCAATTCTAGAAACAACTGATATAATTAATTTTTTGTACTTTTACACTGAGAAAGGGATTTTCACATACTCCTTCTGTCTCTCAGAAGATGTTTTTGTAGGTACTGCTAAGTGGAACAGGTTGTAAAAGGTGGATAAGGAAAAGAGAAAAGGAAAGATTTAGTGGGAAACTGCTGAGAAATGTATCACTTTTTACTGAATTTTTTTAAAGTAATTATGCCACATGCACTTGGAAAACATTCAGAATTTTCGTTCTTTTGCTTAGGAATTAAAAACTTATTCTCCCTCTTGTGCGTAGAATTCAGAACAGTTTAGCAGAACACCTTTCCAGAAGAGCAGAAGTGTTGCTGTCATCCTCTGTACTAGGAGGGAAGTAAAAAAAAAATCTGTAGTCTTGCTAGGGGCAACTATATTGGGTATCAGTGTTAGGAAAAGTGCACTCTTGATCACTCTAGCTTTAATGGTTTAATTTTTCAAGTTTCCCTCTGATCTACAATGACCATGGCTAGAATATAGCATGGGCGCCTAGTCCTGCTTGCCTCTGAATCGAATACACTTCTCGACACATACTGCACATTGAAGGGGTTTGATGCTGCAGTTCTTCCATTACTGCTGAGCATTATACTTGAAAGACTTGAGATCACTGGAGGACAGTTCTGTGAACTGTGTCGTGTTGCTGGTCAGTGTAAATAAGATGGATTTCCTAATGTTTCTAAGAAATTTTGGAAGAAAATTACATTGTTGAGGATTAATATTTGGTCTGTGATTAATGGGTTGTCTCTCCAAGTTAATATTGAGGTTTTCCCTTCAGGTTAATTTTTAAAATTAGCTGGAGGGTGAGAATTACGGAAACAATTCTTTTTGTATTTTGTTTCCCCATGATTTATGACTGTTCTTGCTATGTTTGGTAGTGGTGTTTTTGTAGAATCAGTTCGTGCCATTCCACAAAGGGGCACCTGATCTGTAGCATCAGGTGTGTGACATTTCCTTCTCTAATGCCAGGAGTAACCACCTACCACAGCATTTTTTCCTCTTTCTATGATTAACTTGCTCTATACACAGAAAATTGTACTCACATATGCAGAGAGAAAACGTGCAGCTTGGCTAACTGTGCTTGCGCTTCACAGGTAGGTTCTCGGCCAGATCTGAACTGCCTTACAAACAACTCATGCAGCCTGTTCCCAGCTGCTCTTTTATCTCGAGAGCAGCTGAAAGGGAAGGAACAAGCTGTGTGGATGTTACAGTGTATGAGGGAGGTGAGCTGCACCCCACCATGCTCCTTCTGGAGAACAGACGCCAGCCCTTCATGTGGGGGCATGAAACCACTGGAAGAGAATAACTAAGAGGGCTTGTTCTTACAAGAACAATTATCTGTGCTCAGTCCTCCTCCCATGTTGTTTCCCAAGTCACAAGACGTGACAAATTGAACTAGCAAACAGATCATAAATTATACATCCCCTTGGTTAGGTGTCTGCTGAACTGTACTGCTGTACCGGTGTCTGTTGACTTGGGTGGATCCCTTCCATTGGGCTAAGAATTACAGAATCATAAGAGTGGGTTGGAAGGGGCCTCCAAAGGTCTTCTAGTCCAACCCATCTGCTACAGGCAGGGACATCTCTAAGTAAAACAGATTGCCCAGCAACCCAGTCAAGCCTGGGCTTGAATGTCTGTCTCCAGGGATGAGAAGGGATGCTTTTTTCAGATGATGCCATTGGTCTGGGAGTGCATTTGCAAATCTTTTGGCTGTTTTTAAGTTCTGTAAAGCAGTTTTATCTTTGTTAACACTGGATAATTCTTGTGTTGATGACTGTGCATAGATAACAAACGTACTCTGCGAACATCTCTCTCAGGCATATCGCAGGGCTGAATGCAAACAGAGCT
The DNA here is from genome assembly GCA_013397515.1 of Upupa epops. Lineage (NCBI taxonomy): Eukaryota > Metazoa > Chordata > Aves > Bucerotiformes > Upupidae > Upupa > Upupa epops. The sequence continues at coordinate 119,807 of VZRI01011561.1, forward strand.
AAAAATATAATCGAGTGGCGAGAGAAGAACGGACCATTTATAAACAGAGAGCAGCTCAAGGAAGTTAAAGGTCTGGGTCCCAAATCCTTTCAACAGTGTGCTGGCTTCATCAGATTCAACCAAGAGTATATAAAGACCTTCTGCAGGTAATAGAGATGTTGGTGCTGGTGACTACATCATCAAAAACAGCGTAAAAATACTTTTTTCCCCTTTTCTGTTTTGTATTTGGGCTTGAAACTTGGAGTCCTTTGGCCTTTGCTCTGTGGATGACAGCATATTAAAAAATACTCTTCTGAAAGTCAGTGGTAGAAGATAATTCTTATGAATTATCATGGCTTGTTAGCCCAGTGCTCCACGTCTGGGCTTTGGTAAGTATGACTTTGACAAATTGTGCCACTGGATTGGTAGAGGAAATGCAGCGTTGAGGTAGTGTCATGATCTAAGACATTAAAACCTTTTGTTTCAGGCATGAGTTAGAGATTTGTAAATTCATTTTGTTGTGGTACGGATTGCTCTGCAGAATGTAATGGTGGTAAACTAGAGGGGAGTTTTGAAGACATTTAGAGTTTTGAAGAGGCATTTGAATCAAACCCGATCAAACTCTGTGTGATGTTCTTGCCTGGCAACTCCTTTGTGTCTCAAGCTCAGCTTGTCAACAGCAGGTCATACTTTTGCTTCTCTTTCCCTCTTTCTGTACCAAGCCTTTCCCTCTTGCCATTTCCTATGTTCCTCTTGACCTGAAGCTTCCTCTCCACAACACAAAGTGCCTTTTCTAGGGCAATATCTCTTCTCCTGCCTTTCACATTTCTCCTTCCAACATAAAGAACTGAGAAAAGGCACAGTGGTAGCACCATCCCCACCCTCTTACTGTGTTCAAAAGATATTATCCTGGGAAGCACAGGCTATGTGTTCCAAATAACCCAGTGCTGAGAAGCAATACTGTATTCCCAGTTGCTGCTAGCCAAGCAGCACAGACATCACTTCCAGGCAGGAGGTAGGTACATTCGGACTGGCGTGTTGCCCAGGTGGAAGGTACACAGCTTGGTTGCCCATCTGGCAGGGATGCACATGCTGCAGGCCAAGTGGTGCACACTGTAAGCACATGAAGACCAAAGAAATTGCTTTCAAGGCTGTTGATCATCGATAGGTCTTCCAACAGAGGACGAAAAGGCTGACACCAGTGGGGGTTTTTTTTGTATCCCAAAAGTTCACTTTTGAGATGTTTTAAGAACATTGTGTTTTGGCTTGAGTAATCTGCTGTAACTTTGGGGGTTGAGGCCAAAATAAAGCTCTAACACCATCTCCTCCACAACAGTTCTTGAGGGCCCAGGTGCCAAAACCAAACATTGTCAAAATGAACTTGATGAAGGTTTTATTTTTGTCCTCTCTGCTCATGTTCGAGCAGAATTCTTCAGAAATTGAAGTATGAGAAGCCAGTAAATGTATTTTTAAGAGTTGTGATGTGAAGCGTTCCTGTATTTTCCTTGTTCTGTACATCCGCTGGAGGTGTAGTTTGGCTACCTGAACATGGTTCCAATAGGAAAGTTTAATCTTGACTTTTTCAAATGTAAAGTGATGCTGACAGTTACCTGTGAAAGTGTCCTCACACATTCTCGATCAAGCAGCTAAATGCAGTTGTCCTCATTTTACAGACAGAGTATGGTGTCCACATTGCAAATGGTAGAATGCAGGTGTTTTATCACCTTGTCATCATGAAGAAATTCTGACAAAGCACAGAATCCTCCTCCAGCGCATCTTTCTCTTTAAAATTAATTGACGCATAGATTGATATGTTGGTATAACTTACTGTTAAGTTTTATCCAGCTCATAGATGAAGCTTAAGCTTCATGACCTCTTGGGGGGTTATTTTTTACTTTTTTGAACACTATATAACAGTCTGATTGCATTTTTCCTGTGTGAGGTACTGGACTTAGGATCCTGTTCCTTAAGACTGACATGTTCATTCTTGGTTTTTGGCAGTAATAGGAAAACTGAGCTTGGAAGTCATGCACTTTCTGATAAAGCGGGTCCACAGGGGAAAAAGAAGAGCAAACCAACACCAAGTGCCTCACGACAGCCCAATCCTTTGGACCAAACTTGTATTCACCCAGAGTCTTACAACATTGCAATGAGGTAGGTGGTAGGAAAGCTTCAGAAGCACAAGTGCTGTCAATTTTTAACATTACAAATTATGTATTTGTTTTTCTTTCAACTTGGATTTTGCTCCACAGAATGTAGAGGCAAATAGTTTCTTCTTAACATGGCCTTCATGGTCTTCAAAGACTTTTTCAAGCCCAAGTTATTCAGTGTTTCTGTGCAAACCTGTTTTGTGGGTTTTTTTGTTCTTCTACCTTACCCTACTATGTAAAAGGCTATAACTAACCCATAATTTTATTTGTCCTTTAAAATTGTCTTACTGGAACACCATGAAACCTTCACTCTGCAGTAATTTAATACCTCTGCATCATTAAGAACTACTTTTACAGTTGTTTACGTTCAGCACTTGCAAAACAAACGTTCTGCTTCATGAATTTTGAGCAGCAGAATTGGTATGTTGGAGTGTTTCTGTGGTTTTTATAAAGTGACCATCGGCTGAAAGGATCACATGGGGTTTGTGTAGGTCAGAAAGCATAAGGAATCCTTGGGTGCCTCTGGGTAGGGGATGCTGCAGCTGGTCAGTGGTGACAAACCGTGATCTCTTCTGTCATCAGCATGGTTGGAACTGGGCTCTGCTTGTCCTCTTGGGAAATAATTTTATCTCCTAACATACACCAACATCTATTCGTTTATTCACGTGAGTTGTTGTGAATGGGGTTTCTTTTCTTAAAATGCGGAGGAGCTAATGTCAGCAGCAGCTAGATGCTTCAGGATCCTTATAATCCTCGTTGAGAATGTCTTCTGGATAAACAGTCATTTTTTCTGTTTGGTAATTTACCTACATACAGATCCATGACAAAGGGTGGTCAGAAAACAGAGTTTACTTATTCTGTGTGGTGAGTGGAACTGTTCCTGCATAAGGTAGCTTGGTTGTTCATGAACAGGTGGAATTCTGGAGGCAATCTTAGTAGGTATCACCAGTCGGCTAATTTGGAATTTCGGCTGGGAACCCAGGAGGGGTGCTATGAAAAATATAAAATGAACAAATATTTAAAACTGAAAAAGTACAGAAAATAAAAAAAATACCTAAAAGAAGAAAATAAAAAAATGCAACAGAGGTAAATGGAAAAAAAAAGGTCAATCCTTTACTCATCAAATGCTTTGCCTTCCTAAACTGGATTTTCAGGTGAGGTACGTAAACCCAAGGGCATGTTACATAGGTACTGTACAGGGTGTCTTTAATTGAAAAGAGCATCAGCTGATAGCAAGCCAATTAGAAAGCCACAATAACCAAAATAAGTAATTGCTAATGGAAGACCAAAACTGTTCAGTGTGACGTCTGTCTTTGTAATTAGCCCAAACAGTCTTCTCTATTTTCATTGGCCTTTTTTTGTGCTACTTTATTTCGTATGTCTAGGAGTATCTGTTCAGGGTTTGATGTGGAAGCAAAAAAGTCTGCAAGTGCTTTCTGTGAATATTCTTTGCATTCGTGGCTATTTTTCTTGACATCAGAAGATGTTTTTTTCAAAAGCTAAATACAACAACGATAATTTTATTGTGTAGGTTGTATTAATTTGAAAAAAAAATGCAACATATATATTTGACATCACAGATTGCTGTAGGGAAGGGTGCAAATAATTCCCATGTTTTTCTTTGAGAATAGCTGTTTGAAGAAAAGAAAATAGGTTCTACAGCAAACTGCCAAGAAAAGACAAGAAGTTGGGTATTAAAAATTAACACTGATGACATAAGGGCTCAGTGTGACCAGACAGTCTCCCCTCAAGCAGCTCACCCTATAATTTAGCAACGATTATATATTTGAAATGACTTTCCAGGGGGGAAAAAAAAAGGTGTTGGAGCTGTTAAGCTTCTCGGAACTTACGCAAACAGCCTTCCAAACCAATTTGCTGCCTAAATATGAATTAAGAAAAAAAGGTCCTGTTAGGAATTCAGATGGCCTGGAGGATTCAGCCCAAAGCTCTTTTGGGAGCTGTCAGAGAGTTTTGCTGACTTGGATAGGCAAAGGATGGGACTGGGCTTGTAATTTCCTTTTACTGTGGTCATGGGAAATTTCCTACAGCCTGAAGATTAGAAATTCTATTACTGTATCTTACTGAAAGCAACATCTGAAGGACTTTTTTTACCATGTGAGAACCAAACTAGGTTTAAAAACCCAATTGGTAATTCTTACAATTTAAATTAATGTGTGTGAAGATGGCTAAAAGTGGATAGGAGCCAGTGTTTAATACATCTATTAGTTCAATAATTCAAAATGAATTTTGAGTGAGCTTTTGCTTTGCTGCTTTCAATATATCTCCTCCTTCTTATGTCATTTTGGGCATGATGACAAGCCCGCAGATCATTTGTTCTCCTGAAGAAGATAAACAGGTTTAATCAAAGGTATCAAAAGCCAGTGATACCTCTTACCACAGGAATTAAAAGGACTGGAATAGATGCTGCATAAATGAATCTGTATCTGCTGCATTGTGCCATGAGAAAGCAGCTTGTGAAAGTTTTATTGGATTAAAAGCTTTGATGGGAAACAACGCGCATTTTTAAACAAAATAAGCTGATTTTTATCTACTGCTTCTATTCAAATTACCCCAAAGCAGCCGTTGGATTTATGACATACAGAATTATCAGGTTTTAAAACAATGGTTTTGAGGGATAGAAGTTCACCAAAATTTGAAACCGCTCATTTTCTTTCACTGAACTATTTTGTAGCTCGAAAGGCCAATCCATTAAAAAAAAAAAGGTTAAAAAAATCGCTCCCAAGTGACTATGTTGGTTGCCAAGTTCAGGCTGGAGCAAATTTTTATGGCTGAATTAGAAACCCCTGAAAAACAAGGGGTTTTATAATGGAAACACTGATGTAATCTTTACAAGAGTGGCACAAATGGTACTGGTATGATTGATTTATGGCATTTAAGGAGCTTAAAATCTGTACCGTTTTCTGTTAAATAATGAGAAAACATCCTCCTGGTGATTTAACACCCTCTGCAGATGACCAGAAACATTTATGTTATGGTTTCCATACTGTCAAATTGTGTGCAGCAGTCAAGGTCACAAACACCTTTAAATATTCTGAATCATAATTCTCTCGAAGTTAAATAAATTAAATAAACCCCCATGTAGGCAGTGTGTTCCTCCTGCAAAGCCAGAGCTGCGGTGTAAGTTTCCAAAAAGTCTATATGTGAAAACCATTTCATGGTGGCAGAGTCTTCTGCGTACAAATAGTACAACATGGAGAACATATCCAGTTTCTTGGTGCATGTTGTAAAAGAACTGACAGGAAAGTCAAGGAAATGTTTAGGAAGTCCCTGAGAAGTTCCAACCAGGTAACGCTTATAAAGCAAAATGCTGGAAATCAAATGCCATGCTTGCTCTTTGCTCTATCAGTCTGCTGGGTGCAGTTGGTTTCATGTGACTGAGTTTTTAATGTTGACTAATTTTTATTTAAATCTCTTAAAAAATGCTCTTTGCTCAGGGTTGGCCCTTGGAGCGTATTTGGTGCTCAGATTGCAGCATCTGGCAGACACGTTGTATTTCAGCCGGAATTGAATGTTTTACCAATATTTATGAAATAGGCATGTGTGAAGATCTTCCTTGGTTGGTTTTCCAGATTTAGGACTTTGTTTGGTAGAGGATAGAACCCGCTCACTGCAGTTGGTCTTGACCTCCTGAGCAGAGTGACTTGCAGAGGTTTGTGGTAGTGCTGTGTGATATTCCCAGAAGGATGAAATCCCAAGAGGATTAGGCAGAGCATTGGTTTGACTTGAAGGCTAAGCATGTGAACCCATGGGCTTGATGTCCATTGCAGCAAAGCATTTACATTGCTAACATTTTGTACTTTATTGTAGATGGATTGATCAAATAACAAGTGACAGGACGAAAGGCGATGGCCTCCAGTTACTCCAGGGGAAGTTTAGGTCGGACATGGGAAAAACTTCTTCATGGAAAGGGTCATCAGGCCTTGGAACAGGCTGCCCAGGGAGGGGGTTCAGTTTAGGGAAGTTTAGAGTTTAGGGACAGGATTTAACAATGGGCTTGGGACTGTTGGAGTAATGGTTAGACTCAATGAGCTTAAAAGTCTTTTCGTTAATCTTGTTCCCTTTCAGTAAAGACATAAACTTACCAGAGAGCTTTTGGGTCTTTCACATGCAGTCAGATAATCTGTAATAGTAATAATATCTGCATTTGAGGAAAGCGATACTGGTTACATTAACCAGATACATCCTTACCTGGCTAAACCACCAAAGTGGATTTAAACAGATGTGAACCTTAACTTCATGTGCCCAGCAGCTGATTCCAGGGAGTAATACTGTTTGAATGAGTTGAAAATCAAGGATCCCTATCAATAGCAAGAACATGAACCACCAACCTGTGTTTGCCACAAGCACTGCTTTCACCTTTCCGAACACGACTAAACCATCCATAGCTGCCTCATTTCAGTTCTCTGCCCTCACAAAGGTACGTTTCACCTAAAAAAGTGCCCAGGAAATCTAAGTTTTGTTTCCAGAGCGATTCTGTTGCATTCCCGTTAATTCACGTGTGCCCTGCAACGAGATGTAATGGTGTATCGTGTTGCTGCCATGTAATGGATCCAGTACTCTCAGCTCTTAAGCTGCATTGCTGGAAATGATTACATAAACCAGAAATGACTGTGACTAAAACCCTTGCAAAGCTTTAGAACTTCTGCACAGTGTGTGAAGCTTTTTGGGGCATTTAGAGTCACTTCTTAAAAATATTTTTACTCTTTTCTGGGTTTTTCCTGGGGGCTTTTTTGCATTCTGCTGAAATTTTCATTATCTTTTACCCTTTGCAAGGGCTGTGCTGCAGTTTGATGCATTCATGCTGCTTTTCTTCGTTTATCTCGGTAAGAGGAATGAAATTATGTATTAAATCAAAATACCAGTGATTTAGCCATGACCATGCTCTGCAGGTCCTATAGGACTGCAAAGATTGCTCTTACAACAGAGGTGGTTGCTGAGGTTTTCCGAGTATCCTCTAAATCTCAAACCTATAAAATTCAGAGTCTCTAAACCACCTGTTTAGAATGTTGCTCTGTTCTGACTCTCTGGCAGGTGATGGGCCTTACACAGAAAGTTTTTCATTCACTTAGAGTCTTATTACTGATGAGATCCTCTTATTCCAACCTTCAGGTAGCTCTGGAAGGAAGTTGTTGGGTTGTTGTTTTTTTTTTTAATAAGGAAACATTTCACATTGTTCTTAGCAATGACATCTAAAAATAGAAATGATCAATAATAATGCACCACTGTTCAGCCAGAGATTGATGCTTTCTATTGATTTATTTTTTTTATTCTAAGTGTCCTCAGGTTGTGCTCATTAGGGTGAAAATGATACATGAAATACATAACTAGATTCAACAGTACTTTTGAAAGCCTGCATTATTAATTACTAGGAAGTTGCTTTTACGTGGAAACACATTAATAAATAGGCTTTAGCAAAGCCTCTCCTAAAAAAGCTGAGAATGTCCACTGTAGAAATATCTTGTTTCTGTTAATCTTGTTTCTTAGGTCCTTTCCCTCTGTTCTGTTCATGATGTACCTCATAATGGTATTCAGAATGTTAGTACTTCTGCTGTGGTTGCTGGGACCTCTCTTGGTGGAGAGGTTTAAGCATTATCTTTGGGTGGAGACAATTTTCTTCAGCAGCAACCACATTAATAAATGATTTAAACAACTGTAATTAGTTACATAGAACTGAAACCCAGCACCCCTGCCTAGCTCAGGAATCCTAAACACAAGCTGAACATTTTCACTGGGGTTTCTGGAGAAGGTGGAAGAAGAAGGGGGAGTGAAATAACTATCATAAATAGAAATAGAGGGCTCAGGTACTACCTGTATCGTGACCTCTTTGGGACTGGTTTTCTTTCCAGCAGCCTTGCACGTGGGGCTGTGCCTTGTCATCACCCCCTTGTTCAACAGTTTTTGTGTGTAACCAGAAGGGTTTTTTATACATCGGTAGCTGCTCCATGTGATTGCAGCAAAACCCACCCTGGGATGGATTTATGGAGTTAACATGTTTCTGCAGAATCCTAACGGTGAGCAAATGCTACTCAGAGGTACTTGAGCTGAAGTGCCATTGGAAGTAAAGTCAAGCCAAGTATGTGAGTGTCAGCAAATTTGTTTCTAGGGGTGGGTAGTAAGAGTCCGTTATTTAGAAGGTTGAGTCATGAGGCTGCTGGGGTTTGTCATGTGACATCTGGCCTGTCAGTCAAAGCTGGGGCAGCTGCTGCCTGTCACTAGAGCTCTGCTGGGCCGTTGTCCATCCATCAACGGCAGCAGCCAGCCGCTCCAAGGAGCTGTGCCAAGGGTGGTGTACCGGGACCTCTCCAATAGTGGTCTTTGGAGACAAGCACAAGATAGTTTCATAGAAAGTGTAGTATTTTTCATATATAGTCTCTTACTGGAAAAAATATTTGAGGAGGAGTAGTGTTTTCTTGAGAGTTTATATTCTGAAAGCCATTTTGAATACATTGCTTTCTTTTTAGTGAAATTAGTGGATATTTTGGTCTGAAAATTTGTCCCTGTTCTCACAGAATTTTGTTCTTTGCTAGAAGACAGATAACTGTTCTAATTATGTTCCTTCAATTGTCTTGTCTTAAAGAATTTTACTTCCGTATTTCAGTGCAGAGAACACTTTATCTCTCACCAGTCTAATCAATATCGGTTGGGTTCCTCAAGTTAAAAATAAAAAAAGCAAGCAATAAAACCCAACCTTAGAAAAGGAACAAGAGGCCACAGGTTTTGATGAATGCAAATCTTGTATTTTTGAGGAAGAAAGGATATTGCTTTCCTATGGAGCTATAATGTCTCCAGTGAACATGGTAAAGCAGGGTAGAGGATGCTTGTTCATAATGAGACAACTGAAGTGTCGACTAAGGACAATCTGCTTTATATAGTCCAGCATGGCTCTGCTTTGTTTGCGTTGGTTTATATCTCCTAAAGACTTGCTGAAGCTCATAGAGAAGAGAAGCATTTTATGTGAAGTTTGAATTAAAGATCTTTCATATCAATATTTTAATGTTTGTTCAAGTTCTGTTCACGTATCAACAATAATTAAACACCCTGAATACAGAAGAGGTTCAGTGCCTACCAAAGGATGTTTCAAATCTCTATCTTTCTTTGAACTTCCCAGGTTTTTATCTCTCATTGGAGGAACCACCAATGACATAGGAAAACCAGATATGCAGCAAAAAGTAAATGCTGTCACCCAAAAGGAAGGACTGGAAAGCACAGCAAAAAGACTAAACACGACGGTGCACACCCTGCAGCTCATCATTGACGGGCTGACCGAACCCGAAGGCTTTGACATCCGAACAGGTAGACCATTGCCTTGAAGGTTCAGATCCCAGTTTGGTTCTGCTACATGCCAGTTTTCAGACAGCATCTTTTCTTCTTCTCAAGTCCATGGATCTGTAACTCCTGGTTTTTTTCTGGAGCTGTATCACAATCAGATGTCTCTATGAGCTTTGTAGGTAAAGGAGTATGTACCCTGTCTGTAATCCTAGCATTCCCAGCCATAGGAAAGGGAGTTGTGTAGCTGTTAACAAATTCAGTAGTTCAAATATGTTGACTTGGTGCTGATTAAATCTGTGTTGGCTCTCCACCATGTTGGGAAACGCAGAGTCTATGCTGAAACAGTAGTAATAAGGTTTGTAAAGCATTAGTGTGTGCTTCTGCTCCTTTACTTCACCAAGTTCTTGGAGACAAGTGTAACTGGAACACACTGCTCATGACCTACCTTGGTTAAAACATTGCAGCAGTGCTGAGCAGTCAGAGGTGGAGGGGAAGAAAGATGAGGTAAGCAGTGAAGTAAAACATCTGGAGATGCTGCTGTCTAATGAAACTTGCAGCTGGGTTCTCTCTAGGACAGCAAGAGATAAAGGTAGGCAGCAAAGACACAGCCTTTAGTAGCAATTAATAAATTTATGTTTAAAGCAAAATAACATTTCTCTCTCTCCTTTTGGGGTTCCTTAGTAGTTTCCTTGAATATTTTATACATATTTCCCACTAGTAATGTTGAAAGTGTGTATTTTTCTATGTCCTCATTTGGTCTTTAATTACAGTAGTTATATAGCACCTCAGAGCTACCTACTGGTCACAGAGGTGTTGGGTTAGAACTTGGACTTGATGATCTTAGAGGTCCTTTCCAACTTTAATGGTTCTGTTATTCTGTGACATAATTTTTTTAACTAGAAATGATTGGCTGGAAGAGAATCTTAAAACGTAAAACAAGCTTTTTCTCCTATGTCTTATTTTTGTTTCTTGTTCCTTATACCAGATTTTGATAAACCCGACTTCAAGAGAAGCATCGTCTGCTTTGAAGACTTAAGTGTTGGTACCATTCTGACTGGAAAAGTTGAAAACGCGACACCATTTGGAGTTTTCGTTGATATTGGCGTGGGAAAATCCGGTTTGATTCCAGTGCGAAACATAACGGAAGCAAAACTTTCTAAAGTGAAAAGGAGAAAAAGCCTGGGGTTAGGTCCTGGAGAAAGAGTGGAGGTTAAAGTGCTTAATGTTGACATTCCTCGATTGAGGATAACGTTGGATCTTATTCGTGTTTTATGAGAGGTTTCTTTATGATTGAGCCTTTGTTTTCAATATTCAGTTACGTCAGCAAGGTTCTGGAGATTCAGACATTTAATGGAAGTGGTCAAAATTAACAAATAATGCCGCTTCAGCCTTTCTGTGTTTTGGTGGGGTTTTTTTCTAACAGGTTTTCCACATTTCATGAATCCTTTCTGTTACTAGCTGTTGGAGCAGTTTATTGGAGTGCCTCCAAGCAACCTTGTTATTTTGTCTGCAGAGCAAGTGACATTCCAGTGGACTGTCAGCCAGATCTCTTATCTGCTCTGTCTGCACAAGATTTGCCACCTCAATCTTTTGTTAGTACTTCAGAATACAGTCACCTAGTTTTCCTGGTCTCTGCTTGAGAACCTAAAGGAGGATGCATGGCAGTAGGGGAGAAAGGTATCCTTTTAAGTTAGTTGGTGAGGACAAGGCTTTAAAAGTAGATGGAAAAAAAGAACATCTGCTAGTGCCATTGATGATTCAGAAATATTAGAATTTTAATTTATTTGAGCGATGTTGTTAGAAGGTCTGTGTTTACCTCTTGTCTTATTGCAGTTGTCATGGAATCACACACTTGGATGTATCTCGGGGTTTAAGGAACTTTGATCCAAAGTGTCAAAAGACATTTATGTTGTTCCATGTTTGTGGAAAATAAAAACATTTCTGGCCATCTTTTCTCAGTGTACTGGCTCTGCAAGTGGTTTAACAATCTTGGTTCTCTTTCTTTCCAGCGTATGCTCCATCAGTAATGCTTCACCTTAAGGACTGACCTTCTGTCTAACCTTCTGAAGATGGTGCATGTCCCTGAGCTTTACTACCAGACTACAGCTGGTGTTGTTCCTGATTTAATAAAATAGTTATAGTCTGGCTTGGATTCTATTAACGTGACATTATTTTCTTCAATATAATGTATCTTTCTGTCCATTTTGAATGAAGAACAACTTTGCAACACTTGCCTTTACACCTTGTGCTCAGGAACACATGATTCTCCTTTAAAAACCCAACATTTTGCTGATGAAAGTTTGCCAAGTTTCTGTTTTAATAACAGTGTGTCCTGCTTAGAGTGCCAAGCACATGAGGTTTGTTTCTTCCACCTTGTGTTTTAGTGGTGTCTCAGAGGGTTTACCAGTTTGGCCAAGTTTGCAAGGGACCAGCAGTGGTATACTGGTGGAGCAGCAGGAGCAGATAGACCCTGCCTTTCCAGGAATTTTTTGGTGTATTGGACATTTATTCCTTTGAAGTCATCACACTTCAAACACAAGTGATGCATCCTCTGATTATGCTGCTGTATCTTGTGCTGTGAGTGATCATAGAAGTCTCTAAATGAAGAACATTTCTTTTCAACTGTTTTTCACACTGTTAATTCACAGGACACTTCTTGCCTTACTCAAAGGACTGACTTATGTACTACTGAGCTAGTTTGGTTTCTCCACAGAAGTTATTCCGTGGCATCACAAGGACTACTGGACCTTGTCTTTTTCTTTGCCGGAACACAGATGTAGTGACAGCCTAATGAGACCAGGGGGAATGTGTTCAAATGACCTTCTCAGGTTTTGTCTTGTCTTCATCTGGAGATTTTAAAATTCTTTTCTTAAATCAGTTTGCGTCTTGAATTCCCGTGGCGTTCAGGCACATCAAAGCATCAAGACTTTATCTCAAGTCACCTCTCCATTTAGGTCCTGAACTGAGAAACAAAAGCTCCTGGTGGGGTGCTCTCCCCCATTTGCCATGCTCTTCATGATGCAGTACAGCTTTTGGAACAAATGCTGTCCTGCTTAATGGGGATGCCTTCAATATTTAAAACAAACAAGGACCCCCCCAGTCCTTCCTTCATCCTGATCTCAGATGCTTCAAAGTACAGTTTTCAGAGGAAAAATTAAATACTAGTCTTTAAGCCTGACTAAAATTCTTACTTTTGCCTTAAGCTGTAGATTCCAAGGCTTCTACTCCCTGTTCCACCTCTCCCGGAGAGAATCCAGCCCATTGATCTTAGCTGACAATCTGCTATTTTTCAGTCCCACCCTCACTCAAATGGTCTGGTATTTTGCAACCACCTTCCTCTGAGCTGCAGACCCTTAAGAAGAGCTTCTAAAGATTTCCTGTGCTTTTAGTTGTTACACAAAGGAGAAGAATTCTTCTACCAAACAAGATGGCACTTGTACGCCTGGCTGTAGTAATGCAAATCAAGAGTTGAAAAGAAGCCATTTGTTTTGGTTTTGTTCTTGCCTCAGGCACTTTTAGACAGCATATATCAATTTTCCAGAAACTTGTCAAGCTCAGGAATGATATAGTGTGCTGTTAAACATAATAAAATCAATAGGAAAACAAATAGAATTTCCATGAGGAGCAGACGGTGGGAGAAGCATGTCCATATGGCATAGAGACAACTGGAATTTAGGGCTTTGTGGGGTACTTGTGCTGGAAAAATTGCGTCGAGTGGAGGCAATGCATAATTCAAGAGAACAAATAATGTAACAGCTTTGCGGTGGCTCGTCTTGAACTTGGTGTCTGTATTTATTTAACAACACATGCATTTAGAAAATCAGTGCCTGGAATCTACAAACCAACCGTGAGTCGTGGTTGCCTCATCTTAGAGCTTTATTTAAGGAGTCTCACCACTCTGAGGTGAGCGCTGAGTTCTTTGTGCAGCCTGAACAGCACCTTTGCCTTTCTAGGAAGGGTAATTTGCATAACTCCTTGGCTTTGCTCAAGAGTTTGTCCTGTAAGAACATGGAGAGGACCAACTGGTTACTCCAATATTGCTCATTTCACTTTATGTTACTCCCTTTGATTTGATGTTTCCTAAAGAGCTGTGAGTGCATTGGTGTGTCCAGGCATGTTTAGGAGCTGGGCAAGTCAGTAATGCCATTTTTCCTTGTTAAAAACCTAGAGGTGTACTGGTCCCAACTGTTCTCCACCTTGTAGAAGCTGTGAATGTTTGAAATGTTTTGCCCTAAGAAATTCTTGTGAATCCATAGCTTCACGAGTAACGCATGTCTGTGTTTCTTTCAGCAAAGCAACTAGTTTTTAGAGAACTCTGGTCGCCAGTTTCCAGTTGAGTCTCCAAATGGTCTGTATGGTGGATGCAGTGGAAGGAAATGGTGGGATTTGGGGAAGAACTTTGTGGAAATGTAAATGGTCTTATGGGAAACATGTTAAGATGATGAAGTGCAAATGGTAGTCAGGTAATGGTAATGTAGTAGTAATGGAATCTGGGCATGGTTAGCTCTTACTCCTTGCACCTCACGTGAAGCTAAAAAGAGGAAGTATTTGTTACAGCTAAAGGAAATAGCATAGCTTGTATCAGAGCTTATTGCAACGAAAGAGCAGCATGAAATCCTTTGGCTTCAAGTGGGAAAGTCCATGCTGTTAATTGATTTACTACTAATTTCCCAGTGTTGCTGTTTCCAACTCCTATTACAAGTGGGTCAGTCCTTGCTCATCAGCACTTCTGGCTGAGGAATCCCAGCTGTCATAGGGCATCTGTGTCATCCATTGACATGGCACCAATGATTTAAGATGTCTGCTGGTGATAGTTACTCAGTTTTCAATTTGACCATGTTCTCAGGGTGCTGATCTCTTTGTAGAGATCAGCAAAATTATGGTAATAAACATCTCCTATGTGAGTAGGGCTTCAGCTCTTCTCCAAAACTAAGATTGCCCATAGTCAAAATCCTCTGAAACAGTTCTGCTCCTTTTTTCCAGCTGAGAGGGGAGTGGCTCCCTCCAGTCTTCTCTTGCCTTTGTTGAATAGAGTATCACTGATTTGCCATAATTTCTCTATCACAGTCTCTTTTACTAATTTTTTATCTAATGCTCTACAGTGAGATATTTGCTTCTAGGCAAATACTGCAGAGCTTTATTTTCCACCATGATTTCAGCATGCATTGCATGGTCTTTAAATGTAACTTGTGCTGAGTTTCATTGTGAGAAATAGGAGAACAGTTCCCTTACAATCAGAGTGTGACAGTTGCAGTATTGACTGGTTTGGTGGTTATCAGATCACAACCATGTGGGAATGCTCTACAGTCTGTCTCTGCTCAAGATCTTTGTGATATGGTGTGATCTTCTCAAATGTGGGAAAAAGAGACAAAGGTTTGGTGTTTAAATTGACATATCAGGCACCTGAATGATGGGATGTGCTGTAAGAATGTCCTTTGGAGTGCCCCATCCTTACACCACGCAAGGCATGGCTTAGCAGGAGTGTTACATGACCACCTCGCTGAGGAAAGGCAATGATGTTGAGGCTGAGGCAAAAGGCCAGAGGTGGATGGTATAAATGAGCTTACAGTCTTCTCTGACCTCTGAGCACTTGGCTTTGCAGCCTGAAGAAAGTTCTTTTTCCAGAGGTACTATAATCTCCTTTCCTGGGGGAGACCTCAAGCAAACTCAGACCTGCTGTCAGCAAACTGGGCTTTATGTGAGCAATTAGAATGTTCCAGGAGCTCCTTTGCGTCTTGCTGACTATAAAATGTACAATCACAGCTGAAAAATGAATCACAGAACATCCAACATGCAAAACAAAGACAGGAATGCTAGCTGTGTCTTCGTTCTGTTGTTTCATCTCTGTAAACTCTTCACGGACAAATCTCATTTGTCTGCTTTGTGGCTAATTGCTGGTGAGAAAGACGTTAAGTGTGCCATGCACAAACTCCCCAGCATTTGACAACTAACGTGTATTGGTGGCTTAGAAGCAGGGTGGGTTTGGTCAGTGTGTCTTCCCCTGCAGGTCATGGCAAGTAATGCTTGTTCACATCTCATTTGGTGGAGGATGCGAGTTCATGGGTTTCTGCTGGTGCAGAAAACTGAGATGAGGGTTTGGGTTTTGTTTCCTTAGAACGGGTATTACATGTTTCAGGTTACGGTGTGAGCAGTCTTCCTGCAGAAGTACCTATTGTTTTTTCGTTCAAACCCAGCTAAACAGCGCTTCACTAAAAGAATTCCTGGAGCAGGTTATTCTGAATGGAAGGGGATGCTTTTGGTGAGTAACACGTTATCGGTGGAGCAGAGACTGACTGTTCCTCAAGCCTGGTCTATATTGCTTTATCAAACAGCTTGCCCCAGCAGATTTAGGCCTGTGCTCTCTGCAGACTCTCCCAGCTGCAGAGCCTGATTGACGGAATCCGTGGGCAGATGCATTTGCCAGACTCCAATAAAGACAGGGCCTTGGGAGAATCTAAGGCAATTATTGACGGGCAGCAATCCACTAATCAGACAATTTCAAAATTAATCCCACAGTCCCTTACTGTATTAGCTTTCCTCCTTGTTTGTATTTATACGGCAAATTCATGACTTCAGTGAATACTCTCCCTTCCAGCTCAATTATGTCTCTCTGAGGGTATTAAATTAAAACCAGAAGAAATATTGAAAGTGGCTTGCAATTAGTTTCTTTAAAAGGTGGTGTGGCACTTGCAGGCTGGGGTCTAAATATGATGCTTGATAATAAGAGTAAACGGGATTTTTTTTCCATCACTCGACCAAGGCAAGGGTTCCTCATACGCCTTGTTAGAAAGCAGCCTACATATAATGAGAGGAGGGTAAAAAAAGTGATTTGATTTTGGAGTTAATTATATTTTCATAAAATTCTGAAGTAACTGACAAGTCCGCGGTGTCTCCAGATAACTTAAATAGATTTTGGTTTGGATTGATCTTTCCCGTGTTTTATTTTGATTGCTTTATGATACAGAACTGCACTGCATTTGATTTTAAGGTGCTTTGAAATGAGAACTGATACAAATCCTGGGAGGTGTTAAAAAAACAGGTAGGCATGGTGTTTCAGGTGGTGATTTAGTGGATAGGCATTGTAGGGTGGGTGGTTGGACTTAAGGATCTAGAAAGTTTTCCAGCCTTAATGATTCTGTGATTCTAAATAGAACATGTCTTTCTTGCAGAAATGAGACCTAGAACTACTTTGGCGGTTTGACTCTTGAGTCACTGCCTAGAGTCCTCATTCTTTTAAGGTTCCTCAGCTCCTGCTGTGACTTCTGAGATGTTTCTGCAGACCCGAACCTGAAAGAAGAATTTCCTGTTACCAGAAGTGGACAACCCAGGAGAGTCATTGCTTTCAAGGTGCTGCTGTGCATCTCTGCACTGCAAATGGCTGTTGGCTCAGGTAATAAGAGCACTTATAGTATTAGTGTAATTTTCCAGTGACAAGGTTAAATAAAACTAAGTGACAGCAGAAGCTGGTTAACTCTGAAATTTTTAGTAAATGTACAGGCAGCTGACAACTGCAAACACAAAACCTTATCTTCTGCTTCAATCAAAAATTCTGTTGTGGGCTTTTGGAATCAGCCACAACTTAGGATTGATTCACAGGTGTGGAGGGTAGGAGCTCTACCCTAAGTAAACTATTTTAGGATTACATGAATGACCTCTCTAACTGTCTTACCAGAGCTGTGCAGTCACTTGTCATAGAGCAGAGTCAAGGTAATGCACTTGCATGGTTGAATATGGTTACACAAGACGATGAGGCTTGGGAAACATGAGGGTAACAGTTCCAGTGCTTCATTTCTGCTCCAGTGTCTCAACAACAGGCTAAACTGCCTTTGCAGTGCCAGCACAGAGCTACTGGTAGGCCTTGTTTTATGTAACTTCGATTTGATTTATTGCAGGGGTTGTTAACACCCCATAGTTCTTTGAATAAAATAAAACAAGAAAATGGCATAAACCAGGGGGCCTTTCATCTTTGTTATGAACTAATTAAGCTGTTGATTGCCTAGGGATTAACACCTCCATATTTAACAAAAGCTGCATTCTGGGGGTAGGGAGCTCTGTAAGGGAGCAGTTCCTGAGATTTGGCATTTTTCAGTCCAGCTAGGGAGGACAGAGCACAAAAACTGGGGGACTAGCCAGCAGAAAAGTTTATCCTGAAGATATAAAACCTATTAGTTCTTCAAATAGGTTTTGTACTGGATAATAAGAAAGTGCTTTAAAAATCACTGTTCTTGTTAATAAAGTTATACCTGAGGTCACAGCTTGGTGATACTGGTGGAGCTTTACCCTTCAGTAAGGGGCTGAGCTTGGAGCTTTCAGAGCCTGAAATGTTTTCATAGATTCATAGACTGGCTCAGGTTGGAAGGGACCTTTAGAGTTCGTCTGCTCCAACCTCCCTGCCATGGTCATCAGTACCTCTCAACCAGACTTGGT
The DNA here is from genome assembly GCA_013397515.1 of Upupa epops. Lineage (NCBI taxonomy): Eukaryota > Metazoa > Chordata > Aves > Bucerotiformes > Upupidae > Upupa > Upupa epops. The sequence continues at coordinate 137,653 of VZRI01011561.1, forward strand.
TGCTCAAGGTGTCATCTAATGTGTACTTGAGCACCTCCACACAGTGGGCAGNGCTCAGGTTGGAAGGGACCTTTAGAGTTCGTCTGCTCCAACCTCCCTGCCACGGTCATCAGTACCTCTCAACCAGACTTGGTTGCTCAAGGTGTCATCTAATGTGAGCACCTCCACACAGTGGGCAGCCACAGCCTCTCTGGACAATCGATTCCAGAGTCTCTCCACCCTTGCACTGAGCAACTTCTTAAGACCTAGTCTGAACCTACTCCTTCATATAACTAAATAGTATTTCAGTAAACTGAGGAGGCTCTTCCTTCCATGTCTGGCACAGTCAACTTTCCCTGCTGATGCTGGCTTTCAGCCAACTGGTTATGCTGGTGTTCCTGTCCATTCCCTTGTCATCATTTCATATGTGCAGGTGGGCTCAGACCAGTGGCTTCACATATACCAGCAGCAGGTGACAGCTTTTGGCCATGGTCAACCAGGATGACCAAAGAGTTGGTGTTACCCAGTATTTGTTGCCCTTCAGTGGTTGCTGCTTCTAAAGCAACAGCAATTAGGTTTGTATGGTACAATAAACAAAAAATAGCAAGCATGTTCATATGGATAATGTAAAGATTAAAGCTCTGCCCTCTCAGCTGCACATTGAATAGCTCGTGTTTTTATATGCTTTTAAACAGGGGAGCTGAGTAACATGACCCTCAAGTTGAAAGGCTGCAGGATCACTCTACTCCCATCTGGATTATTACATTCAATTTAGGCCACATGAACTCCTGTGCCGAAGGTGCACATCTAAGAAAATGGCTATGAATTGAGCATGACTTGCATGAAAGAACGAATTGCACCTATTCTTTCTTGAAAAGCATCTGCTTTTAGTTAAAATCTCAGTGGGCTCTCCAGCCAGCCATGGGGCCCCCCATCTTCTTTTCTGCGTCACCCCACATTCCCGTGCTTAATATACTAGTAATTTTATTATGGAGCTGTGGTCAAGATTCTGTGGCTAAGGTTGCAACCAGGTTCTTTTATAAGCTCTGTTTTTTGTCTGCTGCACTAGAGCTCTCACCAGGAAAATTAGACTTGAAAATTGGCAGCATTCAGTGCACACTTCATATCCATAGATTTACATTCTTGAGCATGTTTAATTGTCATGCTCCCTTGCTTTACTGCTCTTTCAACTTCAATGTTAATTATTGAACTCCACTTAAAGTTAAGCCTTTCTGGGTGTCTTAATTACAGTAAAGCCCTAGGCAGCTGGGTTGCTGTGACCTCTGCAGATTGTGCAGTGCTTGGTGGTGGCCCTCAGTGGCCCGGGTATGGCTTTTTCATAGACTCTCTGTTGAATACGTTTGAGCATGTTGAGAGTCGCAGTCTGCAACACAGAATCTCTTTGGTTGGAAGAGACCTTTAAGGTCATCACGTCCAAACTTCTGCCCAGATAATGAGTGTATAAGCAATTCATAGACACAACTTGGCTCCAGTTGGCAGAATTTCTATCCATATTGACAAGATTGGGGTGCAGTGAAGGCTCTCATGTTGTAAATGACTCTGTACACTAAATCATCCTACCTTCTAATCTAACTCAGTCATGTTTTCCAAGCATTGCTTCCCTATTTTTTTTAAAACTGTGATCACTATTTCTGACAAGATAGTGAAAGCAACTTGTGTGTCAGGAGGATGTGTGTAGTGTAGTCTTATAACTGGCAAAGCTGGCCTTGCAAACGATGCTGAAGTGTAATGCAAGTAGTTCCTTGCTTTCTTTTTTTCATTTCCTTCTCTCATTGTTTTGTAAATGCGGAATCCAGCCTCAACCATGGAAGCTCAGTAGTGGTAGAGGGTTTGCAAGCAGTTGACTTTGGTACCTCAGTCTGTGTTCTGAAGTGAATTCAGGTTACAGTATCCGTTTAAAATGCAGTGACTGTTGTTATTCTGTGGGACGTTTTTCCTGTTCAGTCTGGTCCAGTTTCATGCCATTTCTGAACAGTTAGCTCTGACTGTTATAGGAAATCTTGTCAAGACTTCTATACCCAGAAGTGACTTAGCAGCATCTGGACTTTTCTCCTTTTTATGAGGACATCTAGTGACAGGGCAAGGGGGATGGTTTCAAGCTAAAACGGGGAGATTTAGATCAGCTATTGAGAAGAAATCTGGCTGTGAGGTTGCTGAGGCACTGGAACAGGTTGCCCAGCGAGGTTGTGGTGGCTCCATTCGTGGTAGTGTTCAAGGCCAGACTGGATGGGGCTCTGAGCAACCTGATCTGGTGGAAGATGTCCCTGCCCAAGGCAGAGAGTTGGGACTAGATAATCTTTAAGCCCCCTTCCAACCTAATTCATTATTTAAAATCAGCTTGGATCTTCCAGCTTCTCTACACAGAGAGCTGTCCTGGTCTGTACTCTGCAGAGAAGGCTTGAGATAGACAAATCTCTTCAATGTCAGCATTTTTAGGAGGTTATGCAGTGTGAAATCTGCCTTGTCGCTTTATTTGTGTGAGTTGCAGCTATAAACTTGGTGATTGCTATATTAAAATTCATGTAACTTGGTATGATGCTGTTTGCTAACTTCATGCAATATATATCAGTTTAAAAAAACCCACCCGCATTATGTGTAAACGCTAATAAAATGAAATCCCTCAGCAGTCAAAGGAATTAGCCTGTATATGAGTGAAATTCCAAGGCAGGTCTTGTTGTTTTTATGAAAGTGTGAATAATATAAGTATCCAATTGATAAAATTTTATTAAAGCTGACAGCCCTTAAGTGATCTAAGTGGTAAATATTGAAATGAAGTTTCAACAACACCACGGCACTGAGGGAGACCCGAGGCAGTAATAAGGATTAAACAATGATTTAATGTTGTTCCTTGGGGGTAGAGATTGTTGTTTTAATGGAGAGCAAAAGCTCACTTCCTTCTAAATAATTAAACTGTGATTTGAGAAATTGAGCTAAGGTAGTTGTAGTGGTTTGTTAAGTCCGAAAGAGATAAATGAAGGGAGAGCGTCCTGGGGCAAGGGGAAGTCAGGGGAGAGCAGTGAGGAGATAGTTTTGTGGGATAGATTCATGACAAGTGTCCCTCGGGAAGGGGGAAAGCTGGCAATGAGCATATTTTATCTTTTATTTGTAATGTAAACAGACTTGTGCTGCCTGAGGCTGGGCAATAGCTAATGAGCAGGGGGCTTTCCATGGGGTGCAGATTTTATTAGCGCAGCTTATAAAAAAAAGCGAAGCTAAATTAAAAATGTGGCATCTTCGAGATAATCCGATAATCGGCGACGCCACAGGGAGCACCGAGCCAACCCCATTAGCATATGCATGTACAACTTCCAAATGGTTTGTTCAGCTGCATGGCTTTCCCATTTTTGTAGCAGAAGGTGGGTTTCGAGTACCAGGGGTTGTCTGAGGAAGGCGGAAACAAAGGAATTTGGTAATGTGTTTCAAATCTGTGATTTGTGTGTAAGTGGTGGGAGACTTGGCCAGAGAACTTTTTGTCCAGTGTGCCTCTTGGGTGATTGTTGCTAATGAGATGACAGCTAGGATGGTGGTAGAGATGGGATGTAAGTGGAAAAAGAGAGAGAGAAAACTCAGCCTAATTAGATAATTACTTAAGGAAGTTTCCTCGGGGTTAATGTGATATACAATCCCAAATAGTTCTAGACTACTGATGCAGAGCTTCCAACATTGCAGTGGATGGTTTCCAGCTCCTCTTGGGCTGCATGTAACACGGTTACAAAACAAAAGTAAATTGAGCTACAATCTTAAAAAACATTGAAATTGCCTTTTTTCTTACTGGAACAAACTGTCCCTGTGCTTAGTCCATGCTTTCAGGTGTAGATACAAATGGGTAGGGGGATGTGTTGGTTGTTCAGAATCATGTTGTGTTTGGGCTTAAGCGCTTCAAGGGAAGAACAAGCTGAAACACCAAAACCCCCTGAGAACACACACCACCATCCAACAAGTTCCTGTGATTGTGCTGCCAACATCTCCCTTTTTCACAGTGTTCAAGGCGAGGCTTAGAAGGCAAGTTGAACGCAGAGCATTCGGCAAACAGCTTCTGGAACTTTAGTTCCATAGTTTCCATCAGTGAGACAAAAACACACTCAACAATGTGACTCAGAAGGTTTGGGATTTAATGAGTGAGGTCCACAGGAGTGCCTGAGGATCACCATCCAGAGTGTAAGGTTGGGGGCTAGTAGTGTTCAAGCTAAGGCTGCACAGTGAGAAGCATTTCTTTGACCCAAGTTCTCCTGTCTGTGAAAGACAATGAAGAAATTATGCAGGTAGATAAATCCAAGTGTATCTACTATGAGTTGCTAGCTTCTTTTTTTTTCTCCAAGCAGACTGTTTTATGTTGTTCTCCATATTTTCCTTGATCTTAAAGGCCTCCTCCAACCTAAACAGTTACGTTTTAGATTCTGTTTTGGAAACATTTTACGATAATTAAAGGGAAGACCTGGAGACCACCCGGTACAATCAGCTGGATTGTTTGCTGCTCCTCAGGCTAGCTGAGAGATGTTTGTACCATGGTCGAACTGTCACTGTTATTATTTACTGATGGTTTTCCCTAAGTGCTCCAACAGGTTGCACGTTCTACATAGTTCCACAGCTCCAGCTGTTTGGATGTTCCCCAGCTGTGCAGTCTGATGATTGAAAATCTAGCATGTGTCTGCATTCATTTTCTGTCAGAAGGAAGGACAAGTGTCCAGGATATTATGTTTCTTCACACTCATTCGGTTTGCATGGTCTTGCTTTTTGCTTCTATGGGCCAATACAAAGCAGAAGAAACATCTTGTGCTGCCAGAAGTTGGTAGAACTATCTGGGAACAGGTTTGTCCTTCCCGTAAGGAGGTTGCCATGTCTACAACAGTAGTAAGAGCAGGTCTTTTCCCACTGCTTTTCTAAGCTGACTACTTTTAGTTGGCCACCTCTCCAGTGTAGCAAGTGCCTTGTTCTCTGCATCTGAAAAGGAGCTGAAATAAGAGCTTGAAAATATAAGAAGAGCTTTGTCACTGTTGGCTTAAAACACGTTTTTGTTACGGTTTGGGTTCTTGAACAGCTGTAGGGGTTTTTAATGGCAAACATAGTGTTTTGACTTAAATACAGCAAAATCTTCAACATGGTGGAATGGCAAAAAAAGTCACAGTTCATCACGCTACGAAGTATAAACAGCCATCAAACAGGTGAAAAATGCATTAAAGAAGAATAAAACTTCAAACAGGTTTTAAGTAGTTCACTTTTATGTTTTAATAGCTCTTTAGGAGCCCATAAATAGAAAGTCAATTGGATTTCAGACTTGTTTCCATAGTTATATTACACACAGGGAGTATTCAATAAACCAAATATTTTATTTAGTTCCTGACAGGTAATTAAAATGTGCCTCTGCATTTTCTTTTCTGTTACAGTAGGAACCAATATCAAAAGATTTCCAGAGTTTACAAGTTACAAATACATTGCAACTTATATTTTATCTTTTTGGCTGCAAACCTGCTGCTAACTGGAAGTCTTTAGTTAGTGGAAAGTTGGAATCCTGTTTGGCAATCTACACTTTTCTTTCTTTTTTTTTCCCCCTACAAAGATTTGCTCTCAGCTTCAAAGTTCCCGAGTCCCATTTACACTTTTTTGAAACTCATAAAGGGTGGGGAGAGCCGAATATGTGGGGAAACAGCAACTGGAAACAGATCACATTTTGAAAAAAAAGAAGTAAAAACTAGCATTCTGTGTCAAAATTCCTGAAAATATCAAGGGAGGAAAGTGTGGAATTATTTTAATTCCTTAGCAGTCAATGACATTGGTTTTGTTTCAAGCATCTGGTATTTTTATGGAATCATTAGGGATCAGAAGAGACCTCAAAAGATCATCCAGTCCAGTCCCCCTGCCACAACAGGATCACCTAGACGAAGTTGCACAGGAACATATCCAGGCAGTCTTGAGTGTCTCCACAGGCAGACACTCCACAATCTCCCTGGGCAGCCTGTTCCAATGCTCCATTACCTTCACTGGGAAGAGGTTCCTTCTGGTATTTATATGGAACCTTCTATGTTCCAGCTTGCATCCATTGCCCCTTGTCCTATCACCAGATGATGCTGAGAAGGACTATCTAGTGTTGAGCTCTCAGTACTGTGTTTAGCAGCTTTAGAAGACAGCACCTGTTACTATCAAAGAGAAACTAGTGAGTCATTTATTTTTACTTCTGACATGCTACTTGCATCCATCAGGCTAAATCAGAAACTTGTGGGTTTTGTGGTTGTATAGGATTGTGTGTGATGGCACCCGGAGGTTGGGTTTTACAGCTAGGGCATCACACTAAGATGAATCTACCTTTTACCAGCCGTATCTTTTCCTTTCTGGTATGTCACTGTAGTCTTTTGCCTTTAAAATGGCTTAGTACTGTCCTGGTTCTAGGGCCAAATGCGGAACCTCTACCCTTTTTAATGGGAGAATTCGAGAATAAGAGAGATCAGGTAACTGGGATAAAATGCTACAACTTCAATGGAGATAAATGAGGGTGATCATGGGAGTAAAGAGGGTATGAGTAAGATCTGATGTACAAAGAAACAGTATAACTGAGCTGCAGTCTGGAGGGCTGGGGCAGGAAGCTGGCATGGTTAGGCACTGAGGGGCATGTCCCCAGAGCAGCTGGGGCCAGCAGGAAGGTTGCAGTCCTGGGGCAGGGCTCAGGGGAAAATCCGAAGCCAAAATGGATACTCAGGAGGCCAAGGCTGTGAGGGCAAAATGCAGAGCCAAAAAGGACGTAGGCAGCAGCTCCAAAATGCCACATCAGCAATGGCTTCTGTCTTCCCCTCTCCACCCCTTCTTCTTGCCAGGACACCCTTTGTGTTCCTACCTCATGCACAGAGTTGGTGTTCCCATGAAAACCTTCCCCACAGCAACCTTCTCATTCACCCACTGGTCTTGCTGCTAAATCGCTACAGGTGGAACAAAAATGAGAGGGAAATACTGAACATCAGTCTACACCAACTCAGCACAAGTACCCACTACAGGGCATGGTGACCACCAGTAGACCAACTGGGATTAGAAATAACTGAAAATCAAAATGCCTAAATGTGAAAATGGCTCATCTGCCTGGGTGATGTTCCTGGGCTTTCTCACCACAGAGAAATGGCTTTGGGAAGGGCTTTATCCATTATAGCCATTAGGAATGGGTTTATGATAATGAAGATTGGCCACAGTTTTGCATTTGGGAACTCTGTGACAAATTTCTGACACCTCCCTTGTCATCTTGGCCATGGTTGATCACATCAATAACCAACAGCACTGCTGAGCATTGGTTCTCCCTAGGCTTAGCTCAAACCACTGTCATTTTTCTCTGCTCAGGCACACCTAAGGCCATATATAATTTCTCAGGTTTGTTGGGTGGATTAGCTGGTCAGTGGTTGGACTTCATGATCTTAAGGTCTTTTCCGACCAAACCAGTTCCATGATTCTGTGTAAGACTTTGCGATGTCCCGGCTTGCTACTCACGGGGATGGTTGATGGTACAGGAAGGGAAGGCTGCAGTTGTAGGCAGTGCTCCGGGATGAGTCAGGAGTGATGGGGCTTGCCAGTCTGATATGGGAAAGCTATAGGAAGAGACTGTTCCCTGCCAGATGGCTATGTCTAAATGGAGGCAGCAGTGTCCAAAGGAAAGGGTATCAACTTCCCAAGAATTGCCAGCTCGGGCTGTTGACTGTCACGGGTCTGTTGAGTAATGTGACTAGCAGCTAATGCTTTACAAACAACATCTCTGCCCCGTGATGAGGCTTGACATCAGGCAAGAGGCTTCCGTTTTATGAGTATTAAAATCTCATCGCTGTGGTACTAACTTGTAGAATTCCCCCCACCCTCACGGCTTCTTTTATGTTGGAGTTAGAAGAGCTGTTACAGTATTTATTGTCCTTTAAAAAGGGGCTTGGAGAAATTATTACACAAGTGGTGTAATCTCCGCAGAATGGTAAGATGCCAATAAAATCCTAGGGAAAAAAAAAAGCCCAAGAGGAGGAATTTATGGGGATTTATAACTTCTTGGCACAACCAGGGGTAACTGTTTCCATGAATGGCCATTTTATCAAAAAGAAAAATTAAGAGAGTTGCATAGCACAAGATGTTTGTTTTGCGGTAGTGGCAAAAGACCTCGTTTCTGGGTTCCTCTTGGCTCTGATATTGCCAGAGCTCTAATCACACTGAGCACTTCATCTGTTCATTACTGTAATACTGTTATTTACAGTGGGGGTAAAGACCATTCTTTTCGTATTAGACCGGTCTTTTATCTATTGCTGTTGTGTTTCTGACCCACTTATTGCATTTGCAGATACTGCAACAAATTTATGTGTTTTATAAACCTGACACAGTGCCCTGTTCACTGATTGATGGAAAATCAGTTGTTGAGTTGCCAGGCAATGATTGATTTTCTAACACAGCTGGTCCAGCTGTGCTACAGATGCTATTTTTTTCTCAGCTATCATAGATGGTGTTATAAGCTATCAAATATGATCCTTAATTGTAAAGATCACTGAGAAATTGCTCAGTTCAGCAGTTGGTGACTATTTGGTCACCATCTTCAGGGATGCTTTGTGTTCTCACCCAATGAGCTTGCAATTAGTGCTCTTGGAGCTTGCCTTGGTGTGCTTTCAACCCCAGTACGTAGAACTGATGTGACCTGAGTAAATGCTTGTCACAGAAAATTATGGTTTGCTACAAAACGCCGTGGCCAATGGCATGTGCTGATGACAGCAAGTTTTTCTTCTGGAATGTGTTTCAGATCCTGGGACTTCATTTCAAACCTTGCTCAGCTGTGTATAACTAATAAATAATAGAGGAAAGTAGAACTCAACAGAAAATTTTCAGACCTGCTTTTGATCTGGAGAAGCAGACTTGAGTTGCTGTGGTGTTCTTTTAGGTGACCTTCACAGTTCTGTTGCAGGCTGTGATTTGGCTCTGTTCTCTATTTTTGCAGCAGCATAAAATATTAAAGTCAAGCGATATCAATAATTCATACTCTTATGGCACTGGGAATATTAGCAACAGTCATTTGGATTGGCTGAAATTAGAAGTGCGACTGTTTAAGGTACAAATGCTTTCTGAGGTCTCATTATGAGAGTGGAAATTAAGTCTTGTGTTTCATAGACAGAAGAGCTGCAGTTGGTGAGTGCCCTGTCACTTGTCCATTAGCCTCCTGTTCACAGCAAGGTGACATCCAGGTCCACTTGCTAGCAAGGCTTGTTGGCAGACTGTGCCCTTTTAACTTCAAAAAGACTATGGAGTCTGACTGGTTTTAAAGAGCCAGTTATTCCTGGCAATGACAGTGTGGCTGGTTGAAGAGCAGAAGGAACAGGACACAGGGCATGGTCTTAGCTTCTGAATCTGTTTTACCACTGTTGTCCGGGCAAATCACCTTGACTGTCCTGCCATCTTATGCATTTAATTACAATCTCCTTTGGAAAGAAGTTTCTCAGTGTCTAGTCCCACAGGCCTCTGATTTCAGTGGGCTGAAGTAATACGAGTAGGGAATTAAAATGCAATTCATTCCCCCTCTGACTTCTAGAACATGATATTTTCCTTCATCTTTTTTTTTCTTTTTTAAAATTAACTTGATGTCTCCTTTGTCTGGTCTTCTCTTCCACTAAATACATTTCTAACTGGGATAAAATGCTAGATGACTTAACAGTCTGGTAGACTTCCATGCAATCATTTTTGGATTAGTCATTTATACTCACACTGTGTGTTAAGGCAATATCCTTGTGTGCTTCCGTGTCTTTAGAACTCATATTGTTCCAAAACAGCAATAAAATGGTCCTTCCCCTTTTCACTTGTAATTGATCCCTTTCAGAACCAGCCTACTGGAGACCTTTTAGAATAAATTTATGCTTTCCTTCTGTAGGGTTTTTTATATTTATTTCCAGTGCCTTCTCCTTCAAGAGTCACCTCTGTTTCTTTCCCTTTGGGAAATTGTTCAGCTTTTCAGCAAAGACTCATCTAGCAGATGTAGGATTAACCAGTTACACAGGGAAAAGCAGGTTGTTATGAGAGCAGAACTTTGTTATATTCTTCTCTTGATTCAGTTTTGCCCTGGTATAAGTCTTCACTGAAAATGTCTGCTGTTTTTCTGCGAGTGAGGCCTTTGGGACCCCTCATATTTATCACTGTGATCACCCAATCTGCAGAAATGTGTAAGCAGGGCATCATTTAACTTCACTTAAACTCCTGTCTCAAGTCTGAAATCTTCTCATGCCTGTGCCTGCTGAGTTAAATGAAGAGTTTTCAACTAACATGGATCTGCTGCCCCTGCAAGTACTTCTAGATTGTGTTATCTCTTGACCTCTGCATGTGGTCTAGCTTTATAGAGCTCCACCAGGCTTTGGTTCTGGGGTATACATGGCATTATTCACACTCCTCTTCAAAGCCATTTCTCATCTTCATTTTCTTTGAAGATTTTATGAAATAAAACAATTCTGATCATGTTGTGGGAAAGACACATCACTACCCTCCTTTACCACTGCAGTAGCTTGGTGTTGAACTCAGGAAAACTCATGAAAGAACGTGATCTTTAGTGATTTCTATGTGCTCTCTTGATTTTCCAAAATTGTTCCACTTTCTTCTGTTAAGTTAAAGTACAGAAATCTCTAACATGACAGTGTTTTCCCTTCCCCACCACCAGAATTAGAAGAGGATCTGAGCTACCTCCAGCTCCTCCCCCTATTCCTTTGGGGGATTTGTAGCAATGGAGATACCTGGTGACTGCTGAGGAAATTGCTCTAAGTGACATTACCCGAAGAGTAATTCCCCTTTGTTTCAGTTGAAAAGGCTGCATGTGTTTCATGAGAATGGCACCCCTGCCGTACAGAGAGCTACTGTGATCCATCACTTCAAATCAAGAAATCATTTGACACTTTTATTTCCCGAGCAGGAAGTGTTCTGTCAGATCAGCTGGAAACCCTGAAAATCTGTGCATGGTAAGATGAAAGTCGAAATAGCAGACACTGATATTTTACTGGGCCAGGTCCGTTTTCATAGGGAGGCCACTCTGCCAAAGGGATGCTGAAGAATATCCGTCTTTCAAACTGTATTCTTCTGAAGAAACCCGTTGGAATAGGGGTTGCAGTTGGTCACTTTTAGAGGACTGTATACTTGATAAATTACATGATAGAACCTGATCCAAAATAGAAATGTACTTCAGATAGATCATAGATTGTACAAGCGTGGTTTTAACAAGAAAGGAAAAAACCCAGTTTGAAATTTTCCACCTTATTGCAATCAGAGAGCTGTAGAGGAGATTTCAGTCATCACAAACTGAGGATGACTGTTAAATGTATCCACAGCAAACCCCAACTTGGACAGTTTGAAAACCACAGAAGGATGGCAAGAATAGAATTGTCCTTCCCCTCCATGATAAACACTACATGTCACTCATAGGTACGGAAGGGACTTCACATCAGATCCTCCATAATTGCACTAGGGGGAGTTTAGGGGAAGTTTAATTTGTAATTGAGGAAGAATGGAACTCAGTGATCCCAGGGGTATTTTCTAACCCATGATTCTATGAAAAACTTCTTTATGGAAAAGGTCATCAGGCCTTGGAACAGGCCACCCAGAGAGGGCGTTGAATCCGTCAGCCCTGGACATGTTTCAAAGTCATGGAGATCTGGAGCTAAGGAACATGGTTTAGCCATGGCCTTGGGACAGTTGCATTGATGTTTGGACTGCATGATCTCGATGATCTTTTCCAGCCTAAATGATTCTACAAGTCCAGTTGCCTACATGCTAAAACTAATGCTAATCAAACTTTCTCAGGCTGGGTCACATTTAGCCTAATCATTGCTGATATATAACCTGTGCTAGAGATGCATGAGCCCCCCATGCCAGCTGCGTTTTTATTGGCCGTCTGCAACTTCAAAGCCTTTCCTGCTCTGAAGCCAGGCAGGTAGTATAAGCTGGCCCTCCAACCTGCCTCGGCCTTACTGATTCTTAACACACCTTCACTTACAAGGCAGCGCATTTGTTTTCAGTGTGGATTGTCTTGAACGTACGTTCTTACTGACCTGCGTGAGATTTTTATAGGTTGTATGTCATTAATAAATATGTACCGTTCTTCCCTCCCCCCCGCCCTTGATTCTGGCTATTCTTTCACCTGTTGGAGAAAACTCTTGAAGTAGCAGATGCCTGAAGTATTTTGACAGGGTGTTTGTGTTTCCAGCATGGAGCTCTTGTGATGACAGAGAGTAAAAAGAGATTTGATTTGCCCTGAATGTGCTAGGGCCCCACTTTTCCTATTCCCTTTTTTACTTAAAACTTAGCATTAATGGTATTATTTTGGCACGAACCTTGCTGAAAAAAATAAACGATCTTTCCCTGCCCAGGGAGCAGGGAATTGTGATCTCTCCTGTTTTATAAGGAGGCATTCCATGGCAAGATGCTTTATGTGTAAGAAATATGAGGGTCTAAGAGCATTTGTGATGATGGGAGATGGAGATCTGTCTGTTACCTTAAACATCTCATGAGGATCCTCTGAGATACCTGCTGTACTCCTGCAGGTGAAGAACAGCAGGTATATCTTGAAGTTCATTTGGAGAATTAATTTTCAGGGTTGGCTGTGCCTATGGAAAACAAAGATACTGAAGCAGAACAGCATCTAAATTTGCCCTGTTGCTGTGCTGCTGTCAGATATTCAATAGAATGAACAACTTATTTCAGGCAACTCCACTGAATTCCAGGATTTCTGTTACAACCTAATATTCTGCTGGTATCACCCATGAGGTAAGTCTGTGCTGACTGAAATGAGATCAGCTCACACAGTTGTGTCTTTAGAAATACGTGAGACTTGTCGTTAGTGTCTGTGTCTGAACCGTCAATATTTTATTATAGAACTAACTTCAGCAAAGCTCCTTGTAGTCAGAGATTGGAACAGGCTGTCCAGGGAGGTGGTGGAGTCATTGTCCCTGGAGGAGTTCAAAACACATCACTTGAAAACATGGTTTGGTGTGGGCAGTGTGGGGTTGAGTTGACGGTCTCTTCCAACCTTAATGATTCTGTGATTCAATACTACTTTGAGATCAGACTTAATAAATACCATCATCCCTAAGCATCTGCAGTGGTTTGGAGCCTTCTAGTTTGTTCATCCCATGCAGCTAAACAGGGTTTAGAGATTCCCCAACAAGCAACACTCAGGCTGATTTTGGAAGCAGATGGAAGATTGCCTCATGTGTCTCAACTCGGTAATCCTTCATACAGCCAGACAACAATGTACTATGGCATTGGCACCAAAATTTCTTTCCAACCCTGGGGATGTTCCTGTATGGGTACATGGAACCTGAAACGTTACACTGGTGTGTAACTCTGTCCATTGCACTACAGACTCGCTGTACTAAGTCCTGTCCTTCATTATGTCAAAGCAGCAGCTAGTCAGACAGGGTCCTGATCTGGAGCGAGGGTTTCAGATGCTCTTATGAAGCAATACAGTAAAGACCAGGCTGTTAAAACTGAAAAATACATTAAGCATCCAACTGACTTTCCTCATTGTTCCATATTACAAATAAAAACTTGGCACAGCAGCAGCAGATCTGCTTTTCTGAATGGTTTTTGTCTTAAGGTCTTGAGACTAAAGTAGAAGCAATGAAGGTTTACATGACTACAAAGAACATCTTTACTGTATGTTTTCAGATGAACTGTCCCCTTCCTGATGAAGTGTCAGCGCTGTAGCAGAACTGCAGGATGCTGAAATTCATTTCAGCCCCACTCTGCGCAGTGTGCATTTTTTGGACGTAGGCCTGTGGATAAAATCAGTTCAGAACCCATAAGTCAGTGTGGCAGGGAGATTTCAGGGCAGCCCTACCTGGCAGGGCATTAGGGGAGGAAAAGCCCTTTGAAGTCACAGGCGGACAATAAAAATGCAGCTGGCATTCAAACTTTAAATGGCTCCAGCACTGAGCTTTTACATCGCTGGTACTTAAGCAAAAACTGAAAACGTTCAGAAAGCGCCTTCCTGCGAGCCTGGCCTGGTCCACAGTAAGCTTGTGTGTCCCTATGGTGTGGCTGCGCCCCATCACTCTCATTTCCTTGTCATTAAATGTAATTAGTGAGAAGCACTCCAGATCATAGAATCATGGGGTTGGAAGGGCCCTTCAAGGGTCGTTTAGTCCAACCCCCTGCAACAAGCAGACATCACTCACTAGACCAGATAAGTCCTGATGCTCTGGGCTGCTGTCATGTACTGGGGTGAGGACAGCGAGCTCCTGCAGTGGGCTGTGGCTTTCTCTCCACAAGGCAGGACAACAAGAAGAGCACCAGAAGGTCTGTGTGTGCCAAGGCTGGGCAGATCCCTCAAGGAGGAGCAGATGAAACTCCTGTTGACATCTCGGAAACATGGATGTGCATCCTGCAGGCTGATACAGGGGCTGTGTGAGTACTTGTTTTCTTGCATTCATCAGTCACCTGGGTGTTCCCTTTCGCACCTCTGGGGAGATGACATGGCGTTAGAAGTCAAGATGGAGGCGAGAACTGGAAGAACTCCTAGAATCATAACGTATTTGCTTTGAAGGGACCTCCAAAGCTCATCTGGTCCAACCCCCCTACAAGCAGGGACTCTCTAACTGGGACAGCTTGCCCTGTTCACTTAACATGCTCTGTCTCTGCTTTGACCCCTCGGTGCTCCTTCCAGATCTTCACGCAGCCTCCATCACAGTACTCCAGGAGTTCCTGAGCTTACTGGCACAGCTGAAAGGTAGTCAGGAATGAAGTTGGGAAGGATTGTCTTCAAATAAAATTAGAAATGCCCCCTGGCTTTCTGAGTGACCAGAAAAATGGTTCTGGGATGAGGAAAAGATGTAAGGAAGCCACACTAGATATCCTCAGGAACAGTTATTTTTTCCTCTCTACGTGATAGAATGTCCCTTGTTGATTCCTAATTGTGGAAGAGCTCAAAATGCTGGGTTTGTGGCTTAGAAGAGAATTCCAAGGTATCTCAAGTAGTCTGTTTTTTCCTGTGGACAGGTTCAATGGTGGAAGATGGGGGAAATAGGCAAGAGCGAGAACACAAAGCTGTTCTTTTGTTGTAACAGGATCATGGTATGGAAATGGTTGACAAGCACCGCAATTGGATTTTACAGGGAAATGTGAATTATCACACTAAAACAGGACCCGTTTTTATCATTCACAAGTCCTGAAATAGCATGTCATGGGTGTAAGCACTGAGCACAGCCTGTGCTTGGCCTCAGGTTAAGCTAATTTGGAGGAATGATAGATAACATTCTATTGCTGGTGTTTGGTGAGGTTTTTTAAGTGACAGCTGTTAGCAGCTGCTTGGTGATTCAGAGGGTTAGGAATAGATAGAACTGCAGCAGCCAGCAGAGTTCAGGTAAAGCAACAGTTCAAGATGGGGCTTTGCCATTCCTCATGGAGTAACCCCATACGTGTCTAGGTGAGCAGTGTAGCCAGTTTATCTCCAGATAATTTACGCTTTTATCCAGGTATCGAGCACATAATAAAAAAACCCTTAAAAATATTTGCAGATGTTCTCCTTTGGCTGGGGTTTTTTTATTATTATTCTTCATTCCAGTTGCAAACTTCCTCTATTTCCCACATAATGCAGGGAAAACCCATTCTAAATGTTGTAGCTACTTCTTCACCTCACAAATGGGATTGGCTTCAGCGTAGCCTCAGTCCTTTCATTCTGGTGGGAAAAGTCGCTTTACTCTGCATGAAAACCAACCGTGGTCAGATTCTAGCTTTAAGCAGAACGAAGAAGCAGCCCAAAGAAAAAACTAAAATCAACCAGTTGCTGTTTGTGAATGGTGGGAGCCTGCTAGAAACTTGCTGCTCTAAATAAAAGCATCAGACATTCATTGGATTAGGAGCGCAGAAAAGCAAATGTGTTCCAACCTTAAACACGTCATAATTTTAAGCGTCCACAAGTGTTTAAAAAGTGTTGGTAGGAACGAGCACATATATCCACTCGCTAGTTAAATATCATAACCTGTTTCTTCTCCAAACACATGCGCGAGGGAGCAGAACACGTTTAAGATGTTAAAACACACTGACATGTTTACAATGTGCTGCAAGAAAATGTTTAACTTCTTGTGCTCCAAAGCTAAACACTCTGGAATTAAAGGGTTTACCAATTCTGCATTTATTCAGTATGGCTATCACCTACTGACACTTACGGGACAGACACTGAAAGGACTCGGAGAAGATTAAAATTAAAGTATTTGAGAGAGTGGAGCGCTTTGGCTTTGGGAGCCATAAGAGGGAAAAATGCGGGCTAGTAGCCAGCAGTGTTTTGCAGTTTATTCGTATTCCCAATGAGCAAATAATTTAAAAAAATAATAAATTAGCCCAGATTTATGAACTGTCCCATATCTGGTTTGTGTAAATACTAGCGCTGATCATTAGTTCAAATTAGGGATCGACTGAGAAGCCATTTACAAGGTACATTTAAAATAAACTGTTAAAACTAACCTGAAGTTTTAAGGCAAACTCTATCGCATTGGCCTCCCAGACCACGACACCAACCCTAGCAATTCCAGAGCAGCAGAGCTGACAGAATGAAGCCACAGCCTGGTGGTTTGTTAGACCTCAGCCACAGGGTTGCCTGCACTGACTCCAGATGTAGAACAAAAGCCATTGGAAGGTCAGTTCCAGTGAGTGATGTCTCTACTTGTTGCAGGGGGGTTAGACCCGATGACCTTTGTAGGTCCCTTCCAACACTGTGATTCTATGATCCTAAGATGATCTTAGTACTGACATCCCTTCTCACTTTCCCACTACGTTATTGGGTATTTTCACTGAATGGGTGTAATTTACACACTGAATAACAACCAGGGAGAATGTTGGTGTTACGGAAGATTTGTGCTAGATAAATGCCACGTATGTACAAGTCAGCATCTGCCACTTCTTGACCAATTTGCGTTGCACCTGCAGAGGATGGGGCTTTCAAATTTTCATTGCAATCCAACGTTTTTAGCAGATTGTGGGCTAGTTAATATGCTACTGGACCCTGTTAGAGACTGAAGGGTGAAAGCTTAGTTGTGGATGGAAGTTTGCATCAGGAGGACTGTGGTTCTGAAGGTGTTACAGGAAGATGTGTCAAGAAAGATACGTAAAGGCCATTCAGGGATTGGAAAACCTCAGAGAAAGGTCAGAACTGCTTTTACTGGCCTGAAATAATGATGAAGTTGTTCAGGCTGCTGTCTCTCGCCAGAAGGAGGAATCCAACGAAGTAACGTGGCCTGGTCAATAGTATAGGAAAAACTGGCTTCTGAAGCAAAAAATGGATAGGTTGGTTTGCCTTGGCCAAGAGAAGCCCTGTCTGTGTTCTAGAATACAGTTCAGGGTTTTGTGCGATGGCTTGGCTAGAAGATTGTCCTGGTTTAGATTCTTTTGTTTAGATTATGTCTGATTTCTCATGGATGCTGAAACGGGATTGGTCAGGCTTCATCTTTTCACCCTGCAAGAGACTGCCTTCGGTTTGTGAGAAGCTGCTGAAACCTGTCCCAGAGAGGTGCTCTGCTAGCACCACAGACCCTGCATTTTCCCTTCTTACTCCCTTCAGGTATTTTCGTTGGCACCAAACTGACAACAGGTGCAAGTCAGTATAAAGAAGCATATGGGAAACGTCTGCTTCAGTGGAAGGTTTTTTGCAGAAAATGTGCCTGTGACACTGCTAATGAAGATGTTACTCTCATCTCATGCGCTCTTTGCCCGTGTAATGAGTTTGAAGGAATTCTGAGCATCCAAACATATGTCCGTGAATATGGGAAGGGAAGAGGTGACACATATTGTTGCAGAGTGATATGGACGATGCTTAAAGCCAGTGGAGACAGCAGGCTTGCGGGCTGCCAGCAGGATCTATTTCAGTAGAGGCAACCAAGTTGGGATTTTTTTGTTGTTCTCAGCAAAATGGAAACAGTGGGGAGTATGGAAATGCTTTCATTATGGAATAGAGGGAATCATTAATTTTCATAAATTTTTCTGAAGCGGCACATGATCTTTCTGAAGGGGGAGGAGACTGAATCATGAGTTTGTAGATCCTGTTCACAGTTCCCCCTGTGAATATAGTAGGATAAAATGAATATATAATGAATATATATGAATCTATAAATATAATAATAGCTATAAATATAAAATATATATTACATATCTTTATAATTACACAGACATACTAGTAATGTACAAATAGATAAACAGATAAGAACATAAGTATCGAAACATATATATATCAGTACAGCTCCATAGGGGTTAAAGCCGGGGGTGCTTCTGGAACCCCTTTATTAGGAAATCTCAGAACCCCAGAGGTTAAATAACCATCTTTGCTTTTGTCACTTCCACAATCACTCATACCTATACACATCACTTGGGCCTGTTTTGGCTTTCAACCATTTACGGTCCTGGAGGCACTAAGTGCCTTTCCACCCCATTTATGTCACAGCAGGGCACTTCATAATCTCAAGTTACATATTTTTCTGTGCTGCACCAGTGGTGTGGTTGTAATTTACACTGGCCCAACAATTTACAGCAATTCTCCTACTGGCAAGGGTTCAGCTCTCAGCTAATTGGCGCATCAGGCTCAAGCACGGTCCCAGAGCCTTTGTGTGGCGATAAGGAGACCAATGCTGAGTCATCATTTCCTCTTATTGCGAATAGAATGCCCAGGTAACACAAGAAAATGTGTGATGTGCTTTAACAGAGAGTAAAGACATAAACTATGCACAAACACCACATAAATTCTTTTGTAACTGCTCATCTCCCTCTCTCACAACCTCGGATAACTTGACCTTCTTAATTGCCATATTTACAGTAGGAATTTGATACTGAACTGATGGCAAATGTATTTCTAATGGATTTTCCCCAGAGATATTTCAGCAAAGCCTGGTGAGAATCTTCTCGGTGCTCTTTGCATTACTTGTAAATATGTTCTTAAAAGCACTTAACGAATGATCGTACACTTGCCTGTATTTTTTGCCTTTGATTTTCTTGCTGGACTTTATATTCTTTGGAAATTTTTTGTAAGAATAATGGTATAAGGGGCTTGTACTGGAAGACTTCTGTTATATGGAAAAAAGTCACCCTAAATTTAAGCTTCCTGTAGGTAATGGGGCCTTCATCTCAGGAGACATCTAAAATAACAATTAGCCTGAATAAGTAAGTAAATTGAATCACTTACACTGGGAGGGAAGAGGGAGTATGTCTGCAATTCTGAAGTTCATTGTGTCTCAAAAAACACTAAAATCTGTGGGTGCAAACACCAGCATGGGCTGTCTGTGGTAGTGGTTGCACTGGTTCAGCTGGTAGTCCCAGTCGTAGTAGAGGCCTGATGGAAATCTGTGTAAATTGTAATTTGAGGAAGATTTTGTTTGTGGATGTTGAGACATTTGACACCGTAGCCAAAAAGAAGGGATGGATCGATTCAGCAGGATAGGGATGGTATGTCAACTTGGAGGAGGATAGAAAGAATCCAAAAGAGACCAGATAGGGAAAGCATGGCAGGACCTCTTGGAAAATAATTGCCTGATATAATTCCTAAGGTTTTATATGAGCAACCTCACTGTGTTGTTGAGTCCAGAGTTTGGCTCCAGTGCCAGAAGTAAACCCTCCAGCAAAAGCTGGTGCCAACACTCCAACACAGAGAAATTAATTTAGCCCAGTTCATAGGACTTTCAAACAGGGTATAAAAGAGGGTGAGAGCTACCAAAATCACTTGATAACACCCAGCTGTGAAGAGGAATGTGCTTTACTGCAAGAATTTCTTTCAGAATGTTTTTACCAATGTATGTGCAAATCTGCTAATTTATTCTTTGTATTTATTATTTCTCCTAGAAAGATCCACAACCTGTTTCTCCTTGAAATCCTATTATGTTTCTAATCTGCTGTCTTTATAAATCTCCATCCACATCACTCATGTCAATCCCAAATACACCTTAACTGAGGCACCGTTGTGAGGTTAAAACTTCAGGCGAATAACCACCATGAAACATTAAACCCCAAAAGATGTTATTGTTAATAATGTAGTTATGGAAGTATTTGAAAGGTAAATATTTAAACAACTTTGGTTTAATACCAATATCAATAAATGTTCTCAATTTTACAATATAAAGCCCAATAGAATCAGACATGAATTTATTGAAATGTCTTTCTTTTTCAGCATAATTGAGTGAAGTGTCTTCTAAGAAACATTCACACACCACCTTCCAGAATTGCTGCAACATCAAGCACAAGTACCCATTAATCTAGAAGTGTCTGCCATCAAATGGGACTGTCCTGTAATGAAAACTTGTTCAAATTTATTAAGGCAACTAGAGAGATTCCTGTCATGAGGCATTAGGAGGAAGCCCTGTCTATGAATGATGTTTCCATAACTTCCAGTGTATTTATTTCCTTTAAAGTGGCTTCAAATATAAAAGTGACAACTGTTTGCTGAGTTCCCCCCTAAGCCTCCTCTGGGCTGCTCTGAGCTGCTTCACAAGCTCAGTGTGGACTCGGGAGCTTCTCAATGACAAAAGCCTGTTGTGCAGAACCTACACTAAGATGTTCTCTAACCATTAAAATGCCTTTAAAACTTCCTGTGCATGTCTGCAAGCTAAATCTGTGTGCCTCTTAATGAAACTTAAAGGAAGAGAGGTCTGTTACCCTTTGGATTGTATTAGGTTTTAAATGAATTTTAGCACAACTCGTGAAGAAAAGGCCTCGATGATAGACAAAAGTGTTGGGATTTTTTTTTATATGAAAAAAGATGCATAAAGATGTGTAGCTGCTAATCAGGTTGCTGGATGGTTTGGTCTGTGATATTTACTGGAACACCATTAAGAATTCCAGTGATTCAAGTGCAAATATAGAGGTTCACTGAATAGGATAGGATTACCTGAGTCCAGGCTTTTCCCCCTCTATTTCCCCTTCCTTTCAACTAGCACTTGTGATCATATTTTCCATCTTCTGCTGCCTTAGATTAATGGAGAATCTTGGCTCACCTAGCACTACATGCTGGGTATTTCTTTCAGTGTCATCTGGTGTGTTTGTGCAGCCCTGCTGTGTGTTTTTCTCACATGCTGAATAAACAAACTTTTCTCTCATTTGCTTCCCTCACTCTCATCTCCCACCCTCTCCTTATTTTTGCATGGTCCCATTAACTCTACCAGAGCTCTGTGTGCCGCTGTCATGCTACTGGTACTGGATTATAGTGTCACCACATGACAAATGTCTTGTGCTAATGATGTTTTGCTATAAGAGATTCAGCAGCTATGAAAATGACCCATGACAGTAGATCCTATTGAGGAACATCGTCTGAGAATCTCTAATAGTTTGGTTGTAAGCTCGGAGAAAGTGGCTCCTAAACACAAGACCTAAACCCAAACCCTGAAACCATAGGAATGGAAAACTGCTTGGACTGTTGCCATGTTTGAGAGGAAGAATATGGGTCTCTGTTCATGCTTCAGGATAGATCGGATAGATAGTGTGTGTTAGGAGGAAGCATGCTGGTAAAGGATTTTCCATAGTTATAAGCTAAGCATAAAAAATAAAGTTATTCCACCCTCCAGCAGTATAAATTCAGCTGCTGGAAGAAACTCTAAACCTGTGACACGGATCATGCAAGTTCCCGCATCATTTCTGTCTTTCTAAAAGACTAAAAAAGAGCTAAAAAAGGAGAGACTGTCAGATTATCTGTAGTAAAGTCATCACAGTAGCCATTTTTAGCCCCCCTTGCTCCCAAGGTTCCTTACCCTCTCCGAGTCAATAATGGTTTTAGATTTAAGAAGCTGCTGCTGATGGATGTCTCCATCGTGCAGTTGTGTGTGCAGACATACACTTGAGGTCCTGGGAGACACTCAAGGAAATGTGATTTCTGCATCCAGGACTTGGGTAACAAATACAGACCCAAAACAGTGCTGGCTGATTGTTACTTCCCACACTGACTCACTGTTTGAACTTGTTTTGGGGACTTAGCTTAGAGGACTCCGATTCAAGCTCTGCCAGGTGGGCTTCTGTGGCAAGTCTGTTGACAAAGGCATTACTGAGAGGTAAGTGTTGTCATGCCTGGAAATAACCACTGAGGAATGGAGTAAATGCTGCTGCTAAAACCCTACAGTGTGGGGTATCTGATAATTTGTTAGAGATCTGAAATCCTAGAATCATTTAGATTGGGAAAGACCTTTATGAATATCAAGTCCAACCATTAACCCAACTGTCCCAACCCCCCACTAAACCCTGTCCCTAAGCTCCAGATCACCATGACTTTGAAACACATCCAGGATGGTTCAACCCCCTCCTTCAGCAACCCATTCCAAGGCCTGATGACCCTTTCAGTAACGACATTTTTCCTGTTGTCCAACCTCAACTTTCCCCGGTGCAACTTGAGGTCAAACTTCGGTTGTCCCTCTTCTGTAGATTTGCATGTATTAAATTGTTGCTGACATATGTGTAATTAACATGCAGCACACCTTTAGTCATTATAGTTTCAGGACACTAAATCTGTTCCCAAGATTCGTGGTTATCCTGTAGTTAATCCGTCTGCATGAAGCAGGTGCTGAAGTCCAGAGAAGTCCCAGAAGACTGGTCCTTGATCTTTCATCATCACAAGGATTTCAATTTTCAGGGCATTTACTGTTTTCTTTCATAAAAACTGTATTAAATGGAAAAAAACCCCTCAAATAAATTAAACTAAGGAAAAGGATATTTTTATAGGTTTGGGATTTTTTTTTCCTCCAAACTTTTTTCACAAGTCTTTGAGAATCACTTTGAACCTAAGATTTTAGTCCTAAAAACAACACTTTAACTTCATTCTGACAGAAACAT
Source organism: Upupa epops (assembly GCA_013397515.1). Classification (NCBI taxonomy): domain Eukaryota; kingdom Metazoa; phylum Chordata; class Aves; order Bucerotiformes; family Upupidae; genus Upupa; species Upupa epops. The sequence goes on from VZRI01011561.1 coordinate 160,408, forward strand.
CCTTCAGCAAGGCAAAAGCTATTTGCTGTTAAAGGGAAGTGGTCAGAAGCATCTGCATAAGGTTTGAGGAAAAAACTGAAGGAATCCAAGCGTACGAGAGATTTTCCAGCTACAGGAAGTCACATTGTTCTCCTCAGCCATGTGCACCACACTTCTCCCTCTCTGGGGTAATTGTTTTTGTGGGTTTGTTCAATTCTTTTTAACCTTGAAAGATTTGAGAGGGAAAAAAAATACAGGAGAGAGTAAGTTATAAATGGAAAATATGTTATATGGTGATCTTTGTCTTTGGGTCAGTGGCAAAGCCCAGGTGAGGTGGTGGAGGTGTTTGGTGTGCTCCAAGGGGTGGGACTGCCTTTGGTGCACTGGCACTTCTTTCCCCTCGTATGAAGTTTTGCTGTTAAGAATAGGCCAAGGGGGGTGGGAAAGAGATAAAGGATGCTCTGAGAATCTCAACAGCACTGACATCGGTATGACCATGACTTCTGGAGGACGCAGATGTAAAAAGCCCTACTCTGGTGAGGTCTTCAGTTCTGTCCTAGTGTGCAGTCTTGAAGAATTCACTTTACTCCCACATTTCAACTGCTTCTCCCTACCAGTGTCCTCTTCTCCTGCCTCTGCTCTCATTGCAGACCCCATTAGGAGCAGAGTGGTTGCTCCCCACATACAGAAAGCAGATTGCAGACATGGTTCTGTTCCTCTGATATGTGGTTGCCCCCAAATCTGGGAACTTTTTAAAAATGATTCAAAAGGTGTGTATGTGAAATCTGAAGATGACAGCCAGTGGTCTGTCTGAGCACTCCCAGTTTGTTTCCAGAAGGAGTCTGTGTTTAACTCTGCAGCTGTGGTTGTGGTTAATTTTTTATTACCTAATCCTACTCTTCCATACAGGAAGGGAGAATTACCCCATTGCTGGCTTCCGAATGTGGGACATCACTTCTGCTGTGCAGTGTGTTATCTCTGGCTGTGGAAAGGCAGCGCCAAGCCTAGGTAAGGACGTTGGGGCTGTCAACATCGTTGTATTCACATTTTCTTTTATCTGTTTATGTTTAGCAAGAAATACTAAGTGGCAAACACTGCTCCCAGATCAGAAAGAGCAGTCACATGGCATGGACAGGCTTTGCCAGGGGACCAGTGGGTGTGACAAGATGTACCACTCATCAAACCTCAAATCCAGGAGGTTTTCAGGGCAACCATTAACTCCATCAGGCAATGGCACAAATCTTGTGTAAAAAAATGTATGGAACCACTGAGCTTTACATGTCAACCTCAATGGGGTCTTTCATACTGCTTGGAAGACCAGAATCTGATCCCTTGCTTTACTTTCTTTTGGATGTAACCTAAGAGGAAAAGTGGGAGGCAGAGTGTTCCTTTCTAGGAATCTGTCCCTTCTCCTTTTATTTGACTCCAAAGTGGAAGTAGCGATATTTGCAGCTCCCACGTTACCAGTGTCCGTATCATTCTAGACAACAATGTCTTTGTTTCAGCATTGGAGGTTATTTCCCCCCATATACCTGCAGGTCTTCCATGACTGTAACCCATCGAAGCATATAGTTCTGATCTACAGGCAGCTTGTGGCATCCTTAGCTGCAGTGTGCTCTTCAACTAACATGGGGAATACCTGCCTTCTGCTGCTTCAGATGTCATTGCATTATGATTATATTTATGTATCTACGTGCAAATATCCATATAATCATCTCCATACACACACACACACACACACAGAGAGAAATATTCCTATAGAAAAATACTTTGTGGTGAAATAAAAGCACTGCATTAATAAATACTCACAGTGTCCTCACTCTCAGCCACTTCATACTGTGAGTTTATGTAAATTCATTGTTTGCAAGGATAAATTGTCATTGATAACATTGATTTTCCATTTTCAGTGATAAATTGTCTGTAAATGATAACATTTTTATAATCTTGATGCATTTTAATGAGCAGCAAGACTTTAGGAACAAGTGCCCACATTCCTCTGCAGCGCGTGTGCTCAGTTCTGCATTCAGGTATAATATTAACAAAATTACTTATTTAGGTATAATGTTAACAGAGTTACTTATTTTTTAATTAAAGGGCCAGAGCTTTTGTTTCTATATAGCTTAAGGGAACTTACATCCAATGACTGCGTGTTTCTGGAGAAGCTAATTATTCTTTGAATGTACACTGTGTGAATGTGTGAACAGTCTAGTTCAGATATGGCATGACAGAATTGGAGATAAGGGTGGGAAACACAACATCGGGCATGTTAAAGCGTGGGCAGGGTGAACATCCCATAGACCAAGAAAAGCTGGTTTGTGAATTGATCTTGTAGAGGGGGGTACTCTGCCTAATGATGGAACAGAAAGGTTTGCGAGGGGCAGTTGCAGAGCAAATACACTTTGAGCACAAGCACAAACCTATGAAGTTCCTCTCTGTCTTCTGAAAGCATTTAAAATGCCTCAGAAAAAAAGAAGGAAGTGCAATGTGTGAGCACAGAGATAGGGTCACTTGGTTTACCAGCCATGTCTCTTGCTGCTGAGCCCTAGACACATTGAGAGGTGGTGTGGAAATAGACTCTCTGAGGTAAAGCTGAGCAGCACCATGTCAAAAGTAGTGCTGTGGATAACACATCAATACAACAGGAGGCTGTCAATCAGCGTGCTGAGAGCTGTGATTGTGAGACTTGTTACAAGCCAACCATGAAGGTCCTGCAGAAGCAGCTCCTTGGGTAGGGAGAGATTGCCCGCTGACAGAGCTATACACTGTGTCCATAAACAGTTAATGGAATGGCTGTGGGAGTGCATCTCCCCTCATTTCAGAGCCATTTCACCAGGGGAGAGGAGTGTGATATACAAGACAATGATCTTAGAGCACTGTGATAGCATTCCCTAAAGGGAGATGGGAAAATAAATTAGATCAGTGATTGTGTCAAGCGAACCTGCCAGTTGTGAGCATCTCCAAAGGAAGTGTGTGAGCTGAGGTGACACTGCTGGAGGAGGAGATGGAACTCATTTGTCTACATGTACAAATCCATTATTTTTGTTATACCCGTGCTGTGGGCCCCTGTTGCAGCAGGACAGAGCTTGACAAATGCTGGTTAAACAGCCTCTTGCTAAAGAAAAGCTGTCATAGAGCACAGAATCATACAATCACTATGGCTGCAAGAGACCTACAAGGTCATCCAGTCCAGTTGTCATTCCTAGACCACCATGCCCACTATACCTTGTTCCCCAGGGCCTCAGAGCAGACAGACAGGCAGGACCAAAGTGGTTGTTCCCCTTGAGGTCACAGATGTAGAAGTATCAAAGCCCTTTGGCCTCTGCCACTGCCCTAGGAGAGGGATTGGTGAGAGGAGCCCTTTAAGTTTCCATTATACATTAAAATCGAATTGTAGCCTTGGCTATTGCTGCTGCCCCACGTTACCCCGCAGATGCAACATCTTCCACGTGTCATCTGAACTCCTGCTTCCTAATAGAGTGTGTGCTACTAATCACTTTAACATTATTTCCCCCCGCACTTTATAATGGCACTGAGCTTTTTATTTGTGTGTAGATGGAGTTTTCCCAGAAAGCCTCATGTCAAGTGCTTTCATTCAACAACACAAAAACTTATCGGCTTGTCCCTGCAGGTACAGAGGAGGGAAAATTCAGGCAGTTGCAAAGGATGTGATTAATGACTTCACTTTGTATGTGATTTTTTTTTAAAACAAAACAAAGCAATGTATAAGCCTTTGAATCAAATGAGGCAACATTTTCCTAGCCTGGATTTTTATATCTGTCATAAACCACAAGCAGAGCTTTCTGGGACCACCATGCATTGCCGTGTAGACTTTTCTGTGCAATAATCAATAATCAGTTGGGAACTTGGTGCAACGAATTACAATAAACTGCGTGACATCAGCCTATCTTGGTTAGAAGGTCAGAAAGTTCTTTGCCCTTGACTTGCGTCTCTATTGCAAGGCAGTAGACCAGACCAAGAGAGGTGGGACATTGACACTGTGTGGCAGTTTGGCTCTCACCTATGTTTCGTTGCAGCCACCTCCTGCAAGTGTGACTTTGCCTTGTGAGGCAACTGTTTGGGCTCAGGCAGGAGAAGGTGGTGCCCAGCTGTGCCTTTACAAAGGGCGTTTATCTTCACCCAGAGACAGGTTGGTTCTCTGTTATCAGAGCAAGCGTGAGTGCTGCTGTCATGACACAGTTCAGAGACATAGGAAAAATGTCTTGGGGTTTCCAATCTACTTGAGTTGATAAGGAAATAATGGTGAAGACTGATACCTCCTACGTGGTTTGACCATCTGGGTTTTAGTGCTGCAGCTTGCAGCGGAGATGTTATCTGAAGTATAGTTCTGAAAACACTTTTCATCAGACTTGGCCCCAAGGTTGGGATACAGTTGGTTTTCCAGTCTTGGGTCACCTCAGCAGCCACATCTACCTTTTCCCTGAGCAGGTTAATGGTGTATTCCATGAGGGCAGCAAGTTAGGGCAGAGTTTTCCTTCACAGCCATGTGTTCAGTGTTGCTTTTGTCCTGCCTAGTAATGGAGCTGATCTCAGCCTGTCACCAGGATAATGGTGCTTTGAAACACAAACTTGCTTTAGTATCTTATGACAGACCTAGTGTTAACACTTTTATTTTCCTACTGGCATCACAGGGTCTTCACCTGGCCTCTCCACTGCCAACAGCATTTCCAGCTCACAGGTGACAGCCAGCCTCCCTTCCCTGTGCACAAAACATTGCTGAATCTCTCCCTTTCTTAAACTGGGAAATGAAATCATTAATTCATAGCAATACTATGGAGTCAGCAGAGATCAGCAGCCATGAGAGCTGCAGTGTGTTTTAGTAAAAAGTTCCTTTGAAGGCATGTTTCTAAAGGAGACTGATGACAACAAGACACCTGAAAAGTAAAGACCATCCATTAAGGATGATCTAGCACGACCCTAAGCAGAAGTCAGTTTTTTTGAAACTAACTGCTCTTAATTTTGATTAATGACTTGGCAACAAAAATTGGACATTTAACAGCAGCAGGTCCACTCACTGGGGATCACTGAGACAAAGCTCAAAGTTTAGAGTAATAACCAGAGAAGCCAACTGGTTTAGGGGGTTTTTTTCAATGTCCACATGCAAGGAGTCAGGGCTGTTGTTTATCTGAGAGCCTGTGGGCCAGGGGCTCAGAGCAGCAGAGAAGCATCGGTTTCAGCTAAAGCTGAAGCCTAGCTATAAGCAGAAATGTCTCGTTTCCATTTGTGATCAAGTATTGCACACTTTGTGCTAAATAGGTGTTGGAGGGAAGGAGTTACAGATTAGATGTGGAAGGGCTGTTAATGGAGCTATATCTCTGGTAGCTTCAGCTGGGAGCTCTCAAGACTCATAAATTTGACTCTTGGGAGCCTTTGTTTCTGTTGTTGTGGAATGATATGGATCACTTGGTAGCTTTTTTTTTTCTTATTTGCAAGCTCTCTCATCTTGGGTAAAAAAGAAGCTGCCAGAATGGAGGACCCAAGTAGCCATGTTTATTTCATTTCAAACATCTTAGCAAAATCTGTGTTGCCCTCCATGGGTGTTTTTCCTCCTGGATTAGCAAGATTTCCCCTTCATTGGAGTAAGAGGTCTTGACTGTGTTCTTCTGGGGTATGGTATTCCTGACAACTAATTCTATAAACTGCAGTAACATTTCACAGCCCAAGACAGTGCAAGTCCTTCTCATCCTGCAGGTCCATGTTTCTCCCAACTGCCTGGGCTCTCCTCTCCTGGCTGAGGAATGGGAACATCCAGTGACTGTGAATTGCAAACGGCTGGAGTTAAACAGTAGCTGGGAAGAGAACCCACCGCTTCTTTTTCTTTCGGTAGAAAAATCTGTATTTCCCTCAAGAGCCTTTTTAAAGACCCTCAAAGTAAGGCTCAGCAGAGTAAAGTGCCGTCAATTAATCACAAGGGATATTCCTAGCATGAGGCCACTGACGCTGCCAGGATTGATGTTTGCAGTCCTGAGCCTCCTTTGCAGAAGCACCTGTCTGCTCTGGCTTGCAGTTCCTATGTTTTTTATTTCCTGCTTTTTTCGGTGTTGTGTGATGAGGATCCACCCACCATTCGGGTTATTATCGTTCACAGAAGGGGCTGTTTGAAAGGGAGATGAGGTTTGCCGAGATAAAAGAGCTGAGCTGTTTTTCCCAGAACATGTATCCAAAGCACAGTCTCCTTTTAAATTAAAGTGGTGGCAGACTTCGTTACCTGTTTTAGGAAATGGCTTTTATGTTAAACTTTTTTATTTTAAGAAAACTACTTGAGTTTAGTAAACAGAAGTTCCAGCTTAGTTCTCATATCTTCTGTTTCAAGAAGACTTGGATGTTTAGGAGTGCTTTTTTTCTGGCCTTTTCTTTGCTCTTTTCCCTGTCAGACTTGTTCTTATGGAAAGCACATTCCAGATGTCTTGATTGTATCTCCATTTCTGTAGGTCTCTCTTTAAAAGATAAATGATGCCATCTCTCATGTCCACACCAATAACTGTTTTCTCCAGGTTATCTTCTCACTGTTTTGTGAATGTGCAAAACCTCTCAGGTTAAAAAAAAAACAACCAAACAAAATAAAGACTGTCAGCACAGGATGTTTGGGCTCCAACTGATGGAAAGTGGAGTGGAATATGATGCTGTTTTAATCTCTTAATTGATACGCAAAATGTGAGCAGTGCACTATGAATTATTTCTTTATGGCATCAGACATGTGACACTAGGAGAGGAAGGTCACAATGTCAGACAAGGAGACACAGGACAGCAGGAAATTTCCACTGCTCATTTAAAAGAAGTTCGTAGGTCTCTGGCACCTCTAGAAGTTGGAGTCTTGTTGCTAAGGGGGAAAAAAAAGAAACTGAAGGACAAGGGAGGTTTAAAATGTGCTGTCGCTTTCTGACCTTCTCTACTAATTGCAGATTTTCAGTTTTATTACCAGTTTGCCTATTAAATTAATATCTATCACTCAATGCTGAGGCTGTAGCAGGAATTTTTAGACAGAATTCAGCATATACCAGTTGCAGTGGCCAAATCCCTCAAAGGAGGCAAAGGAAAGGCTTTTTTATTGATTATTTTTTAAAATTTGAGAAATCTCTGGATGATGAACCACATCCACGTGTGTGCCCCGAATGACTGACAATCCAGTGTTTAAAAAACTCAGGCTGGTTGGCATTGGAGGTACCTGCTGGGGTGTGTGAGGAGAGTGAGAGCAGCCTCACTCAAATACTGCTCCTGGGGGTTTTCATACCGCACACATGAGGGCTGCTTTCTGTAAGAGTGAAAAGGGGAAAATGCCATCGGAATGAAATGCTGCTTTGTGGGCATCTTGCATGCAAATAATACATCTGTGAGCACATCTGTGCTGGAGTGCAGAGATACAGATCATTAACATCTATTTTCTGAAGGTGATCTGGAGTATCAATCACCAGAATGACTGCAGTAAATCCTGTCCTTTAATGAAACAAAAGCAAGACGTGAAAATAAAAGGTAACCCTACTTTAAAATGTTTATAGAAGATAAAGGCTTGACCACAAGTCTTTCATCAAATGGAAGACAGTAGGAAAAAAAAGTTTCAAAAATGCCCTTTGGCTGCTCTTTACTGTGTGGTGAAATCTCACAGTGTCTCACCTCATATACTATATGTGCCCTAAAGGCAGCTGGAAATGTTTAGAAATCTGTCTATTTTGGTACTCAGCTGCCTCTCTATCTGTTCTCTCCAGCAGGATTTCAAGAAAGGGAGAGATTTGCTTAAATGAAAAGCCCAGACCAAAGTGTGAGATGGTAAATGGCGCTCGAGGGTATAGAGCCGTCTGCACGGTGCCCTCTGCTAAAGGAATCAGCCACCTGACTGCTCGTTAGTTAGCAGTAAATAATGAGGAATGGCTGGAGGCAGGAGCTCAGAAGTGCAGATGTCCCCAAAATATTCACCCAGCTTGTGGTGTCGTGAGATCTGTAGTGGCGTGAGGTAAAAATACACTTAATCCCTCTTCTGAGTGAAGGGCTGCTTTTTGCAGTCTCCGCCGAGTCCAGTGATTTGGTAGAATCTGCTCATTGAGGACAGGAGAGAGGTCTGGCAATTCCCTCATCAGGATTCTGTGCCCCTTCCCTCTCAAAAGGCAGTAGGTGGGGCGTTTTGGAGAAATGAATTTAAAAATCCATGGATGGCTTTAAAAAATGTTGTATCTTTTCCTGAGAGTGTTCCTCTCTTGGATGGCTCTCTAGAAGGCTGATTTGTTTTCCCAGCTTTTAGGTCGCTTTGTATTTTGGGTGCTGGCTAAGGTCAAAAAGTCTTTGTTGTAGGGTTCTTCTAAGCATTTCCACCAGAAAGAAGCTTCATCCCCATCAGATTTCAGTGAAGCTTGAGCTCTTAAGTGCCTGTTTTTCCTCTCTTTTGATCATTACTCCTCTTTTTTTTTTTTTTCTCCACAGTTTGGGCACAGCTTCCCAGTAGTCTGTGAACATCTTGGGAGGAATCATCGGGTTGGAAGGGACCACCAAAGGTCATCTAGGCCAAACCCTCTACAACAAGAAGGGCCATGTCTTAGATTGCCCAGAGCCCCATCCAGCCTAACCATGAATGTCTCCAGGGATAGGGCCTCTACCACCTCTCTAGGCAACCTGCTCCAGGAATCCACCACCCTCAGATGAAATAACTTCTTCCTCATGTCTAATCCAAATCTACCCTTTAAAACCATGACCCTTCATCCTATCATTCCCTGCCCTTGTGAACAGTCTTCCCTAGCCTTCTGATAGCCCTCTTTCAGGGATTGGAAGGTCATTATAAGAGCCACAGAGCCACCTTCTCCTCAGGCTGAACAACTCTGACTCTCTCAGCCTGTTGAAGCACTTCAGGAAGACTTTCAGGATCTCCATTCATAAAAATAAAGACAAAAGTCAAGGGCTGTTCTCCACACTTAAAACAGCCCTGCTTTGGTGAGCAGGACCTCTTGTCTATGTTGCTTCTGGCTTCTCTCCATCTCCCAGATCCTCAGGCTCCATCAGGTCTTACCCCTCACCATGTACCAGGTGTCTTATCACCTTCTCCCTACAGCTCACAGCCTCGATGTTTCTTGATGTGCCCAGCTCCATCTCATAGCAGACAGCCCTTGCAAAGATGCTTGCGCAGCAGGGCGCTCTGCACAGGCCGATGCCATGGCTGTTACAGCATGGATTGCTGTAATTTCTGCCTAGGGGATACTGGTTGAAGCCCCTGCCTCCTTCCCAAGAGGTTTCTTACCTCCTTCTTCTGTGCCTCTACTTGTGGCCTCTTTGCTCTGCATGTTCGTTGTATGCAGCACAATGCCAAGTCCTGCTGCCTGACCTTGCCGCACAGAGTCCAGTCCTCTTTGCTGAGAATGTTAAACACTTCTTTGTGTGGGGAGGGGGATCTGATCTGCTGGTCTGAAAAATGGAACAAACCCTGCCTGGGAGTGATCCAAAATCCCATAACCCAGGGGATGGGGTTAGGAAGTGGTTACTGTAGGAACAGCTTTGAGATGTGGGGCAGGCTACAAGCCCAACTTATTTCTTTTGTTCCTTTGTTCTGCCCAAAGACAGAGGGGGCATTTGCAGGCAGGTGGGTGCCTGGGCATTGGTGGGAAAGGATGAGGAAAGGAAGGGTAGGTACCACTGCCAGAAAGGCATAAATACCTGCCTGTGCTGGTTTGGGAGACCCTCATTCTTGGTCTTGTCTCCAGCTGATGTCAGGGTGCAATTCCCATCCTAGGTCCTACCCAAGAGATTTGTGTGTCTTGGGAGCCCAAACTCAAAGGTAAAGGGAATCTTCCATCAAAGGGCTGCTGAGTGGCTGCTCTGGGGATTTTAAACTGATCTAGGCCTTATGGCCATTAAGTTTTCATGTCCCTGCCTGTGATAGGAACGTGGTTGGAACTAGAAGGTCCTTTCCAACCTAATCCATTCTGTGATTCTATGTTCTTTGCTCCACTCTGAGTCGCGTGTTTACACATAAAGACATTGAAAAAGAAAGTGCAAGTGGGAAACCCAACATCAATAAACTCTCCATAAAATCCACAATTAAGGGAAAGTACATCATGAAAGCATAGTAGTTCAAAAGCTATAAATTCCAGCAAATTGATTGTGTTATGTAATCAAAACCATACTATAAAATAGGATAAATTGAAACAAATGACACAAACCGACTTCAGGATGTAGATGTTTAGGATTAGTCCTTTGGACCTGTAGCTGAGGTAGAAAGCAAGCAAACAGGAAGGCTTTTTAAAAAAGTGGGGGATTGAACTGACTGTGTGGTCTTTTGAGTTACATTTTGAGGTGGGCTACAATGCACTTGATGATGTGAAAGGTTTTCCACAGTGTACATGAGGCTGCAAGGAACAATTTCTTCCCCAAAGGGTGCTAGGCCTGGCTCAGGTAGCCTGGGGTGGTAGTGAAATCCCCATCCCTGAAGATATTTAAAAGCCTTGGAGGTGTGCTGGGTTAGTGGCCTTAGTGACCACTCAGTGCTGGGTTAGTGGTTGGTCTTGATCTTAGAAATCTCTTCCAACCAAACCTTAACTGTGGTTAAGGCCAGTCCCATGGGCAGTGACGGACACGTCCAGGAGCTCCCACGTTTCAGCAGTTTTCGTTCACATGCAGCCTGAATCTCACCACCTTTCCTTCTGTCAGTATCTTACTGCCAAAGCCTTTCAGGTGAAGATAGACTTGAGAAGCTCCTGAAGCTGCTCGAAACCTGATCCTTCCTTCCTGGGCAGGTTTGAGTCCCACTGTTGATGGCTGGTTGGTGCCAAATGGGAGCAGCAGTATTTACAAAATTAACAAATGGGCTTCAAGTTAAACAGGGGGCAATTTGTGAGGCCCCTCTTTATTTCCCCTGGCGTTGTCCCTTCTTGAGATGACTTGCAGGTGAATGTTCTGTTATTCCTTCTGGACTGACTTATTCTAAGGTCATGTCATTTTTAACTGCTTTCTCAAGCAAATCTACCTGAAACTCCATCTGTTGGCCTCTTTAGAGTGCTCTCAGGGTTGACATTTCACCAAGACCACACTCACCCATCCTAAATCACTTCAAATCAGTTGCTGCAGTTGGGAATGTGAAGTTACATTCCATGCAGTACTAAGCTCTGGGCTTGCACGTAGGACAGGATTTAATAGAACAGGATTGTTCGTGCTGGGTCTGGACCCTGCAAGGTTGGGGCAGCAACCACCATATGGGTCTAAAGCCTTGGCAGAAGTGGGTCCTCTCTGCTTATCATCACCATTTGGGGTTGAAGCATGTGAACAACGGGATGTGTTTCAAAGTTGTAGAAGTGGAGCTTAGGGAGATGGTTTAGTGGTGGCCTTGGGCCAGTTGGGTTAATGGTTGCACTTGATCTTGACAGTCTTTTCCAACATAAATGATTCTTTGGTTCTGAGATTCAGTGTCCTTAGCAAACCCTTCTGTAGCTGGTGATCTGAACCTACATCATTTGTTTCTACAAGCAGCAAATATGAAGCTGGAGGAAGAAGGCAGGAAAGTTGACATGAATATTAGCACTTTTCACCAAGCTAGCGGGACTCCTTGCAATGGGATCAAAATAGCTGATTGTCAGTTATTTGTGGGGGAAAAATATAAAAAAGGGAAGAAAGAAAAGGATTTGCTATTTACTGCCAAATGGGAAAGAAACTTTCCTAATGCATTATCTTGGTTACACAGTGTTGAACACTCTTTTCCTTTCAGTCTGCACCATTAAATGTAAAAACCAGATCTATCAGCATTTAATGTTTCTTTGCAACACCGTGGAGCGTCTAGAAAGCCGGCCTGTCAGACATGCTTGTCATGTGCACATATTTTGTTATTAAATGTGTTCGGGCATGAGTTCTGGCAGAATTTCTTCTCAGCTACCCTGAACTTTCCTTGACACCTTTTATGGCACGTAATACATCTGTAACCCAGGGCTTGGTAAGCCCTTAACTCTTTAATTATGAGCCTCTAAACTCCCTTCCTAATTATTGTCCTATAAGCAACACGATGTAATTCTCATGCCAAAGCCCAGAAATTCAGGCTGCAGGTGCTTTCCTCTGGCTGACTATCACTCCTTTTCTTTGCTCTCTGTGGTGTCAAGGGAGTGGTTTATGCTCTGCAGTCTTGCAGCAGAGTCATAGAATCATTGAATCATCAAGACTGGAAAAGACCTTCAAGATCATAAAGTCCAACAGTCTACCTTACAATCCCAAACCACTAAACCATCTCCTGAAACAAACATCTCCTGAGTCATCCCGTAGTGAGCTGCTAGCTTCCATTTGTCACTTTTTCTTGGGTCTCCTCCATCTGAGGCCAGTGCTGTCACAAGGCATTGTTTTAAGAGTTTGGACTGGTTTAACTGGAGCACCCATTTCCTCCTGTAAAAGGTTAGGGTTTAGTTTTGGCATTTGTGTGGTACCAAGTGATGCCAGAAAACCTCTCTTAAACCCCATGGGACTTGTATAAATACTGTAGGAAATAAAAGGACAAGTCTTGCATATCTGATGGTAATAGTGCTGCATAAATCCGAGTCTACCCTGTGGGGAACCTGAACTAAAAAAGGGCTTGGTGTCTCACCAAAGGCCACGGAGGATATCGGTGCTGGAGTGTGAAAACCCCCTCCCAGTCCCAACTCTGTGCCATTACCTTAAAAACTTCATTTCCTTCTATTGGGCTGATTTTGATAATAATGCAATAAGGAATAGAGACTTCTGCTGTGCTGGAGAAAATAGGGAGAAAGCTTTTCTGATCATTTAATTAATGAAAGAATTGATTAATTAAATTTCATTAAAGGGGAATTACTTACAATGGTTGGTCTTGACCTAAACGGTTCTATGATCCTACGATGCAGCAACCTGCAACAGTCTAGAAGATACTTCCATCTTTTTAAAGCATGATCAAGTCTTGCCTGCCCAAGAGTAGGTTCTACCTACTCATGCCATGCTTATGTGAATGTATAGACAGGCAATTTTCTATAAGCCTAAATATATTTAGGGAAGAATCTTTTGCTTTCTGAGGCTCTAAACAAAAACTATGAATTTCATTGCTAAATAAATTCCAGTTCATATTCAGGGCTTACATGTAAGGTCAATCATCTTACTGGAGAAAAAAAAAGAAGTTTTCCGTGCTTCCTTAAATCTGGAGTTCCTAGAGCAGCCTGTCAGCCAACAGCATCTTCCTGTAGCCTTTCAGGAGACGTACAAATGGCACAAGGTGTTAAGAGATGCAGGCCATTAGGCCAAGAGCTTTAATGATGGATTTATTAGTGAGAAGTGTATGTGCTTTGTCGTGATGCTGGTTGAACTTCAGGCCCCTCTTAAACTGTATGTTTAAAGAACAGTTTTTGATACTGAAAGAGTTTGTGAGGTCTCCAGAGAGAAACGCAAAGGATGGGAAAAATACCTCTAACCTTCCAAAAATCAATTTGCAAATCAGGTTGTAAAATTTCTCTGTGGGTAAGTAATAGTTGTCAAAACCATGGAGCCATTCCATGCCTTTAAGCACTGGAAGAGGGGGAGCCCTTAAACCTCATCAAAATCATAGACCTTAAGAAATTCAAACTTCTGGCTTAGCCCACACTTGGATTTTAATTTAACAATTTGAACTGATTTCTCCATTTCTCTACCCATACTGTTTTTGCAATAGTCGCTACCTTCTGGCTGTATTTTTTCAGGCTGATAGTTTTTGATGAAGCTTGCTGGGGTTCAAGTTCAGCACCACCTGGAATCTTCTTTTTAAAAAAAAAGGACTACATATTTTCCTACCTCTTCCCATGCAGCTGAGTAATTACTTTGAGTCTGAGATCTTTGTGTTAAATGGCATCACTTCAAACCCTTGTGCATGTCAGGCAGCAGAGAGCTGGGAGAGTTTGAAAGGTTATCACTGTTTCCCTTTGAATTCCTGCATGCCAAAACACTTTGGAGATGGCTGCCCTACTGCAAGTCACTGTTTGACGGCTTCACTCAACTTCCAGGCTCGTCAGCTCGGTGGGGACAATCTGACAGCTCTCAGGCAAGAAAGTAAACAAGGGATTTGGAAGCGTCAGAGGAGAAATGCTAAAAATAATTCCTAATATTTCTCCTATTCATAACATGTTACCAAGCCAGTGGAGTTGTGAAGGCAGCAGGTCTTGGCTTCTCACCCATCCCAGGTGGTGAGAGAAGGCTGGGGGGAACCAGCAAGTATCACCCAGATACAGTGTTGTGATAATGATGATAATAATATTGATAATAATGAGATAACAGGTAATAATGAGAACTTGATGCATTCTTCTTCAGACCAATGTTTTTTCAGATACTTTATGGGCCAGTCTGAAATAAAAATGGTTGAGTGTTGATGGAAACAGCCTCATTTTATAGGTGATCTTTAAAATCATACATGACCAGGACGTGTCTAGGATTTCTATGTAGTAATGAAGTTAAGGAATACTTTCTTCTCAGTAGCCAGGAAACCTGTACACGTTTTGGTTGTGCAAGTACTCAAATGTGGGGTTTGTGTCAGCACTGGAACCAGCCAAGGGTTGATCACTCCATGGATCTCACCAGTTGTGTGCCTGTTTATGGCCTTGGGGCATATTTGCACATGAACCATTTTCTGAAGTGGTCACTGACTGTTACAGGGTCCTGCCTTTGTGGACATTATCTGAGACACCATTAAACAACTATATATTTGGTTTCTAGAATGTATTATGTTATTCAAATAATCATTCAATCAAAATAATCATTTAATCATTCAAATAATGATTAAATATTAAATATTTAAAATTATTAGCAGCCTTTGAGAACCTAACCTGGTTCTTCGGGTGTTTGTTGCAAAGTACAGGCCCATAGTCCATCTGACCTAACTTTTGGACTAGAGTGGCTGATCCTTGCACATCTATTTTGAGAACTCCTGCTGCTAACACACCTAGAGCTGACCCCTTTGTTAACTGCGTGGCATGTGCATGAAAATAAATTGCCTGTTGTCATTACTGGAGATGACTAATGGCCTGTTAGCCTTTTAGGATGTTATTTAAAAGTAATTTTTCTAAGAGAAGAACTATATTTCCTCTTGAGGCAATGCTTTGGTGTTTTTCCTTTTTAAATACCTGCATTAACTGTTGCTGTGCTGTACTGTTACCAGGGGTTTCTAATTACAGCAGTATGGAGTACCTCACTGGACAGCAGCTCACATCTCTAGCAGCATTTTCAATCGATCTAATCTGCTGCAGGCTGGCTGTAATGTTTAAGGGTAACGTTAAAGATCTTTGTTTGCTGTGGTATTACAACTCCATTTATTCCCATTTTAACCAGAGCCCTTAGCAAATGCACTTCAGAAGCCACTTATGCTGGCTACAAGATTAAAGGCTCTGCCCCGTGTGAAGAAAGGAAATCTTTATTGTTTGCTAGCTCATGGTTGTTTTCTTTACCATTGGTGTTTGTGAGCTGAATTGTAATGGACTGGATTGAATCTCATATGTGGAAATGACAACAGGATCAGGGGTTTTTCTTTTGCAGATGAAAATTTCAGTCATTCTGGGAGTCAGCAATGGGCTGCAGAATGCTGGGCTGCAGGAGAACACTGGAAACTCTGATGTGTCTCTTTAGCATGAACTTGTTTGTTGATGTCTCTCTCCTGTGCTCCTATGTAGCTTAATAGTTACTATCAGTGTAGTTAATGTGATGTGGAGCACAGTGTAGAAGCAGTTAAGGTGAGACTGTGATGATTTGATCCAGAGGAGGGCTATGAAGATGATTAGGGGGCCGGAGGACCTCTGATATGAAGACGGACTGAGAGAACTGGGATTGTTCAGTTTACAGAAGGCTCTGGGTGACCTAAGAGTGGCCTTTCAGTACATAAAGGGGGCCTACGGGAAAGCTGCAGAAGAGCTTTTTACTAGGACCTGTAAGGATAGGACAAGGAGCAATGACCTCAAACTGAAATAGGGTAGATTTGGATTCGATAGTAGGAATAGGTTCTTCACCGTGAGGGTGGTGAAGCTCTGGAATGGGTTGCCTGAGGAGATTTTGGGTGCTCCATTCCTGGAAATGTTGAAGGCCAGATAGGATGGGGCTCTGGCAACCTGGTCTAGTGGGAGAGAGGTATCCTTGCCCACAGCAGGGGAGTTGAAACTACATGATCTTCAAGGTCCCTTCCAGCCTAAACCATTCTATGATTTTAATATGGGATACTCAGGGTGTCCAACACAAGATGGTCAAGTGCTCACGTTCGTTTCATTGCTGCCAATGTGAAGTCAAATCTGATCAGAGGAGTGGAGCTGCTTGTTTGTGCTCTTTTCAGTGATCCTAAGGCTCTTCCAGCCTGAGCTTTGTCCCCAGACTCACAGCTCTTGCTGGCAAACTCAGATACATCAGAGCCCCTCAGATTAAATGACAGGGGGCGGCAAGAAAGTTTTCACAGCTAAACCTGTTTGTTTTGAGCAAAGCTAGAGAGAGTGATGGGAGTTAATCACTGAAACACGAACGGGCAGGACTAGCTTGTCATAAGAAGAAACTAGCAAATCACAGCTCTGTTAAACCCCTCTATGTTTTATCATGAGCAGTTGTCAAACTCTTAGAATTTCATGATTAATGCATCACAGAGCCGTTTCCTCCCTGATGCTGTACTGCTTTTTTCTTTAAAACTGGAAGTGGTACTGGTCGTTATTTGTTTAAAGCGAGCTGCAAGCCTGCGTGTGCATGTCTGTAAGTGTGTAAAAAAGCATGAAAGGAGGAAATTGCTCTCAGGGCTGGCTGCACTGCCCCCTACGTCCTGCCTTTCCTCAGGGATGGCAAAGGATTAGAGTCTGAGTACTGTTAAAACCCGTGTTAAGCAGGATAAAACATAGCATTACGAAAAAGTTCTTGAATTTGAGGGTGGGGGATCCCTGGAACAGGTTGCCTAGAGAGGTGGTGGAGGCCCCATCCCCGGACACATTCAAGATCAGGCTGGCTGGGGCTCTGAGCAATCTGTTCTAGTGAGAGATGGCCCCTCTTTGTAGGGGGCTTGGACTAGATGACTTTTGTAGGTGCCTTCCAACCCAATACACTACGGTTATATTCTGTGACAAGAGTGTCAGCATTGGATCTCCCCATCTTAGAGGAACGTACAGGGTGAAAGAACTCTGAGCTGCTCTTTGCTGCAGTGAGAGGGTTTCTGTCTTCTGGGAGTTTGCTTCAAACCAGCCTATGGCTGGGGCTTTCTGGGCTTGTGGCTTCTATGAATTTGCTTGTTTAAGTCTGTTGGTGTGTGCTTTGAATTTTGAGTGAAATAATAATACTACTAATAATAATTTTTAAAACCTTTGAAGAAAAGAAAATTACTCCTGGAGTCTGTATCTTTTAGGATTTCCGAGGAGGTTTCTAAAGAGGGCTGTGATGACAATGTAATTAAGCAATGAAACATGACAGCTAATCATTTTGGGGTTATTATTGTGTGCCTAAGGTGGCATCACAGGCATGAGGCTGAAGGGCAACCGGCTTTAATCACCCATTCAGCACAGTAATCCCTTTGATATGCTCTGTCTGGAGAGACTTAACAGAAACAAATTTAGGAATAATATTAAGAGGAACAGACAAACTGCTGCATGAATATTAGCATGGTTGTTAACAACACTGACAGACGCTCAGGTCTATTTTTGTCAAGTTTTCACCATTAAAGGCACATTGAAGAAATTATTATAGTAAGATGCAAGGACTTCTTCATTATTTGGGAGGTTTTTCTTCTTAAGTATTTGTCTTATATATGCTTTAAGCATAGATCATATCCTCCCTGTGAGGGTGCTGAGGCACTGGAACTGGTTGCCCACAGAGTCTGTGGCTGTTTCATCCCTGGAAGTGTTCATGGCCAGGTTGGATGGGGCTCTGGGCAATGTGGTCTGGTGAGAGGGTGCCTCACCCCCATAGCAGGGGGTTGAGACTGGATGATCTCTGAGGTCCCTTCCAGCCTAAACCATTCTGTGGTTCTCTAATCATACAACCTTTAAAGTGGGTCATCTCATCTACACAGCAAAGCCAGATAAAAGTGCAGATACAGAGTGTCTGTCCATAGCAGGAAGGTCCTATTGTGGACCCTGTCAGTTGGTGGTCCACAATTGTATCTCACTTCAGACCTCTTGCCTGGCATGCTACTCTCTCATGGGAGGCACTTCTGAAGTCCAGAGTTCCTTCACAAATGATGCAAAGGTCATTGTGTGGTCCCCTCATCCATTTCAGCTGGTAACTGAGGCAGAGCTCTCAATGGCAATCCAGATGCCAAATGGCCAAGCTACTTCAATTGGCCTACTAAAATGTTTTGATTGGTTGTAAAGGAAGGGCATAAACCATAGTTATTTTTTCCTATGAAATGTGTTCTGAAAAGACATAATTTTTCACCAAAAAGTCCTGTAATTGTGTGAATTTTTTAAAGATGAAGTTTTGTGCCAGTATGCCACTAAGTGGAGAAATCTTGTGCCAACATAAATGTTAGTAACCTGTTCGTCATATTTACAGGTCTGAAAATGTTTGCTTTTCCTTGGCCTCCTTTGTGCATTAAAATGATCATCCAAATGTAAATACAAGAGGTGAAAATATTTGCGATGACTCAAAAAATAAAAATATATGATTGCTCAGTGCTGTATGGACAAGAGCATTTTGCTGGATTTGCCCTTGTGTGAACCCGGGGGCTGTTTGTGTATTTGGGGCTGTGTACAAAGGGCTTCGCTCCTGGTGGGAAGCCAGTTCCAACTGTAATTACTGGGCTCCGGTTTCCATTTGGACAGTCAGGGTTCACCATGCGCAGGTACCCATGGGCTGTACAATGACAGTCTTGGTGCAGAGGGGATCGGGAGGATTTTGTTTCACTAAAGAAGAGGGATAAAAAAAAGTGAACCTGAAAATGAAAAGTGATGAGAATTGGACATGGTGTTCTGTTTTGCCTTTCAAGAAAATGAACAGGAAGTGCAGCGTAGCAGTCAGGAAAAATAATGTCAATACTAAACAAAGTGTATTCTTTGAGTAACAATTAGGCTTTGGAAAAAATCAATCAACAAAATTCACTCTGGAGAAAGGGTTAATAAGAAATCTGCTGAAGTTTCCCTAGGGACAGGATCATCCACTTTGGAAAAAAAAAAGTCATTGTTATGCTAGTAATAGAATATGCCTTAAGCTCCTTCTTAAGTCCTATTTTCTTTACTGCAGATTGAGAAACTCTCTGTCTGTTGTGTTCCTCGCAGTTGTTCTGGAAAGGAATGGTGAAGCTCTGCAACAACAACAACAAAAAATCCTTTTCCTGTAAAGGCAAGTCCCAGCCAAAATAAATAGGGACAGCAGCAAACAGTACAGATGGCCATTTTTTCTAAGCACGTGTGGATGCGTTATTGATCAGGTGAATATAGATAGTTGCACACTTCACAGATGTGTGTGTTGGTAGGAACTGGCATGTAAAACATTCTCAAATATGTATTTTTTTTTTCATTCCTGTTTTCTTGAGGTGGTTACTACTTAATGCAGGTTTGCCTGGAAACTGAGCTCTTAGCACAGCCTAAGCCTTTCACCGTTTCATCCTATAGAATCCTGAGATGAAGATTAACATGCTGGGACACAAAAAGTTAATTTCTTAATAAGGCTAAAGTTACCAAAAGCAGCGCAAACCCTCGGTGCCTGCACAGGGCAGCTGGAAAAGGATGCAAACGGTGATTAGAAGGGTTTGGTGGGGAGTCATCGCGGTCCTGTCGCTGGCAGAGCAAGCACAGCAGCTGGAACGCATATGCAGAGTGTTTACTGGAGGGACTCTTACACTTTCAGACAGAAGGAAATCCTGTGCAGGGTTGGAAAGCGCGGAGAGCTGTCGCCAGGGAATAGTCTGTCTGTGCTTCTCCATGAAATAAAAGCTGTGTGGACCCCAGGCCCTGCAGTGGGCACTTCCTGCCCCCTTTGCTGCAGCCGTAGACATTTGCTTTTTCTTTCTGCCTTTTTATTTATTTTTTTTAAAATCAAATACGCTGATATTATCAACAGAAATACCCATGCAGCTCAGAATTTGCTTAGTAGAAACTTCAGAAATCCAATCAAGAGTGGTGGAGTTTGTTGTTGTTTGGGGTTTTTTTGTTGCTGCTGCTTGGCTAAAGGAGAAGTTGGAAATTTTGCCATCTCTCAGGTTGCATAAATCGATCTTTCTAGGCTAATAAGACATTTGATATTACTTGAGGGTTTGGGGTTTTTTTTCAGTTTGGGTGGGTTTCTCCTTCCCCGAAGGCTGTGTATGTTTCTAACTACCGTCACTGCCCTTAAAGCAGCAGCACGTCCTACCAAGTAAAAGCTGCTCACAGGGAACATTTTCTCGTTTGCTGATGCCATAGCGGTGACCACGATCTGCTAATGAATAAGGATCCACGTTTGTTATCGAAATAAGTTGAAAAAAGTCTTAAATTAACAATGTGTTTGTGTGACAGATGGGTGGGAGGGATTTCAAATATAATCACCATCAATCTGGCTACAGCCAAAATAAATTTTATGAAAAGTAAAACAAACTGTTGGAAGGACAAAGTAGGCCTTCGGGGGCTCAGGCAATAATCTGTGTTTTCTTATTTTGCTGTGTAGAGTGTTTCCGCTCATTTCTTGTCCAGATAGAATCTCAGTATATATAACATTGCTGGTATAGCTAGGAAGAGTCAACACATGGCGCTACCCGAGGGGGAGGCAAGAAAGAAATGAAAGAAATGCACACTAAACTTTTTTTCAAATAAATGAGCTTTTTTTTCAAGTATTTTAATTTTTCTTTTCAGGTAAATGCCCAGGTAACCATGTTGGACATGATGCAGTTGTAAAGGTGAGCATCACTTCACAGAAATACATGATTATTTTGGGGTGTATGTTCTGGAAACCCCAGATGCTGCTGTCATTAGTAATAAAATTGCTGTTGCATTCAAAATTATTATTACCTTCAAAATTATTATTAGGTTCCAAATTATTATGTTCAAAACTATTATTACTTTCAAATTTATTATTAGGTTCAAACTTTTGGTGAAGTTCTACTTTCTCTCCTTTCTCAAATGGAAATGTCACATTTAATCAGATTAAAATAAGACGTGGATCCCGGTTTCAGAAGCCCCAGTGGACACCATCTGCTCTGATCCGGGCTCAATGGTGTGTGATGGGTGGGGGAAAGCCATGGTGGTGGTTGAGTGATGGTCAACCAGGCTGAAAATTCCCCGTTGGGCTGAAGTACTGAAGGCTACTAAGCCGAGCAACTGCCTCCCAACAGACCTGCTCCATTAATCGACATTGCTGAGGAGGAAAAGCTAAAACTCCTACTTGCACATTCCGGTAAAAAGGCATTGGTCGTTTTTCATTGTTTTCTTGACACCATTCTGCAAATATGTTTTAAGGAGATTTTTGCCTCCAAAAAGACTCTTGGGTTGAGAGGAAGGCATGTCACCATCCTTCATTCACAAGTTCAAATGCACTATATCCCGCTGCCAAAAAAAATCCGCCCTTGCATCATTGTCCAGCTTCCCTGCTCTCGTTACTAGTTTCTAGTCAGCGTAATGGGACTCTGTGGCTGTCATTCAAACAGATGAAAACCTTTGGCATTGAAAGTAGATCAAGGGGTGCCTGTTTTTTGAAGGAAATAAACCCCTTCCTACTTGTGCTTGGTCTCTTGATCAGATAAATCCCATCTTGTGCTAAAGGTTAAATTAAATGTGCTGCGTTCTGACCCAACAATAACAAAATCAAACCCACTCATTGCCAAGTATCATAAGCTCTTAAAATACATTCAGACAGTGCGATGATATTAATAGGGAAGCTGCTATCAGGTTTCGGCCGACAAAGCAAACCACACGGTGGAACATGAGAAGGACTGTGCTTACTGAGTTCAGAATGAAATGGAAGTCAGGAGCCCTATCAAAAATTGTACTAATAACCTAATACTGTACTTTCATATGGAGGCTTGGCCTGGAATAGCTCAAAGATGCTTCAGAGGCAGAGAGACATATTTATCTTACCTCTCCATCTAGGTGACTGGGGTGAAGAGGTTCAGCGATTTAGACTCAGGTTTCAGAAAAGCCATTTTCCAAGGCATGTCTCAGCAAAGGCTTTTTAAGAAACTTGGTTGTTCTGCAGCAAAAGAAATAGATACCACAGTAGGCTGGGGAATTGCTAGATTCCACCAGAATTTGGTAAGACACAGGGCAAATCTTCACTGGTTCTTAAACTCTCCTGTTAAGTATCTCTTCTCGCTATATTTAAGGGTGTGAGTGGGTACTGGGATTGACTTTTGGTCTCATCTCTGTGGCTGCCCACAGAGTTGAAAATAAAACCTGGCTTGTGCTTTTCTTTTTTCCAGGTCTGTGGTTAACGTAGGTAAATATATCTCCCTAACACAAAATCTATTGTTGTATTGGTAACTAATTTTCTTAAAAACTGGAGAGAAATACTGTCGAGGCATTACAACATGATTGATAGGAGGAGCTTACAGACAGTTTAGTGGTAGAGTTGAGTTAATGGTTGGACTTGTCTATCTCAAAGATCTTTTCCAACCTAAATGATTCTGTGGTTCTGTTAAGCCTGAAGTTTCCTGGTCACATGTTCTTGTCCATATACATATATCTAGGTCATACCTGCTCTGAGAGGGAAGGTTATTGAGTTCATTGAAGGTGTCTTCTGGCATTGCAACATATATTGTCACAGTTCCTCTGTGTCTTGTCCTTAGTTTATGAATGGTTGTTTTAATAATTATTTCTCATTATTTCTAGTTCTGATATGCAAAATGGTGACATTTACCAGCTTTATCTCATAAGCTGACCAAAGCTGTGATGCTGGTTGAGTACTCTTTAAGGCAGGTTATTTGATGTTTTAAAGACTTATGAGAAGGCAATGGGGCTTTTATTACTTATGGATTACTATGGCTGGCTATAGCCTAGGTTAGTAAAACTCAACCTGAGGTGTTTAGAAAAGTAGTTTGCAAGTAGATGGACAGCAAAGCAGCTTACCGGAACCTGAACATAAGGACCGTAGTGAACAAAGTAGGTGTTTGAAGATCTCCCTTCCTGATGGGAGAAGAAATAGAGCTGACTCAATAAAAGCACAATATTTTCATTTTAAAAGCTACAGAAGTGGTGTTATATCAAAAGAAAACCAAGTAGTGTCATGATTAGCATAATATTTGGAAAATTCTAGGGTGTACAAATACATCGTTTAACTCTAGGGTGACCATAATACTTGGAGCATTCTCCATCATCCTTTGAGCGTATTCCTTTGCCCAAAGGACATCCAGTATCTCTTCTGGAAAAACATCAGGGGTCTTCAGGCAGCCACAAGGTAAAAGAAATGAAGAATACACAGCACTAATTAGCTGGTGAGAGAGGCACTAGTTTAATATTTGGTTTTGTTGAGCTGAGATACAGGCTAAGAACTAGTGAACTCACATTTTAACCACACCTAATAAATAAGGAGAAAAATGTGTAAGGGGAGCCATAAATCAGGATCTAACTGGAAAATAATTTTATGCAGTGACTGAGACACTAATCAATATGAAGTTACAATTCTGCTACTGAAATTCATGAGCTCTGCGTTTTCTTCGTGGTGGATGTTTAAGGCCTGCCAAGGAGCTACCTGGCAAAATTAATTGGATTTTCATCATCTCCGTTACTTCTTTTCTCAATGTTTAGCTGATTTCATTGGAAGTGTAAGTGGTCCTTCCACTGATTTTTGTAAGAAAACAATGGCAGACCATTTGTTCCTGGGCATGGCTTTTGATGTATGGCTCCAGATGTGAGCAGGGAAGCTGTATTGTATGTTCTGAGGTTTTCCTATTGAGCATTTCTGAAATTTCAAAAATGAACACTGAGTAGGTCTAAAAGATACAGTATGGGGTGCAGGAGAGATGTTTTTGACACAATAGGGTCAGAGAAATTAAAGACACGTTCTTTGTTGGCAATTTTGGCAGGAATACTGAAACACAATGTGGGAACTGCAAACCTTATGACATTTGGTAAAAAGTGAGTGGCCTCACGTCTGTAATATATGACTTGATGTCATGTATATGAGTTGGTAGCTTTTGCATGAATCTCACTTTATTTTTTCTTGGTCTGAAGTTTGAAAAGGTTTTCCCAGTGTAAATAACTCATGTTTGAAGTGTGGTGTGAATTTAAAACCACTTGTTGTCCAAGTGGAAAAAAAGTTCATTTCATGATGTGGCAGGTAACTGGTTCTGTGTCTTTAGCCCAATGGCTTCTTATAAAAGTGTAAAATGTCTCGATAAGCGTTTGGTGTCCAAATGAAGACTGCAGAAGGGATGGGATGTATAAAAGCTGGGAATCAATTACCCAGGTGAGTCACTGGAACTCCAAGTTCAGTTTTAGTTCCCCACTACTTAGCTGGGTCTTTTTTTTGCTTCTCTTGTGTGGGCTGCAATAAATATAACACAGCTAGATCTCTCTGCTTTTGTTAGCTGAGCTGCCCTGTCTTACACTATTGAAATGTAGCATTGTGTCTTGGGAGACAGCTCTGACATTTTGGAACTGTTGCAGGAAAAGATCTGGAAAATTCATCTTTGTGATCATGTTTGTATTGTCTTCGAGTGCAGCTGCCCTAGAGGGAGGTTAGAGGCTCCAATACATTTGGTCCGTTGTA
The DNA here is from genome assembly GCA_013397515.1 of Upupa epops. NCBI lineage: Eukaryota > Metazoa > Chordata > Aves > Bucerotiformes > Upupidae > Upupa > Upupa epops. The sequence goes on from VZRI01011561.1 coordinate 184,957, forward strand.
CTTGAGGTACCCACCTGCCAGTAGGAAAGGACTTTACTCAGAGAGGATGATGAAGAACCTACTTAGAGACGATAAGGATTTGAGGATGGAAAAAAGTAGATTTAGGTTAGACATCAGGAAAACCTTCTTCAATCTGAGGGTCGTGGATCACTGGACCAGGTTGCCTAGAGAGGCAGTGAAGGTCCCATCCCTGGAAATTTTCAAGGTCAGGCTTGATGGGGCTCTGAGCAATCTGTTCTAGTGAGTGAAGTCCCTGCTTGTGGCAGTGGGGTTGGACTAGATGACCTTTGGAGGTCCCTTCCAACCCTGCGTTTCTATGAAGGTACCAAAGCAAGTTGTACTGGATCTGACTTATGTTCTGAATAAGGCAAATCCAGAGATAGAATAATAGACTGCATTAGGTTGGAAGAGGCCTTGAATGGTCACCTAGTCCAAACCCCTACAGTGAGCAGAGGCATCTGCAACTAGAGCGGGTAAATATTTCACCTCTTGTAGATATACTGTAGCACAAAAGCTCCAGAACCTCTTTCCTGTGTTATGGTGAATACTTAACAGCTCATAAATGATTTTTCCCCTTGGCATAGATTTCTTTGCATTTATTGGTGTCGAATGTTACCTGTAATTTTTTTTTTCAAGGGAGCTTTCACTGTCTCGATATTGTGGTACCATCACCAAACTTCATAACTTCACTAATTCCTTCTCTATTTCCACATCATTGTTACAGTTAAGTCAGATACCACAGGTTCCAGATGATTTCCTCTTTCAAAGTCTCTCAACAGACCTGTGCTGCATTGCCAAAGGGCCCTAGACAGACCTCCCTGTTAAACTCTAAATACATTCGGCTGGTTGCCGGTATCCCAGATCATTTCCTCTCAAGTTTCCAATACACAAGTCAGACATCTTTATCTGTACTTCTCAAGTGCCTCCTCAAAAGCAGCATCATGTTTGCAGTCTTCTCTTGCTACAGTTTGGATGGAGATTCATGGAGTAATTTGTACCAACTAATAGCTGAACTCCTTAGGTGTGTTTCTTCAGGATTCCTGAGCCAGTTTCATCTCCTCCAGACAATTTCTTACTGGTTTTGTGACTTTGTGCCCCACTTGTAACTTTTCTTGATTTATTTTACTTCTTTTTGTCTAACCTGCTGTTTTGACAATTCTGTAACCCAGTCGGAGGAGCATGGCCATCAGCAGAAAGCAGTTTGTTGTCGGTTTTTACATAGTGTAAGATTAAGGTTGCATAACACATCAACCAATAACTTTTCTCACAGGTAGTGAGAACAAAAGAAAAATCCACCCGAACCTACCATAGAAAATGCCCATCAGACTTACAGTCCAGGGCGTTAGCTGATTTAAGTCAATTCTGTCTGCAGCAGCCTGTCTACAGAGAGGGAGGAGAGTCCCACAGAGAGAGATGGCACAACTCAATCTCCCCAGGGGGTCTCTCCAAGCAGCCTCACTTTTATACTGGGGTGTTGCTTCATCAATCTCCCCACTGAAGCAGACACCTGTTGTTATCCAGTTCAGACTCTGTCACTTTCAAGATTGCTTACTTCTGGGAAAGCAAGCCAGGGGAGTATCTTTCTCCACACTCTCCACGAGAATCTGAACCTTTGTGTTTTCACAGAGGAAAAAAAAGGAATCATTCATGTGTTCACCTCAGTTCTCAGCGATTCGTCTACCAATTAATTATTCCTGGGTAATGTTTTTGGGTTTGGTGTTTTGAATCCTCCAGGGATGATGAGTCCATTGTGGTCAGAACTTTAAAAGCAACATTTTGAATCAGAACTTATGCTGGGTTCAGAAATTAGTCCATCAACTGATATTTTCTCTTTAAATTTTTTTCAGGTTGTCTGACCAGTTACTTCAAGATCTGCAGGAAACACTGATTGTCCTTGTGTCTGAGACCACCACATTACCTTACTTCTCCGTGCTTTCTGTCCCATGTCATCTCTGACAGGTTGATGTTGTTGGCATCTCATCATTTGCCAAGCACCAAGAAACAGTAAAGCTTCTTGCTGTCACTGATATTCCAGGTCAGTCTTTGCATTTGTGTGGAAATAAATATGTATTTGTGGTCTTCTTGTCCATTTTGATGTGTGTTCCATAAACAGGGCTCTGAGTGTCAAGGCTGTCATTGAAATGTCATTTTTTCCTATTGGAATGGTATTGATTTCTGACTTGTGTTTTTTTCAAAGGATAGAGAGTTTTTATGACTTTCCCAGAGGAGGATGAGTCATTCCAATCTTTGTGCTCTTTCCACAGCCTTTCAGTTTAAAACTCCCCTGACACTTTCTAGCTTGAAGAGCCTACAATAGAGCTTTTTAATGTAGACAGAGACTGTCTTTCCTCTGTAGGTCTACTTCAGAAGTGTCCTAGGTACTAATTAATCCTCTCTCCTAATTAGTCCCTCTTCCCTGATCAGAAAGAGACCAAGCAGTTAACCAAAGTGTTTATTTTTAGGCATTTAATTAATCATGCACTGCTTGCCTAGGTTAATCCACATCTTCTGTTAATTCTTGTTGCACCTTGCAAACTGCAATCTGGTCTCATCTGGAGTGGAAGGTGTTGCACAGAGGTTGCATTAGGACTAGCAGCCTAGATTAATCATGTTAACTGCAGTGCGACTGGCTCATTCAGAGAACTCTCCGTTGTGTCTACAGTATATGTCATCACACCTGACAGTTCCTTACAGACTACATGAGTGAAGGCAGGTATCCAAATATGGTTTTCATAGCCACCAGTGGTTCTAGGAGTGCTCTCCAGGCAGGAATAATTGAAGCCAAGCAACAGGAAATACTGAGAAGGTAAGACATACTTGTTTAACTGCAAGCTTGAGATCATCAAGTCCAATCAATTAAGGTTCACTACTAGACCATATCTTTAAGAGCAGGGCTTAAAGATCTAAACAATCTTTAAACACACAAGGATGGTGACTTAATCATCTCCCTTGACAGAAAATTCCTCTGGGTTTTGTTACCCAAGACCATATTTCAGATGACTTAAGTGTAGCAAAAGTACTTGACATGATCTCAAGGATGTAGACATGGACCAATCATTTTCACTATATAGACACTGGCAGGATGTCCCAAAGGCTTGTGTAGCAAATTACTGTACACAGCATAGCAAGAGCATTGTACAAGCACTTAATTCTTTGTACTATTATTTAGCACTGTGTGTGATAAGAAATTTGGCTGACATCAGAGGTGAATCTAGGAGTAGGAGTTTTCAGACAAAACATCCTGGGTCCATGGACCAAGACAAAATGAGGGCCAAGTTTTTCTTCCTTTAGGTAAGTATTAATCCATACTACAAAGATTTGTCCCATTCTTTTAGAGTCTGAAGTATCCACCTCAATTTTGTATTAGTAGAGATTATTCAAACTTATATGTGAATCCTGCTTGGGAAATTTCAAACCATTTGATGCTGATGATGATAAAAGACACTGAAATTGTGATTCTTCACCATAGATGCTCTTCCTGGAAGTAGGTTCAATTACTTAAACTCAGTTCTCACTAATTCTTCCAGTCAGTAAAGAACATGATAAAGAGATTTTGGAATATACACCACAGTTCTAGGGCCTGTGTGTTCAGTATGGCCAAAACCATCTGCAAAATATTTTTTGAAGGGATTGAGCAACATGTCACTGAATGTTGCAGTGAAGGAGAAAATGAGAATTCATTTCCAGGCTCAACCTGGCTTGCTGCTTCCTTGTAATAAGAGACCATTTCAACACAGGCAGCTTATAAATAAAGTCTTCTCATTGAATGTGGAAAATATTGCGTATATTGTGTAATGTATATGTTAAATAAAAAAGGCTCTCTTGCTGGATTGGCAGCTTGAAGCTGCTCCATTAGCTCAACAGCAGAGTTGTGGGCCCCATTGGCCCCATCCCGACAACTCTTCGCTTGGCTTGAGAAGTTAATTTTGAATTTGGCATGGGCACAAATGTATTTAAGGTGATGTTTGTTAGGTTCTAGATGGTGGATGGAAAATACCATGTTTGATGTCCAAATTGTGACCTCCTGTGTAGAACTCCAGCAAAACTAAGAATACAAGAAAATAGAAAGTAGAGGCATAGATGTACTTAAGCAGTTTCAGCTACTATGGCTCTGGTGAGCTAAAACACTAAACAGCAGAGCCTACAAGATAAATCCTAGTCCTACAAGATCCTGTGTGAATCCCTAAAATTTCTTGTCGACAAAAGCACTTTGACCTGAATTTTCTAGACAAAAGGGGTTAACAGAATAAGATTTGCTGGCTCTAAATATTTCCAAATTAGTCTCTATTTCCCCTTCAGTCAGAACTGGCTGTCAGGTATTTTCAAGGACTTTTGCTTGAGCATGTGCAATTTTCCCTTTCATTAAAAATTGACTGTGTTTCTGCACTACTAGCTCCATCTACCCTTCAGCAATTTTGCCCTCTTGCCTAACTCTTTATTTTGTAGATGACTAGTGTTGTCTCTCATCTTCCTCACCCTCTCTCTGCTTCTAGCTCTTACAAACACTGTCCCTGCCTTGGTTTCTTGGCCTGTGTGGGCTTTCACCAGGTGCATGGTGTTACAGAACCACAATACCACCGCTGGGGAAGCAAAGGAACCTTTGTAGCAAGCTTCTTTGGTGAAAAGAGGTGAACTTTCTGGGAAAGAACAAACAACTTACTCTTTATTTTGAAATTTCTTTTATTTTCCATGAAACCCCATATTTTTCCCATGTTGTTAATGTTTTTAGATGCCTTTCTTATATTTTTATCATGGTTATGGCCTTAATGTTCATCAGGGCTGAATAGTTAAAATTGATTTGCTTCAGACATAGCGATAGAGTGAGTTACAGTGGTAACCTTGCTCAACCATTTACTGAAGACTGGAGCCTTGTATGCATTTTCAGCACGTTTGTGCTGGAGAGGAGCCTGGCTTGATGGTTGCTGTCACAAAAAAATACCTTTAGGTCCCTCCCCATTCATGATTTATTCCTGCTACTGCCCTGCACTTGGGATTTTTCACTGGGTTTTGGCATCCACAATGGTTTGGTGAAAGAGCCCAGAGATAAAGCCTGGCTTTAGGAGAAGATATGAGCAGCACCCTGTTTCACCTTTGTTCCCTTGAAGCAGGGGCCAAGCTGGAGAAAAATAGGGGCAACATTCTGGCTAGTAGGTCAGGCACACTACTATATTGACCTTTCTTTGGAATAAAAACAGGTCATGTGGGCTTTAGTGATTCCCTAGGAAGAGCTACATTGTTCTCTGTAAGATTAGAGATTTAGGTGCCAGAATGGCACTGTGTCATGCTTCATTCCAGCACTGTGAGCCCTACTTTGTGGAAGATAAAGAAAAATACAGACTTAGAAATCACCTTTATTTAGCTAAAGTCACCAGTAATTTGTTTTGAGGTGACATCAGCCTGAAGGTAGGACCTGATGATCTTGGAGGTCTCTTCCAACCTTAATGATTCTGTGGTTCCAAAGTTCTTTGCCTTCAAACAAACAGATGACCTGAATGTTATGAGGATGGAGCTTTCAGAGGTTGATGTTATCGATGATATTGCTGCTAAAAATGACTGCTGCTCAGATACACCATCAAAAGACTGAACACATTTAAAAATCAGTGTTTTGAGCCTGCAGAGGCTAGTTCTAGTTGTTCTGGAAAGCATGCATCTGAATTTCAAGAATCTTTTCCATTCAACCGTATTTTTCTAGGAAAAAGAGACACTGTCATTGTAAGTGCCCAGTTTTTTTCAAGCTCCATTTTCATAACTGTACGTCCAAAGAGATGCAAACAGGCTGCAAGTCATCCTTAAGATTTTATAATAGCGTTTAATTTGGTGGTCAGTAAATTATAGGAAATGCTCCGCTGCTAATCTTGCCAAAGCATTTCCCCAAACTTTCTTCCAGTAACCACATTCCTTTTGCTGCCCATATAACTGGAGTTTTTTGGATTGAATTTACAGATGGCTGACTGATGGCTCTTGAGGAATCTCTTAAAATGTAGAGCAGCTGAACTGGTGAACGAGTGTCAGTGATGTGACTACTGCTTGGTGGCAGAAAGTCTACAGAAAGTGCCGCAGCATGAGGACAAAAAGATAATGGTGAACACCATTCTGCTCCATTCTGCTGGCTTTTTCTAGTGAGGCTGCTGTAATAAAAGTATGTGAAAGGCATGGTTTGCATCTCCCTGTTGAATGATAACAATAATTAGTGTTGCTGTTAAATGAAGCTCTACCTATGGATTTGTGTTCACTGGCACTTCCATGGAACGTAGCATTTATGTGCTTTGAAGAACATCTGCAATACAGTCTACAAGTATGCTGATAGTGTGAAAAATGAGAAGCCTTATGAATCTCACACGTGGATCTAGTAAGTAACCTTGAACTCTTGCAGCCCTCTCAGCCCAAATGGAATGCAAGAAAATACATTATCTGAGGCAAATCGCACCCTTGTAATGTGTCTGCCACAAAGACCAGCGTAGCTGCGCTCCTGAATACAAATAATAAGTATTAATAGCCAGACCTCAGGGGAATTCAGTTCATTTGTTTCAGCTACCATCTCCAGATTAGAAAGCTGAAGGAGATGACAGTGCAGTCTGTTGCAGAGTGAAACAGCTGAGCTTTGCCCACTGCTTCTCAGAGTAGCTATGGGGATCCAATGAAGCAACAATAGCTTCAGTGAAAGACTTTTAACATCAGCCTTGAGCTAGCCTGGCAACTTTTCAGCGTGTGGCACATGTAAAAAACCATTCTGGGACAGGTTCTGGAGTGTTCTTTGGCACACTGACATTTTCTCATAAATGATGTCTTTTGCGTTTCATCTTTATGTGGAAGCTGTTTGTGTGTTGGTGTTTGTGATGGGCTAGCTTCAAAAGATTTGAAATTCCAGCTTCAGCTAGGCATTTAAAAGGTCAGAGCCTTGTCCAAGGCTTATCCAAGCTCTCAAGTATGAAACCCCAGAGTGGAAACTCTCTGATGGGAATAACATATTGCCCTCAAATGGAGCCAGTCTTGTAACTCCTTTTGGTTTTATTTCTTGTCTCCATCTCCTCCTTTCTGTTCTGTTCTTGTGGTAGGATAATCCCTTTAGTCCAGATCTTAATGCCCTCCTCAGCCTTTCTAAGGACTGATTACTTCTACAAATCACGCTAAATCAGGTCTGCCATACTCAGGTTTCTATGCTGCTCCTCAGAACTGTTTTATATCTGCTGCGTGATGTAAAAAACAACAAAAGAGCACAAAAACCACACAAAGGAGTGACTGAAGGAACATGTCTTACTCCTGGAGTGGAAAGCCACTAAGGCTAGTGGCTTCTCTGTCCATGAAAAGCTTTTCTTTGTAGTTCTGTAGGGGTTACAGAGGAAATTGTGTCTCCTGTCCAAGAAAGTTTGCCTTCACCATAGGCAACTCTGTCACTCCTCTGTGAACACTCTGGAAGAGTGCTCTCCACCCTCTGGTGTTATTCTGGTGTGGAAGCAAAAAAAGAGCAAAATAACAAAATTAATTCAAAAGAAAAAAATCTACTTTCCTAAGGCTCTTGAACTAGGGTTTGGGGGGTTTTCTGGTATTTCCTACTTACACTTAAGGTGGGAATACTGCCAAGAGAATATCCTTTGTGATATTTTGGTGCTTTTACCTAGTGCCACTTGGACTAGACAGAAAGAAAATAAAACTATTCAGTGGCTCAGTTAGGCTCAGTTCAGGGTTTATACAAGTTTTGGATTTTTTGCATTTGAAATCCAGATCTGGGTACCCTTAGTCTTGAATCTCAAGTCTCTCTTTGAGAACCAAATTACAGGCAATAATTTCTCCTCATGAAATAAAAAACAAAGGCTAACACAAAGTCTCTCAGAACAGAAAGGCATTTAAACCCTTGATTCGGCAGTTTACCAGCTGAAATTGCATCCGGAGATGTCCAAGTCTGTGGTGGGGCCACATGAGATGGATGTGCTCGTCGGCTGCTCTGTTTGATGGGAACAAAGCAGCCAGTGACCTGCTCTCCTCTTGCTAGGTCTATCTTGTTTCTTCTTGATTCTCCTGGCAGAGCGATGATGATGATGCTTCTATTTGTTTTTCTGTCTGAGCTGTAGCCTTAAGCCCCTGTGAATCACCGTGACGGGGGAGCCTTGCCAAGGTCTTTTTTTTGAACAGCACTGAAATGTCTCTGGAATCCATCCTGCATGAGGAGAGCACGGGGAGTACCTTTCCTCTAATTCTCTCTAACTACTTGGGTAAAGAAAATATGTGACTGGGAAAGGAAAAGGAAAAGGAAGGGAAGAGGAGGAGAGGAGAGGGAGAGGAGAGGAGAGGAGAAGGAGAGGAGAGGAGAGGAGAAGGAGAGGAGAGGAGAGGAGAAGGAGAGGAGAGGAGAGGAGAAGGAGAGGAGAGGAGAGGAGAAGGAGAGGAGAGGAGAGGAGAAGGAGAGGAGAGGAGAGGAGAAGGAGAGGAGAGGAGAGGAGAAGGAGAGGAGAGGAGAGGAGAAAAGGAAAAGAGAAGAGAAGAGAAAAAAGAAAAAGGCAAAAGCCATCAAGGAGGCAGATTTCTGGAATGGACACGCTCCAAAGAGTCCATGGTCCATGGCCATCCGCAAATGTGTTTAACAAAGGCTGTTTCACTGAAGTATTTGTGACAGAACTGTGGGCACCCGTAATCTCTGTGGTGTTCTGCCAGGAGAATGCTGATTCTGACAAAAATAGACCAAGAAAGAGAGAATTTGTGGCCATTTATCTTATAAACCTGTTTCCTGTTTTGGACTCTGTGGATCAGAAACTCACTGCTGTAACTGCACAGATCCACTGGCTTCCACTGCAAACAGCGTGTGGATAGAGATGAAGCAGGCTTTGGGAATCTTACTTCTGTCCATAATGCTTTTCATCTTTCTGTACAACATAAATAAGCAAACTGTGTCTCAAGCAGAGAATTACCCATTTTAGAGGGTGTCACGTCCCTCTTAAGAAAAGGGAATGACTCAGGTTCATGGTGTTGACCTAAAATTAGCTAATTTTCTCCCTTACTCGTGTATTCTCAGGAAGGGCTGTTTTGAAAGGGTTTGGATTTTCTTTTTTCTCTTGAAGCAGAGGTGTGAAATCATTTTGGAGATTATACAAAGGTGTTTCCAGATACAACAGTCCCAGCTTTAGCCTCAGGTGGGCTCAGAGTTTTCAATTTCCCTCTCAGCTTATATTAAATTACACTGCTCTCTTGTCATAGGCATAATCCTTTGATGAGAAAACCTTGACAGTATTTCAGAAGAGGAAGAAAATCCGTCTCTGCAGAGTCACCAGAGACTTTGGCTATTACTAATTGATTCTACATGGAGAGCATGCAGTGGTGACAGCCGTCCGTCTGAAACAGTGAGACAAAGAGCTCCTGACCTCCTTTGAAGTGCTGCATGCAAGAGTTCTCAAAAATGTACTGAGTTTCTCTTTGCCTGCTGAGGTCTTCTGTGTCACAGTGATTTGTTCTCAGAGTGTTGGGAGGGATGGGGCTTTTGGGGAATGTTTTTTAGGTGCAGCACTATGTGGAGGGGAAGTGGTGAAGCCAGTTGACCCCAAAATGGTTCTTAGTTTTAGAGAGATTCTTGCAATGACTTGTGATGCCCCTGCCTAAGGTCTTGATTTCACCTAGAGATTTGTCTAGTGGAACAATCAGCTGAAAATGTCAAATCATTGTTTTTCTGGTGAGTAGATGCTCTCACAAACTAGCTCCAACTCTCTCAGCTTTCTGCAGCTGTGACAGGAAAGGTTTCCTCAGTCTGATATGGAGTTTGCAGGGGCCTTTCCATCTGCTCCTGTCCTTTTAGTACAGTAGAAGGAAGAAAGTTTCAATTTTTGTTTCAAGGCAACAAACTCATCCTTTGCTGAGAAAAATATTGCTGACCAACCTGCTGCCTGCTGCAGCCTGGTACAGTGCCATAGCGGGTCATTTGCCCTTGAGCAGTATCTTTGCAATCCCGGCATGAATGGGAACCATCTCTGGCAGCAGTGCTTAGCCCAACAGGAGAGATGAAAGCTGTACATGCCAAGGAATGTTCTACCTATTCTTCCTAACCATCTCGAGATGGCCCAGCCATGTCCCACCAGATCCACCCCCATGAGGCTGGCAACTTGCTGCTCCAGTGGGTCCTTGTAACCCAATGTGCTGTGACAGCCTTTTGCTGGGTGAGCAAAGCAAATAAGTACTGCTGAGAAATTGTTGCTGATCCATGAGACAAAACAGAGAAGCTGATAATAGTGAGTGGTTCTGAAAGGCGGTGATGGCAGGGCAGTACCTTGGCAGGCTCCTCTCAACGGAAAGCAGAACATTCCTGGCTCTCCAGGTAACACTGCTTTTGTTACTGCCACAAAAAGCTGGTATCTTCAAAAACACAAATCTTCCAGTGCCCCACCGTGAGGACCAGATAGCCAGTCAGATGTCCTGTACATTCTAACAGGGGCTCCTCTAAGTATGAAGAGTGATACATTTGATGGAGTCTGACCTTTAGCTTTGAGGTTTCCATTTGTCCGTTGGACCTGAACTATTCCGTATCATTAATCCTGAGCGAAACCATAAACTCTGGGCTCGTGTTCATGTAACCTAAACATCTTCAGTTGAGTGAAATGTCATTGAACATTGGGAGCATTTAGGACTGGACTTGTGCCTGAAAATGGAGTCTGTGAGGAAGTAATAAGTGATTTGAGTTAACAGCCTTGTATGATTTCAGAATGTAGATGTGAGTGAGCCTGTGTATAACACCCATTTGTCTTGGACGCATTTCGGGTAGATTTTTATTTCTTATGAATGGCATGATTAAGAAGTTCTTTCCCAATCAGCAGGCTTGACATTAACTGCAGTGGTCACATCTCAGGAATTTCAAGTTCAACTGAAAGGTGTTTTCAACAGAAGGGTTTTAAATTATCCCTGCTTTGTGATTGCCTCTGCTGAGGTCTGCCAGTGGTATTCAAAATAGCACCAAGACAACCCACACCGTGGACAAAGCAGATGAATGTGACCCATGCAGGAAAAGCAGCCCAAGCTTTTCAACGAGCAGGGTATTTTGAGGTGCTGTGATTTCACCTTCCAAAAATAAGCACAACAAATAAAAGGAAGAAATCAACTCAGCCAGCTTGAAAATGATTTTTTTCTTGTTCCTAATATTTTGACTAGGAAAAAAAATCCAGTCGTGTACACACCTATGATTCTGATGAGAGGAGATTTATCTTGCAAAATTATTTGCTTTTGATGGCATTTGTTTATGTTAGTTCAAAAAAAAAGTTAAAATACCTTGTCTGAAAGGGAAAATATTTGGATTGGAATTGAAGTCCTCTGCCCCTCTGTAGGCATGAGAGATGGCATCCAACGTGCTGTGCAGCTAGAGCTTTCCCAAAGAGCCCTTTGGAAAAGGGAAAACCTATTGTGAATAATGCGTTCTGTGAAGCTCCTCATCTATTAAGGAAGAGTGTTTTCACAGTGTGTTGGGAGTTGCTGGAATACTGAAATTGGTTCTGAAATATTTAGGATTCGTGGGTGCTTTGGGACGAGAAAGTTATGTTTTTATTTGTTTTTCAGCAAGCTGTAGTGGAGAGCTTCCAAGGCTTTATTGAACGGTTTGCAGTTAAGTATGGTAAGACAGTGTGACTTTCTTATTAAACTCAAAAAATACGTTGCTACTAGGGATAGGTATCTCAGGACCCAAATGTAAGAACCAGCTTGTGCAAAACCTCGATCCTGGCCTATCAAGTGTGAAAGAAGGCTGATAAAACAACCCTTTAAAAAACACCTGCACTTCACGTGGGTTTTATTGCCTTTATGCTGTTAGGGACTTTGACACAAGGGAATTGTCTCTGTCTTGTCCTGCCCAGTGGGTGAATATGAAAAAACCATTGGGAAAAACAACGTTTGCAAAAAAAACCTAGTATTGTTGGCCTCGTTTTCTGAAAGATTGTGTTGCTGTGGCATGTTTCCTTTTGCTCCCTCTGGGAAACAAGGAAGAAATCTATATTTTTGAGTGGTTTAGCTGGAAATGGAGCATAAGGTACTGCCTGTGACATGAGAATTGCCCCTGTCAGGACTCAAGATGCCCCTGTCTTTAACTAAATCAATTAGGCATGCGAACTAGTGCTGCAGGTACTGTGTTGGGAGGCACTGGTGACCTGTAGTTACTCTGTAGAATGAAGACACTGATATTTTAACTCCTATAAAGCTGAGCCCCTGAGTTGGTCCAAGAGCAGCAGCATACAAAGGGATTTCAGAGCTGTGCTTCTGGGCTTCATTCCTCTCAATTCCAAATACTCAGCTGCTTCCTGAAGTCCAGCCTGGGCTTGGCTCTATCTCTCATTTGTGATTCTCTGATTTCATTTGTGTAGTCTTTGTGGTTCCTCAGCCAGCACCTGCTGGCATTAATGAAAACCCTCCCCGTGCCTTCAAGGGACTTCATGTCAGTGCCCTGGATCTCATGGACTAACTGATGCCTTCAGGAGAAAGTGTGTTGGAAGGAAAGATCTCCCCAACCTGTTTTACAGTGGTGCTGTAAGGATAAAAGCCTTTGGAAATGGCTTCTTGTCACTTTTAGGAGCATTCCAGCTATCTTGGAGATATCAGCTTCTTTATATCCTTGTATCTTTCAAGAGAGAAGTTTTCTTGATTTATATATTATAGATTAATGTCAATTTATATATAATGCATTGAGTTTGATCATGAGCTTCAGTTTGTTGGAAAATTGATCCAGACCTTATAATGCAGAAGTTTTCACTAAGCAATTATCAAAACCCGAAGTTGTATATATTTTCACAGGGAGTAAACCTCCTCAGACATTTAATGATCAAGATAATAGCACAATATTATTTAAATATTGACGACTGGGCTCTAACATGTGTTCCGTCTCCAAAAATCTCATTCACTCATACAGCACAGAAAAATACCTCTGCGTGTTTTTGTGCTTTATCAACTAACTTGAACTGATTTTCTCAACACAGTTGGTTCTTAATGATTTCTACATGATCAGTAGCTGTCTCCTCCTTCTCTGCAGCAATTTCTGAAACCATTTAAAAAAACAAGCAACCCAACCCAGAGGTGTGTGCCCAAAGCCTCATTAGTCTGTGTGATTGATGGTGAAATAACCCAGAATGTCAAGTTTCACTCTAGATTTTGGGGAGAAAGCAAGAAGAGTACAAAGACAAGGCTAATTTGCAGATCTGAGCACTTTAACTGCCTTAACGCTGTACAAGCCTTAGCTTTACCCAAATCTCAACTGACATCCTTTTTGATTTCTACCTGTAGGCTACCAACAGTTTCTTAGGGTAAAGACTAGCCAGTCATTTCTGCTCTAGTCAGTTCCAGGAAGCCAGAGGCATTGGTACCTGTGAACAGAGGGGAAAGGCTGAACTGTAGAGCTAAGAATCTGCCAATGGAGGCAGCTACACTGCCCACACATCTGTAAGTTCTGGAATGAATTGCATCTGTGAGATGTTATATTATGATTTGTTTGTCAAGGTAAAAACAATATTCCCCCTTGTCATTGTGGAAAACTATTGAATGAACAAAATAAACAGTGAAACTCAGCAGGACAAATAGTAAACAGGATGGGGGGAGGCTGAGCAATCTAAGACCTGCAAAGTGTTGTGAAATGTATGGGGAGCTAATCACTGTTAATTAAGATTAGGCCAAGAACATTGTCTCTCACCTTATGTTTGGATCCAGGGTCTCACTAAGAAGTGGAGATGTGAACAAAGAGAAGACTGATATAGGGGATCCTTTGAAGTGATAATATGTATGAAATAAGGTATAAAATGTTGCTGCCTTAAGCTGTAAGATGTGCGGGTTGGTGGAGTGACTAACTCCCCACGCACCAAGTGAGCTGCTTGCTCATTCCTTATTACCGCAACCAATAAATCTTTTGTATTTTATCAAAGATTTGGGTGTTTCTAACACATCTGTGTAATTATGTAGGTTCATTGCTGCTTTATAAACATCTCAAAGAGCAGAAAGCCCCATCTCTGCTGCTCTCACTCCCACATCTCTTGTGCATTAAATAACAATCCTTGCAGTGATTGTAGGAGCTTATCCTTGCTCCTTCTCTGCCCACAGTCTGACCTATACGCATGGGATTTGTGCAGCAGCAGCAGGACATTGCTTCTGCCAGACCTTGGTTGGCCTCTCAGAAAGTGGGTTTCTATCTTCACCTATCTCTCTCCAACAATTGTTTTATTTGGGGCTCACCAGCAGCCTCACTGATGTCTATGAGGGGTTCACCTCTGCTGCCTCTGAGCCCTGTGTGATGGGGATGGTGGAACTCACAGCTGGTCCCCTCTTCAGGAGCCTCTCTGAGCAGCCACCCATGGCTGCTGGATCTGAAGAGGATCTCCATATGGGGTCTGGAGGGAAGTGCAAGGAACCCTGAGACCACATGCAATTATTGCATCATCAAGACTGAAAAAGACCTTCGAGATCATCAAGTACATCTTTTCTTTTGGCATGGGGTTATGTTGAGAGATTCTTTCAGATTCAGGATTCTGCCCCTTGTGCCCATACAAGGAAAAGCTTTGGTGACAGCAGCCACCGTGACCCAGCTACATGTCTCCTCTGCCTGACAGGCTGGGATTGCTTCTGCTCATCTGAATGACAAGAACTTGTCCTTTTATTTCAGCAGCAACAAAAGCGTAGAAGCCATCCCTCGAATGAGCAAACATCCCTCACCCATCAGCATGCCTGCGTCCTGGCAGAGCTCAAAAACAACCCGAGGCTGTTGAAATGACCCATTAGAGCTGTCTGCAGCTGCAGGATTTGTGCTGAAGGGATGAAGTGTGGCTTTTGGAGTTTGGCAATGGGATCACAGGTACTGAGACCTCGAGGTTATTTGTCTTCATAGCCTTAGGAAACGGTAAGTAGAAGATTTACAGATGTCCTCATCCACGTAAAACAATTAGTCAATTACTTGAGCCATTGGAGCTCTTGTTGCCTTCAGATACTCTGGGGACACTTCATTTTACTATAAGAGGGGATGAGGAGGATGGAGGAGCAGGACTCAGCTGGACTCAGCACAGGGACCATGCTGAGCTCTTAGGGTCAAGATGGCTTAATGCTGCAATTTAGTCTAAGAGGTTTGCTGAAGAAACAGGTGGTAGGCATGCAATTTAGCATGATCTTAAGGCCAATCCTATTCTAAATGCCCCAATAACACTATTTTTTGAAAAATTTGAGCATTATTCACTCCCACAGTAGATCCACATTTCCATAGTAGATTAATAGATGCTTGACAGATATCAAACTCAATAGATCAATAGATGCTTGAAGGTTATCAAAAATTACCACTGTTGGATGGCGGGGGGGGGTATGGCTAGACTTAAATACAAGTCTTTCAGCCACAGGTATGGTCATCAGTGGTCAGGGCTGATCTACACTGACAGCACAAGGCTGAGCTTTATCCTGCTACAGATAAACAGAAACCAGCAGGCTGAAAGCTGTCATTGGAGCTCTTTTAATCAATACAAAATTTATTTCCGAGTTTTAGAGTGGGGAAAATAATCAAAGGAAAATAAACATTAACAATTTGATCCTAGAGTGGTTGTAATTCTCTTTTAATCAGCTACATCTGGGATGTTGTGTTGAGACATATCACCCACTTCACCCGAATTATACTGAAATGCCAGCCAGAGACCAGCGTTAGAATTATTCATGGAGAGGAGAGGTAAGGCATCCATAGACAATAATAATAAAGGACATGCTTCATGGACAGAGGAAAAGGATTTAATCCATGAGAGGCAAAAAAATCCAGCAAAGCAAGGACTTCCAGGAGCAAAATTCAGAGGTGGATTATTATGGTTTGGAAGGGACCTCTGCTATGTTCTGAAATGTTCTAAAGGTAAACCTTGGGTTCAAACATGCAAATTTGAATAGATCTTTTGTTTTTTCTTTCCCCTCCAATTTATATAAACCATCCAACACAGTATCTCCTGCTACTTGAAAGTCAAAGGTGAAATATGGATGGATTTTCAAACTGCAAAATATGAAGCTTGATAACCAGAACAATTGACCATGGCCTTATACAACCTGAATGGAATTTCATGGGGCCCTAACAAATCAACAGAGGCATAGGTGCAACTGTGGAACCTGGTAAGTGTGCAACAAAAACCCACACATGATGCCTAGTGATGAATAGAAATGTGTAAGAATCTGGAATCCAGGTGTTAGGAGTGAGCATATAGAGATGAGGGATTTGCTCCGTTGTGTTTAGTCATTTGGCATTCACCAGAGATGGTCCTGATGCTGAGCTCACCAAACTCATTTCACTTGTCTCAGCATCAGTGTGTAAGGAAGTGGGGTCTCTGATGCAAAGACCACTGCTTTATTTAGTAAGCCACATAATCCTCCTGTGTAACATGAGCAATGATATCCCGTTACAGCCACTGTAACTAACAAATTACCAAGATTGATCTTGTAAATCCACAGAGAGAATGACAATTTACTACCCCTCCATAAAGCATTAGTATAATCCAAGCTACAATTCCTAGCACAGAAGAAGGAAAAAAGACATCATTAGGCAATTAGTGCAAACATAATTTTCATTTCTGCAGAGGCCAGTGTTGCTGGTTTTTTTAACTTAGTTTTTCAGTCTCAATTTAGCCAAAGACCACTAATAAATGCAGACAGCCTCTTAGGAAAATTGAAGCGTTAACCTGCTGTACAGCTGCTAGGAAGAAAGCAAACACCTTAGTGATTTCTAATACAAGATGTAATCTTTTTTTTTTCATTCCTGATGCCAAGGTATTTTAAATGGACAATAATCCCTCACAGCCTAGAAAGAGGAGGAATGGACAAAGCCAGCAATATGCTCCATTCTGTGTTGAATGTGTTCCCTGACTCATTTGGTGGATTGATGATATTTTTCCTGTTTGTAGGGTAGAGGCAGATGTTAGCAGAGTGGTTTGGGAACATGTGCTCCACTGGTATGTTTGACTTCTCAGCTGGGCCCAAAGTCAAGATCAAAACAGAAGGCATCGTGGGTCAGAGGAGAAACATTAGCAACCAAAATAAACCTTTTAGACGGAGATGTGGGTAAGTGTGTGTGCGGTTTCACAGCCCTTGGATTGCCACATCCCAACCCCTAACTATGTCATCTACATGCAGTGCTTGGGCTGTTGAATAAGAATCAACCCAACATACCGTGTCACTTGCTCAGACTCTTCAATTCCCTCTTTCTTCTCCCTCAAAAGTGGGTATCTGTATGCTTGGAGCCAAAACATCCTTACGCTGAAACTCATGTGTCTTCTCGCAAGAGATGAACAATAAGAAAATGGCCTCAAGTTGTACCAGAGGAAGTTTAGGTTGGAAATTAGGAAAATCTTCTTCACTGAAAATGTCATCAGGCCTTGGAGCAGGCTGTACAGGGAGGGCATTGCATCACCATCTCTGGACGTGTTTCAAAGTTGTGTGGATCTGGGAAAAGGGTTTAGTGGTGGCCTTGGGACAGTTGGGTTAAGGGTTGGACTCAATCATCTTAAAGGTCTTTTCCAACCTAAATGATTATATGATAAGATGTCTCGTCACTTTACACTCCCTCTAATATGGTTTTATAAGCAGATGTCTCTAGTATGCTCTAGTTGTCTTCTATGACCTAAGGTGATGCTGCTGATAGGGTAGAGGGGAGCTTTGGTATAAAAATGTACAGAATTAGGTTAGTGTTTTCTTACGGGAAACAGTGACTTTGATCTGCATTATATCTCAGCAACAGTTCTGCTGGTAACGATAAACTGGGGTGCTACTTAAATCAGTACAATAGTTAATGGTATTTTTAAATATTATTTTTGATAGTGAAGTACACCAACTCTAGAGCACCAATTCTGTCCATGGCTGAAGTCTAACTTTTCCCCTTACCTGTGGCTAAGAGATAGATCCCCTGCCCAGGTCAGTTGTAGCCCTTGCATGGCCCATGTGGGAAAGCAGCCTGTTTCAGAGCCTGTTGTATATGGCCCCCAGTGCAATAGTTTCTCGCATACAACAGGAGTAAACGGGTAGGATAAATCCTAATGTGGCTGCAAGCAAATTCCCATCAGCTTAGGAAGGCCAATTCCTTTGTCCCCTCGATTTTTAACTGCTATAAACACCTCTCCTTTATCTACCTCTCAGCACGGAGGGGAGAAGTGCAGACATGAGGTATTTTCTAATTCTGTTCTCCCCTTCTGGAATGACCACAATGCATTCAAGTTTACAAACCTCCAGTGGAATGTGTCTAGTACCAAAAAAAAAGGAAACAAATTGCTCTGAAGAGAATCACAGAAAAGTTCAGACAGAGAATGTTGATCTGACAAGTCAGGTGTATGTGTGAATGTGCTAACACCATCGTAGCAGCACTGTCACCCTTGTCACTGACAATATAAGGGGGAACAAGCTCTGGAGAGGGAAAGTGCACGTTTCCACTGTCTTTAGGCTTAGGCAATTTGTTGGTGACAGTGTGATCCTGTTAAACTCAAGATGCAAAATACAGTTGTCTTCAGATTTCGCAGCCGGTGGTGGTGACAGATGTTTTTTGGAATGACACCCAGTTAGCTGTGAAGCTCATGTAGTCAAGTACTTGTCCACTTGTCCCTACTTCATGTGTTATGAGAATATGTTTACACTCATGCTCCATGTTTACACTCCAACTTTTTATTTTTAATATTTTTTTTTCAGCTGGATGAAGTGTTTTGCAGATGCAGCATCACAGGCTTTGCAGAAGGTGGTGTATTGAAGTTTGTGCCTACACAGTGGGCAACTCTTCCTTGGTTTGGTTCTTCTCCAATGTTAACCATTTGTGGGATACAGTGGATTTAGGTATTCAATTTATTTTGTCAGATAGTAGTGAATTGTTGACAATATATATGATTATATATCATATATCACAGAATTATTTAGGTGGGAAGCGACATTCAAAGTTTGTCTAGTTGAACCCCCTTCAGTGTGCAGAGACATCCCCAACTAAAGCAGTTTGTTTCGAGCCCTGTTCATAGAATCATAAAATCATTAGGGATCGGAAGGGACCTTGAAAGTCCAATCCCCCCGGTGGATCATCTAGACCAAGTAGCAC
>VZRI01011562.1:5924-35569 GCA_013397515.1 Upupa epops
AGTCTAAATCTCCCCATCTCCAGCTTTGCTCCATCCCCCCCCCCAGTCCTGTTGCTCCCTGAGATCCTAAAAAGCCCCTCCCCAGCTTTTTTGTGGCCCCCTTCAGATACTGAAGGGCACAATAAGGTCACCTCAGAGCCTTCTCTTCTCCAGACTGAACAGCCCCAACTCTGTGCAGTTTCACTTTGCCAAGTATAAATAGAGAAAGACTAGTCAAAAATTATCTAAGAATGACATTATCAGACAAGGGTGCAGATCCATGTGCACAGAGACATGCATGTAGATCCGTACACACAGAGATGTGCATGCAGATCCATGTGCACAGGGACGTGCATGCGGATCCATGCGCACAGATGTGCCTTGTTTCAGGGATTGGAAATGTCAAGGCCTGTGACATTCAGAGAATGATGAAATGTCCAGTCCTATCCAAATGCATGTTCTATGTCAGTCCACAGCATGAGTTGATTTTACTGGCAATGACAGAACTACCGATGATTTGTTTGCCAATAAACTAATAAATAGAAAATCAGAGCTTTTCTTGCACTATCAAATAGTACCAGTTTCCATCGAGGACATATCTTACTGTTTGCATATATAATTACATAGAGAGCATCGAGATGCACTTTTCTGATCATTTAAAATAATCACATTCTTGTTGACAGAAAACATTCATCAAGATTTAGCTAGAAAAGTTCCAAAACCTAAAGCCTGCATCTAGATTTCTGTAGCTCCTATTGAATGTAAATATGATCGGATGCTCAACAGCCACCAGATGAAGCCAAAATCATAATTAACTGAAAAATTCAGCTAGTGTCAGGGACTAACACCCTAACAAAACAACAGAAACAAGATTCAAGCTGGAAAAAAAATGTCTGCATAGTTCTATACGTTCAATTCTTTTATGAAGAAAAGCATCGAAGGAGTAAATGTTTAGCTATTTCCGTAGCTGAATGTACAGACCCTAAATTCTTCTCCATAAAGTAAGTTGATGTACCTTGCTGAAATAGCATTTAAATAGTGACCTCTATTCATTTGGGATTAGTAGTCTACTGGATGGTGAACTGGAGACATGGGTTCATTATTTCCCATGCACACGCAGTTGCTGAACATCAACAAACCCCTTCATATAGCCTAAGAGCTGCATTCACTTCTGTGCATGTCTACAAATAGGAGAGGGGTGGGTGTCAGGAGGATGGACCCAGGCTCTTCTCAAGGTCATCTGTACATAGAACAAGGGGCAATGGGTGCCAGCTGGAACAGAGGAGGTTCCATATCAATATCAGCAGGACCTTCTTCTCAGTGAGAGTAACAGAGCACTGGAACAGGCTGCCAGGGGGGTTGTGGAGTGTCCTTCTCTGGAGACATTCAAGACCTGCCTGGATCTGTTCCTGTGTGACTTGGTCTGGGTGCTCCTGCTGTGGCAGGAGGGTTGGTCTAGATGATCTTTCGAGGTCCCTTCCAATCCCTAATAATTCTATGATTCTGTGTGAGGACCAAGGTACCAGTGTTCTCATACAGTGCAGGGACTGTGGATTAGTTTTATGATGTTGGTTTTTCTCTGCACTTGAGACCATTTTTTTTTCCATTAACATTTCATTTATGCTGCTTTGTATAACTACAAGAAATACCACAAGTTATGTAAAACTAATGTAAATGTATGAAGATGTAGCTTCTGCAGTTGAAAAAGGACCTTCATTCCGCACTGAGTCACACAGAGATTTGGAAATCATAGGTAAAATATCTGAGGTCTTGCGCAATTTGTTCTTAAGAGATTGATAATCTGCTGAATATTCTGCAGATATTGCTGATCAACAAACTAACATTGACCAAGAAAAGAGGTATTTAAAACATTAAGATTCACAATTGGGATTAAAGGACTAATGACAAAGGATGGTTTGTGTAATTTGTCTGGCGTGACAAATAATAAAGCAAAAGCACTGAGACAAAACTGTTAACAGGCTGAGAAGCTGTTCATCCTCCTGGAGGATCATGCCCTGGTGATTAGGGATGAAAAATGAAATAAACAAAGCAGGAACTTTAGAAGGTTGCTGGGAAAAGAGCAATCACCCCTTTAACATGTCTGGACACAAGATTTATAGTATTGAAATGCTACTGACAGAGTAACACGCTGGAAATAACAGGAGACAGTTCTGGAAAAGAACAGTGTAATTTAGGTCTTGACCTAGAATATTCTTTTCATATCTTAGCTTTGAACCTGTTGACCAGAGATTGTGATCTCTTCTGCAGTAGAATCAAAATGTAATTACAGAAGCATAATCTTCCACAAATTATACATCAGTAGGGAGCTGCCCACAGAGTTCTAGGCTGTTAAACACAAAAAAACCCTAACACGGAGTGCAGCTGTGCTGATACTCTATTGCCTCTCCTTTTAGTGTTTTAAAACCGCGTTTCTAAAATAAGTCCTATATTTGGTTCCAGAGCTGATTTGAAAATTCAACCTATTAAATTGCAGTAGGGTTTGTGTGTTCTGTACCTGATAGGATTTAGTGCTGGCCACATTTTGCCTCCCTGTGCTGACAGGTTCTTAAGGAAGGGGGCTCTTTTTCCTGTGAATCACAAACAATAGGTTACCTGTTACAAGCACAGATGCTTTGTTAGTGCTCATAAGAGACATCTGTGTGTCCCTTTGCAATTTGACCTTCATCTGAAAAGAGGCTTTGGCTGAAACATCTTCTCACTTGCAAGTCCCTTGTGATTGTAATGAAGATCCTTGAAAGACAACAGAACCCACAACGCTGTGATTTGCAGCTACTTTTCAAAGCAGAGCTGCATCTCAATGGCTGCTTCCCAACAGAATAAAGCAGGGAGCAGTCCTGTCACAGTCACTCTTGATTTCCCCTTCAGATGCCTCTGTGTTTGGAATTACCAACTAATGCTGAAAGAACGTTGCTGTGAAGTCACCCCACTGCAGTAATCTGAACGCATTAACCAAGGTTGGTATTGAGACCAACAAAATCACCTTCCATAGCATTTTGTTTGCCTGCAGCAACTCTACACAATGTAAAACCAAAGAAGACCTTTCTGTGAGCATCAGGAGTGCCTGGCACTGTGCCCTGACTTGATTGTGAGGGCAGAGGCAGGGAGCTGTGCAGAAAAGCCCTGCATCTCTTGGATCTCATGTGGCAGCATGGGATTTTCTGCTGAAACAAGAAACATCCAAGCAGCAAGAGGAAACTATGCACCTGATGTGGGATAATGCACGGTGCTTGGTTCAGGGACAAAGCTCCTAAGACAATAGAAATAGACTAGTAGACTTCAGGGAGGGCTGGACTGAGCCCTGACAGAAGGATCAGGCATAGCTTGTGGAATGGAGAAGCACAGATACAGGCTGGGTAGTGAAAGGGTTGTGAGCAGCCCTGCAGAGAAGGGCAGATTTAGGCAGCACTGAAGCGAGTGACCAGGGGAAGCTGATGCTAGTAAATATAATTGTTCGTTCTGTCTGCAAGCAAATCTTGCACCTCTTTCAGTAATTGTTAATAATGAAAGGCTGTGTTCACTGGTAGATTACACAATCACAGAATGATTGGTTTAGAAGGGACTTTTAAAGGTCACCTAGTCCTATCCCTTCTGCAATGTGCAGGGGCATCTTCAAATAGATCAGGTTGCCCAGATGCCCAGTTTAAAATGCCAATCTAAATTACGAATAATACAATCATAGAATCATCAGGGATCAGAAGGGACTTTGAAAGATCATCTAGTCCAATCTCCCTTCTACAGCAGGACACCCCGACCAGGTCCAGGTGGGTTTCAAACATCTCCAGAAAAGGAAACTCCACCAACTCCCCAGGCAGCCCCCTCCAGCACCTCATCTCCCTCCCTGGGAAGAAGTTAGAGAATCGGTCAGGGTTGGAAGGGAACACAGGATCATCCAGTTCCAACCCCCCTNGGCTCCAGAACTGGATGCAGTACTCCAGGTGGGGTCTCACCAGAGTGGAGTAGAGGGGGAGAATCACCTCCCTGGACCTGCTGGCCACACTTCTCCTGATGATAGAAAATTAAATTACAGTAAAGTTTGCCTTGAAAAGTTTTCACTTCCTTTTCTCTAAAGAGCAAACAACATCCATTGCAGGAGATTATTGTCTTCCCTCCATCGCTTTGCTAAGTAGACCATTTTATTCTGGCTCAGACCTCTGTGATTTTCTCCCTTGGTCAGTACCGGTTACCCAGCCAGACAACGAGCCTTTCTCATTAATGAAAACTGTGGTGAACTCTGAGCATTAAAATTAGCTCTCTGGGGAAAAGCCCGGACAAAACCGATATTCTCAAGTGATTGATTGCTCCGCCTGTGATCTCCTTTGAGTGACCACATATTTCTCTTAAGAAGTTACTAAGAAGATCAGACATAGCAGTTCTGCGAACTGGTGACAGGTCTGCACTGAGACCTTGCTCAGGGGCGTTCTTACTAATTAGTCTGACGAGGCTTTTAGCATTCTGCTAGCTGTTACTGAACATCAGATGCATTAATCATCAAGCCAGATGACCTGTTCCTGCTAAAGAGGTAAGAATGACTAACGCACATTCCAAACTAGAAGAACCAGAGGATGACACAGTAACTATCTAAAGGCGGAATGCAGTGTTTTACTTGTATGTGACTCAAGCCAGACATTCAAATACTGGCTTTTTGATAGTAAACTCGGTTACTTTTTTGACCCCTCCTGATGTCTAAGCGCATGATAAGTAAACTTCAAAGAACTAAAGCTGAGAACTTGATATCTTAAAGTCATTATTTTAGCCTAATGTGTTTCAGATTCTGAATAACGATCAGTAGTTATTAATAGAGAGTTCGTCACTCCTGTAAAAATTGCAAATAATTGCAATCACTGCAAAGCAAAGAATTTTATTCATGTGAAACTTTCACACGGGATTATGCCATTTATTTAAACGGGAGAAAACCGTGCTGAGAGGAGCTGTGAAAGGTCACCCAATCCGTCTCTGTACTCCACCGGTCCATTTATTCTGGCACCTTGCCTGCAGTAGTTACCTGGTCTACCCAACTCATCCCAGTTTATACTGTCTGTATGAACTAGGAAAAAAAAAAGAAGGAACAAAATCTAAACTACCAGTCTTTTGATGTCAGAGCTGTGATTATTTCTATTCCTATCTCTTTAGATGATAAGTAGCACTTAACTGTTTCTTTAACTAAAATCTGTCATAAGGGCAGTTGTGTGGGCAAATTTGCTTCTAAGCTTTATTGCAGCTAGAGGAAACAGAGTGCTTCCAGATCAAGGCACTCAAGACCCTGGAAGGATGAAGAGGGGCAAAACTGAAGATAAATATTTCATAAACACTTTAAAATATTGCTTTTTAGTCTGGGCGCTGGGAGGAGGTGGGGGGGAGAGGCAGTGATGTGGGCGGTGCTGCTGGTTGGTTGTACCAAGTAGGAAAATTAATTGCATAAAACATAATGATTGGGGGGAAAAAATCTGCCTCTAGTGGTTTTGATTTTTCATTTCATGAATCATTTAAAACACATTGCAGTGAGGCTGTTAAATCAGAGTATGCCCTTAAAACAGGACCGAAAAGTGAGGCAGTATGCCTTGAGGTCTGGCAAACTTCTGCAGTGTTCCTGCCTAGGCTTGCTGGGTATGATTCAGTGGTGCAGCATAAGCAGGTACTGTCTTTGCCTATGTGTTTTAGCTTCCACCTGTAGATTCTCAAGGGTCGTAGTCTGCTGGACTAGGTCCAGTTTCATTTCCACCAGCCCCCTGCAGATGTATTGAAAAGCCTACAGCATCCCAGGCAGCTGTAGACTGAACCTCACCTACTGAGTTCACCTGTAGCTGTAAACAGGAACTTGTGCTAGAAAAGTAAAAAAAGGCCAGTGAGTGCCACTGAGAGGGTTGAGAGAGCACATTACTTTTGCAAGGCAAGAGATGTGGAGACATCTCACATTCGCATCATGTCTTGTCAAGATTTGTTGATATTTTCAGTAGGGAGAGAAGTCGGTGGTCTCTGTGTCCTTCTGCAGAGTACAGCAGTCAGGAGACTTCCTAGAAGTTAGCAATTCAGCAGTCCTTGTGATTCCAGTACCACCTGGGATGTTTTCCTTTGTCAGTGTAGTAAAGTTTCCCCTTATCTTTCCAAGGGTGATGTTTGCTTCTGTGTGCTCTGCTCTTCACCTCTCTTACGATGATCTGGGGATCATTTGGATAAATAAGGTTGTTATCTGGAGCTGATAGTGAAACCTTTCCAGCTTCTCTTTCACTTACTCTTGCAGGAGATTGAATAGTGCTTTGGACTGAGACTTGGGACATTTTCTTTGAGGGATTTCACACTCAATTCAGGTTTCAGTTATACGATGCAGCAGTGCCCTGTTTGGTCTATGGCTGATGGACAGCTCAGGCCTGAGCTCTCTGCACAGCTCCCCATGGGAAATCTCTTGCATAGAAAAGCTCTTGCTGACTGGGTTGCATTACCCAAACCCATTTCCAAACCATATGCCAGTCTGATCCATAAACCCTCACTGTATTCTGTGGCTCTCTAGGAGCTTTGAATCAGCTCGTGAAAAACTCTGTCTGTGTCCTGAGAGGCTTTGAAAAGAAATGCACTTTGGGTGATTCTTGTAACGTTCATACATACTTGTCTAGATCTCATCTCATAATTGTCAGTGAATAACAGATTAAGGGTCATACTAATACACCTGTACAAAGAAAAGAGGTATTCTTCATGAAATCAGGAATTATCTTCAGCCTTTCCCATAACATGATTGTCTTGGTGATAAGAAAGTTAAGAAAGTCTTGGAAGAAATCTATCTAACTAAACATATTGAGAGAGCAAGGAAAAGAAATGTGGTCTCAAGTAATGGCTGGTATGGATTGAAGAAAATAACAGATAACCCTGCCCTTTACTGAACTCATTTTTGTTTGGAATAGAGTTTGCCTTTCTTGTCAGTCAGGCTGGTAAACCCAGAAATACTCAGCTACCATTTGAAACACCATTAAAAGATAAGAATCACAGAATATCTCAAGCCAGAAGAGACCCATAAGGATCACAAGATTCAGTTTTTCTTGTGCTGGTGCCTGCTTTTAAATCTCCTCATAACCCGATGAGTACTCTCTACATAGGGTGTCAGCTTTCTGGGTATCACAGAGGACAATTGAAGTCAAGCTCTTAAGGTGAGGTTGCTTAGACTGCAGGTCTATGATAAATAATAGATACTGACTGCAGGTGGAAGAAATGAAAGGGGCTACAGCCCTCCAACCATTGCTGGTAGAACCTGTTGCTCTATTTTTAGACATAGTCTCCCCATGGAGATTCAGATTTATGAAACCGCCGACTGAAAGCCTTTTCCAGTGCAGTTTGATGACATTGATCTGCTTGTGTTCAAAGACACCAAATAAACTCATGTAAATGTGGGCTGCTTAATACCATCTTAGCAAGAGTAGAGATTCAGCCTCTGGTAAATTGCCTTTATCATTGGTTTATTGTTGCTGCAATGCCATGTAAGTGCCCCTCTATAAATAGAGTGTACTTAGAAGCAGTGGTTATGAGCTGTTGATTCATGAGTTCACTCCATTGGAGAGGTCTGCTTTTAGAAGAGCAATGTATGATTAATTTTCTTTTTTATAAAAAGGATTATTTTCACTGAAAAAGAATGTGTTCTACACAAACAAGTCAGCTTCTGAGAGCACAATTAAATTAATCAAAACATCTCTACAGTTTTCCTTTCAACATGTGGTAAATGATGTGCTGGGCACAGACTGGGTTAGATGGCACACAGCTCTAGGTTCTGCCAGTCTTTGCTAACCCTGTGGTCTGCAGTTTGTGCACTGTTTCAGAGGGGGCTCTTCTTCCTGAAATCCCCCAGAAAAGCAAGGCAGAGGCCCTGAGGTTATGATTTTTTGTTGTTTAAGAGGGTGCAATGATTCTGCTAATCCTGTGGTCCCTTCCAACCCTGACCGATTCTATAACTTCTTCCCAGGGAAGGTGATGGCACTGGAGGGGCTGCCCAGGGGGGTTGTGGAGTCTCCTTCTCTGGAGATATTTGAACCCCGCCTGGACCTGGTCTGGGTGATCCTGCTGAGGCAGGAGGATTGGACTAGATGATCTTTCGAAGTCCCTTCCGATCCCTGATGATTCTATGATTTCCAAGTTTAGGATCATTGTTAGACTACCCAGACAAGCAAAAATAATAACAAAAAGCAGGGAGAGACAGACAAGAGTGAATTTTTCAAGAAAGCTCTCAGCTCACAGGATATTTTTCATAAACACCTACACCAATTTCTTTCCATAAAAAATGTGCTAAAATAACCTGAAGGGGCCGATCTTCTTTATGTTCTGCTGTAAATGGAGAGTTACTCCACCACATGAAGTGACACGGCTGATGTAGTTACACATAGGACTTAGTCCCAAGGACTTTTGTCTCAAAAAATCTCAGCTGAAAATACAACTAACTTTTTAACCCGGTCCAGATCTTTTCTCGTGTGAGCTGCCGAACGCATCTGTGCTCCCCAGCTTTTTTTCTTTCCAAAATTACATATGACCTGCGGGGATGTGACAGGCTTTACAAGCTCCAGTGAAGTAACAGCCATCGCATCCAAAGAGGGACAAATGATGTGAGTCCATCGATGGAATCAATGGAATTGATGGAATCAGACTACAACACTATCACAAGTAGAATCTGTGGGCAACCCCAGATTAACTTTACAGGTGTTAAGTAAATCTAAACCAGATGAATAAATGAGAGAGAGAGAGAGAGAGACAGAGAATGCCTACGGTGAGGAAATTCTTTTGGACTTCTACAGTTTCAACCTGAGCCATTTCTCTGGGCTTTAGTAGGTATCAGTGCAGGAGCAGTTTGGAAGCCTGACTGTGAGTTACATACAAATGTCACAAATAATATTAAAAAATCCATGCATCTTCCTCTTTCCTCTCTGCTTTCTTGATTCAGTATTAAAAAAATAGAGTAGAAATTGAACGCCGCAGTACGGTGTGTGTGAGTTACATACACAATGGGAAGAAACAGCATAAGAGTCAAACAAGGCAAAGGGGCAGAGGTGAAGGGTCCTGGATCATAGAATCATGGAATCCTTAGGGATCAAGTGGGATCTGGAAATATCATCTAGTTCAATCCCCCTGTCACAGCAGGATCACCCAGACCAAGTCACACAGGAACACATCAGGTGGGTCTGGAACATCTCCAGAGAAGGAGACTCCACAGTCCCCCTGGGCAGCATATTTGCCTAAACTGAACAGATGAGAAGCAACCTGCAGAAGTCTTTAATGAATATAAACTCTTCTATTTAGAATCTCCAGAAAGCAAGACAAAGACCCTGTGTATTCAGAGGTTTTGCTCTATGAAAGGTTACTCTTTGTTTTTGAGGAAAGCTGTTTCAAAAGGGTCTGTCATCCCACAACGAGAGATAGTGAATGCACAACATTTAGAGGGAGATGTCATAGACAGTATGAAAAGCCTAAATGGAGATCTATGCACGCTCACCAACACTTAGCTGTGCTAGAACATCACTTTTTAACTCAGCTGCTAGAACACTATAACCTGGTTTCACCTGCCCGTTGCACAGCACAGCGGTAGGTAAGGTAGGATGGACAAAGGCAAGAGGAATGCAGGAGAGCTGAAAATTCCTAACTCATAAAGAACTTTTAATTGAAGAAACAATCCTTGGTTAGCCAGGTAGAATGGCACCTGCATTTCCCTGCTGGAGCACTCCAGGCTGTGATTGCAAATAGGCAGTAACAACCGCAGAGTCCTTTCCGCTCAGCGCTGGAGGCTGCCATTTCAGAAACCGTTTGGGAATAACCTTTTCTCACTTTGATCCTTCTGAATCCTTTCTATCTTTTTTCTATTTGATCTGCCTCATGCCTGTATTTTTTTTTCCTACAAGTGCTTAGGAACACATGAAGAGATGAATCATTTACCAAAAAAACCCTTTGACTCAATTCTCAGTAGGCAACTCCACCAGTTTCATAAGATTTGTCAATGGAGGTGCTCTGCTGCAGCCCATCCAAACCCAAAATGGAGAAGGCACTGCTTTTGGAAGAGTGAGTTGCCTGCTACTGGAAAAAGGCTGAAGAAATGGAGATTTATGGATCAGCACTAGATCCATCCTCAGAAATAACTGCCAGCCAATTTTGTATTGAGTAATTTTGACAATGGCATACGAACATCATCATTAGCACAACCATTGGCACAAAGCATTAACACAAAGTAATAACCGTGTTGCTATCTGAATGTGGTTCCAATCCCTTTTCCTTGCCTTCACACTGTCTGATTCTGGCTGGTAAAGAATGAGTATGCTGTTTGAATTGGATTAATTTCATCTAACTTTAGACATCTAGAAGTTAAGCATCATATTTAAGCTGCATGTCTGTGTTCCCAGGGTAAAGGATGGCCTGGTGCATCTCCACAGTGTGCTTCATCTCATCCTGAACTTAGTGTTTGGGAGGGGTGGGAGGAATCACACACCTCTCCCTTTCACTAAAGCAAAGCCTCAATCACTGTCTTCATAGAATTATAGAATCATAGTATAGCTGGGGATGGAAGGGACCTTAAAGATCACCTAGTTCCACCCCCCACCCCCGCCCTGCAGAGGCAGGGACATCTTCAGTAGATCAGGGCCCCATCCAACCTGGCTTTCAGCACTCCAACACTAAAACAATAAGGCAGCCACAACTTCCTTGGGTAACCTGTTCCAGCATCTAAGCACCCTCACAGGAAAGAATTGTTTCCTCACGTTCAACCTCAACCTCCCCTCTTCCAGTCTGTAACCCTTTCCCCTTGTCCTCTCACCATGCACCCATCTAAAAGCCCTACCCCAGCTTTCTTGTAGTCTCCTTCAGAGATTGGAAAGCTGCTCTAAGGTCACCTGGGAGCCTCCTCTTCTCCAGGCTGAACAACTCCAACTTGCTCAGCCTGTCCTCACAGGGGAGGTGCTCCAACCCTCTGATCATTCTAGTTGCTCTCCTCTGGACCCCGTCTAGGAGCTCTCTGTCTTACTTATGTTGGGGACTCCAGAACTGGACACTTGTGAGATTGCACAAGTGCAGAGTAGAGGGGGAGAATCGCCTCCCTTGACTGACTGTCTTAACTTGCTGCCCAAGTTTTAGATGACTAAAGATGCATCACTTCTGCTGAACACGAATCCCATCCCAACAGCATCTCATCCACGTCATTGCAGCAGTGCTTTTCTTCAGACAGCAGAACAGATAGAGAAGTTGCTTTCATATTGTTTTTGGCTAAGTCAAGCTACAGGAGATTAGCAGGAACAATATGATGTGGCAGAAAGAAAAAGCAATCAGTAGTAAGACTAATGTTATGGGGGTTTTTGTACTTATTACCATGAAAATCATCAGCTTGTCTCTTTCTTGGCTGCTAGCGATAGCACTTACTTAAAATAACTATTTGTGATGATATGCGGCGTAGAGTTCCATCAGCACCTCTCACATCCATTACACTTAGTAAAGCACTACGGTACAAAGAGAGGGTTGGGAATAGGTCAAGTTAGTAATGTTGCATCACTAGCATGTCTCTAATTAACAACGGAACGATTGCCAAGTTCTGCAAAGGGAGTCAGCTCCAAATGGATCTCTCCATCTCCCGCCAATTATTTTATTACCAGATACAGCTAGCGGAATGCATTTCCCTGCAACTCTACAGTCATTATAAGGGCCAAAGTGAAAAAGAAAGAGCCTAAAAGGGGATTTTAGAGCTTGGCTTTGAATTGAAAAACTTAGCAGTTTGTCTGCCAGGCATATGCCAAAGTGAAGTGCTGTCATCAAGAGGTGACGCATGAGGGTCTCCTCTCATAGACGTATAGATTTGAGTGTAAATCACAATTATTCAGGCTTTAGGTGGGACAAGTCTTCCCTTAGCTCTGAAATGAACATCGATTGAAGCACATGAAGGAGATCAAGTGGGAATGGTAAAGAGGTTCAGCATGGAGGTGTGTGGGGGGGGAGGTTGCAGTGCCAGAATTATTAGTCTGACCTCCTTTCTCAATCAGACCCTAAGAGGACAAAGCCCTAAGAGCGCTAAAGCTAAACACAAACTATAGAGCCTCTACAGGAGGAGCAGCATCAAGACTAAATGGATCTCTTGGTAAATGTTTATTATAGATAGTTTAACATAATTCCATCTCAGGGAAGGTGATGGAACAATTTGTCCTGGACGCTGTCTCTAGGCACATCAAGGACAAGAGGGTCATTAGGGACAGTCAGTATGGCTTCACCAAGGGGAAGTCATGCTTGACCAACCTGATAGGCTTTCATGAGGGCACAACCAGGTGGATAGATGATGGCAGAGCAGTGGATGTGGTCTGTCTTGACTTCAGTGAGAGGCATTTGACACAGTCTCACATAGCATCCTCGCAGCCAAACTGAGGCAGTGTGGACTGGATGATTGGGTAGTGAGGTGGATTGTGAACTGGCTGCAGGATAGAAGCCCCCCTCCCTGGAAATGTCCAAGGCCAGGCTGGATGAGGTTTTGAGCAATCTAAGCTAGTGGAAATGGTTTAGAAACTAGATGCTGTTAAAGGCACCTTCTAACCCAAACAGTTGTACCATTCTATGACTGTGTGATTATGAGTTTTGGGCCCTTTTGGAGGTTCCAAATTGGTTTTGAGAGTCAATAATTGAAAAGAATTGGTCTTGTAGTGAGGAAAATAGGAAGATAAAATTGTTGTATGGATTATTTCCTCTGTGTTCTAAGGTGTAATATCCATGTATCTATAAAACCTATACTGTACTGTTCTATCCTTTTATCAATATAAATATTTTGTGACCTCAAGGCACAGAATACTTCAGGTATATGATTGCAATGAAAAGGGAGGAGATTATGCTAGAAACTGCTTTAGACGTGGAACCTACTGAAAGAAACATCCATCCACCTCTCTCGACAAATCCAGATGTGCCAAAAGAGAGGAACACCCTAATACCAAGAGAATTAAAAATAGCTCCTAGGTACTACTTGAGACCTAACTGGTAATAATGAAATGATGTCCTCAGTCTGATGCCAATATTGGACAGAAAGAATTTGTCTACATGGCAGAGAAAAGTAAATACTGAATTTTTGTTCAATACAGTATTTTTGATCTGTAAAACACACAGACTCATCACCAGACCTACTCAGCTTCAGACACAATGTCTGAAGTGCTTGCCTCCCCACCACAGGCCGGTGTTAGTACTGACACAGCTTTAAATTCCTGCTTTGTAATTTTCCTCTCAGTAGACATCACTTTTAAAGGTTCTCTAATAAAAAAAATCCATTAGGGCCTCTGTTTAATACTCTAAAAATTGATCTATAAATCTTTATTCTGGTTTTTAGAGCAGTGCAACAGTAAATTGGAGCTTTCCAAGTATAACTTTCTTCGCCTAAGTCTCAAGGGATGAAAGCACTTAATACATGATCAAAATGTGGGACTATTTTTCTCCAGTGTGCATCTGATTTTTGATCTAATCTACAGAGAGAGCAGGCTTTTAGAAATGATGCAAGCTGACAATGGATGTCTGGCTTATTGACATTTAGAAGGTTAATAGTTTGCTGCTAGCTTGTGCAGAAGAAGTTTCCGAAGCCTCAGCGTACACATCACCCAAAGATCTTACTGAAGGCCAATCTTCAAATGTCACTGGGGGAACACAAACAGATGAAAGGTTATCCTAATTAAAGCTGCAATGGGATAGTTCAAGGCTACTAAAAACGTGGGAAAGAAATACTATAAAAGTAGTCAGAATCTTTGGTAAAAAAGGATTAAGTTTTTGTTTCTGATTCGGTTTGGTTTTAATTGGGAAACTAGGAATTTAAGACATTATTTTTTCAAGCATACTCAAGTAAACTTGTATTAAAGCCCTTTTTAAACAGCTATTTCTAAGCAACTGAAGGCTTAGAATCACAGAATCACCAACTGTTAGGGATTGGAAGGGATCTTGAGAGATCATCCAGTCCAATCCCCCTGCCACAGCAGGATCTCCTAGACCAAGTCACACAGGAACACATCCAGGCGGGTCTGGAACATCTCCAGAGAAGGAGACTCCATACCCGTGCTGGACAGCCTGTTCTAGTGCTCATATTTTTCCCTTGGGAAGTTCTTGATAGGTCTTATGGTATTCAGCATCATGGGGAGCACCAGAAGAGGCTGCATGTAAAAGCTTTGTGATGGATTAGAACAGTGCCAAGAAGAGGACTGACAACCTCTCTCCTTATTCACTGCTGAGTTGGATCCCTGCTCAGCGCTGAAATAAATCCTTACTACTGTGTATAAATGCTCCGCTCCCTCCTCATTCCCATCTCGTCATAAATACTTCTCCCGTTTCAGTCTCCAGCAAGCCGTGTGAATGAAGTTGTTCTAGCGCCCTGTTAGGAGGGTACTGGACAGGAGTTCTGCCAGCTTGCAAATTCAGTGTCTCTCTAATGATCGAAAGAGGCCTGGCCTGAGCAACAAAGAGCACTGGGGCAGATCCACCTTGGTGAGTGCATCAGCTCCCTGAGATCCCCCTGAGGACAGTGATCCTTGGCAACTTTTTTAGATCGTGTCTGAACAAATCTGCAGTGGAGTGAGGAAACATCCTATTGTCATTTTTAAATACACCTCTGTAGATCTATATGAATCACTACACAGCATGCAAGCTGCATGAAGAGAGACAGCTTGGCATGGCAGTCTTTTCTCTCTTCCATAAAGCTGTTCCCAAGGGACATTCCGTAGCTCCTACCACACACAGTTGTGCTGTCACCTAAAGGTTACCATTGCAAGGACTGAAGTTTTCTTTGTCATCAGGTGACTGGTACCTTGGTGTTAGCCCTGCATAGGCTGGAGTAGAACAGAGAAAGTTCACAGGATGATGCACAGTAGAACAAAACAGGGGCTCAAAAAGGAGACAGAGGAGAGTGAATGCTCACTTCTCTGAGAGTTTTCACATCAGTGTAACTCCTGTCGAATCCCCAGCATGAGTGATGGGTGCAGCAAACATATTTACAAGAATTAGAAATGTCAATAATGTAGCTTTCCATTCGTGTACTGTGATTAGATGAAAAATAGCAGTGAAATAAGAAGCATGTCAGCAGCACACAGACTAATTACTGCACCTCATAATGTCAACAGGAAATTCTTTCTGAACTACAGAAATTTCCCCTGAGGACAGTGCAATAGTAGAACATTGCTCTGAGATGGGTTAGAGCAAAGGATGTGAGTACCTGCACAGTTTCTGTTGGTATTTTAGCTCTGAATACATTCCTCAATGAATACTCTAACAGAGTCTGGAATACATTATGACAAAAAAGCAGATCCCAGCAACATAATTCCTGAAATGACCTGAATTTAGACCCTAAAATCAATACATTCCATCTTAGGGCCCTAGCTGTATTCTCAAGTGAGTGTTGTTATGAACAGCCACAGAGTAGCAGTTCCCAGGCTTCAAATAACTCTTTTAAACATATCCACAGCATCACTGAGGCAGGGAGTGCTCAGCAGAGGCAGAAGCAAACTGTCACTCTGTGGAGCCACCCAGGACCTTTGGTTCTCTCAGTCTTCCTAAAAGCTGCTTACTCACACAATCCTTCTTTATCTGCGAGCTGGCTGTGTGGCTGAGAAAGCATGAACATTGCTGTTTTATAGACAACCTGATTCCAAGATACCAGAACTGCAATCTGAGTCCACAACTTTGCCTTCCTGCTGAAAACTCCACCTTCGTCCTCTCCCCCATAACTCAGACTTCCTTCAGAGCTGGCAGCTATATTTTTATAGACCTTTCTGTATCCTGTTGCGGATCAGGCATTCACAGCACTTTTTGGCCAAATATAGGTTTGCTGCCTACACACCAACAGAACATTTAGAGACGTGACATAGGAGTCAGTATAGGAAGGTGCTTATGAAGACGATGATATTATGACAGAAACATATCGCCAATAAATCTGCTCACGGAACTCGGTGCACTGGGCTGTGCTGAGCTAGAGCTCAAGATTAAGGTAAACTGTTCATCTGAAGATAGTGCAAGTTAAACAGGTGGAATCCTGGACTATCCTGCTTATCTCACAACAAATATAAGAGAGCAGCCCTGAAGCTCTTACTTAGATAAAAGAAAAGAGCTAGAGATGTTACATTGATGACAAGCACAGAAATGAGTGCACAGTGGGTTTGCAGCATCACCTCTTTGTTGACTTTGCCATGAGTCTGAGTCAGGACAGAGCATTCCTGTTGCCACGGTTTTAGCTGGCTTCCCCTGTGTGTGTGTGTGTCTGGAGTTTTCTCAGAAGCTGGTCCAAAAATATTTACAGTTACTTGAGAAGAACAAACCAACTCCACCCCTTTGGAACTCTGACTTGCTTTCTTCATTAACTGTCAGAGGGGTTTAAGGTCTGACTGCAAACATACCAAGAGCAGTGGCTACCTTCCAGCTAATATCAAAAGGATCTAGATAAGCATAGAAAAATCCACTTCAAAATACTTACTGCTGCTGTTTCCATGAATCTCTTCAGAGGAAGTAAAATCCTTCCATAATCCCCTACCAAATTGGATTGGCAACTATTTCATACATTACGGTGCAAAAGCCAGACATCATTTACAGAGGGCAGAAATGCCCCTCTTTCACAAAAGTGCTCTTTTGCAAGTCCTTTCTCCTGTCAGCTCAGAGACATTAGACTGTAGAAGAGCACTCGGTAGGTCCACAGTGCTGTTAAAAAGCTGAGAATAAAAGAGATCAGTGAAACAGCAGAATAACGAATACGAACGTTATCTTTATTCCATTTGGCAAGACTAATATCTTAATTGATAATTCAAATGAATTCCTTCTTCTTCAGTGCTATTTCTGAGGAAACATTTCTTCTGCACCTGCTCAAAGCAGCCACCTACACAACTTCAGCTAAATTAATATTGTGAATAAAAATACTCTGTTCTCTCATAGCACATTAGTAACACAGCCTGGTATTAGGCTTGCCTGACACTTTCCATTCTAAGACTGCATCAAATTGCTTATGACTTTGCTAGACCCACATCAGTTGTTGCCAGGTGATACTTCCAGGTGACGTTATTGGAACACTTCATTCAAAACCCTTCAGTCAATTATGAAATTAAGATAGCGAAGGAACACTTTATGTTCTACAGGGAGAGGTTTATAGCGGGAATGTTCTAGGAATGGCTTTAAATGAAGACAGAAAATCTTTCAGTGCTTGTGCAGATTTGCATGCAAGGTTGAAGGATATCGGTCTGATATTGCTGGCTATGTGCTACAGCAGTGACAGGTGATTTCTTAAAGCTCTTTTCTTCCACAAAAGACTGGGCTGTCAGGCAGACAAATGTGTGGTCTGCAGTATGATCTTTTCTCCACAGTACAGGTAATTTTTGTGCCCAAAGACTGTGATCCATGACCATTTATGCTGTTTTCATTTTACAATGAGCTGCCTCTCCCCGTGCCAGTGAAATAAGGGTGGTTCAGATGGACTGATAGAGCAATAGCTCTTACATCCATGCTAGTTGTTTGGTTTTCAGACACTTTCCTTTCCTGAGACACACCACAGGGTTCCAGCCCAGCATTTTTAGCTGAGAAGTGTAAACATCATCGCTAAGCAACCCAAGTTTACCTGATAAACGTATGAAACTGGTCAATATGAAAAAATTGCAGGGTGTTTTGATGGCACTTAGTGCAGCCTACTCAGGTGCTCTCAGAGCCTTTTTCATCAGCCAGCCCACACTGGTCTTCTGGATTCAGGAACTGTGCTCCCCGTGGCCGATTTGTACAATGCACAAATTAAAATACATGGTAGTTCTCCTTATTTGGCTACCAAGCATTTTTACAGGTATTACGTCTTCCCACACCAGTGCTCAGAGGCAGCTGCAGTTACAGGTCTAAACCTAGCTCTGCTCCGATCAATCCTGAGCTTTACCAACCCCCAAGATGCCCTCCACTCCTTTTTCTCTACATGTGTCCAGGCTGTGCAGAGTGTGCCCTGCAGGCAAGGCTGGCAGGCTGGGCAGCTGCCTCGTAGGATGACACAAGGAGGAGGGAAGAGCAAAGGCAGCTCATCACTGACTTCACACTGAGGACATCTGCTTTGAACCTTTCCTAATCATCACGATCTGGCAAGGACCTTTGCCTCTCCCCATCTCACAATGGCCCTGCACAAACAAGTGTCCACGGCCTTTCACATCCCCTGTTCCTGCCTGGGAGCACTTGCAGAGGTGGACAGCATCCTCCTCTGGTTATGTTTTGTGCTGTTAAGAAACAACATCTAGCATAGGATAGACACTGTTTCAAAAGTGCTCTTCATCCTTGACTGCCCCTGAAGGAGACATCGTAACTGTTCTGGTTGGTCCAACTGCCCCCACCACCAGTGTGATAAATACAGCATCTCGGCACAGAAGCAGCACTAAGCCTGTCCCCATGCACTGGTCAGCTGTGCACAAGGTATCTTTTTCCTAGAGAAGTTTTCCCCACAGAAGATGAGCACCAAAAGAGATGCTGGATCCTTCCAAAGGAATGGCGACTGCATATGCATGGAATACTGTGTGGAAGACAAATTAGTCTCTAAAAATTCCATGCCAGAGGAAGAAGTTACTCACATGGTTCTTAAGGCAGTAGTGGCCTTATCTAATCACTGGTGCTTTTGATTTCTTTACCTGCTATTTCTACTGCCTACTTTACCTTGATTTATGTGGGATTTGGACACTGCTTCCAGCTGGCTGCTCATTATTATATCCATTATTCTAGTCATGTCCAGTACAGAAAACATGTTGATTCAAAGTCCAGTTGTTCCATTACACCAAGAGCTATTTGTTCCACAAACATCTCCATTCAGATGCACTTAATGACCACCCTGTCATATGGCTGGTATTTGTAGAGCTCTCAGAACCACAGCACTGTGCATAGATTGCAACCCAATTAATTGCAGGAAGCAAAGAACATGCATTAGAAGGGATTGTTAAGCATAAGCACAAGTTGGAAACTAATTGTTTAACAGGTTTCCACCATCTCGTATTAGAGGGACCAACAGATGTTAAAAGAGCTCTTTACTTAATATTGATTTGTTTTCCAGCTGGTTCTTATTTAACTGCATCTTAGGATACAGCAGTGAATCACCAATATATTATTTATGAAAGCAGGATGCATTTAAGTTATATTTAGAATGCAAGTGTATCTTACTCGAAATATAAAATTTAGTAGCTCGTGCAAGGAATACAGGGAAGAGCAATTACTGCTTATGAGCCTAGTTTGTACAAGTGAAAAACAGGCTAGTCATTTATATGCTTGTGTAGAGAGTCTAAAACACTGCCAGAGAGAGGAGGAAAGATGATACTTTATCTGTGTTGGTGTTTGTGACTACAGAAAGTACACACATTAATCTTTAGTTTGTTTATAAGTGATCAATAATGAGATGAGGTCTTCCTGAGTTGTACAACAAGCAAAGGACTCAGGTCCAGGGTGAGTTTTGCAATGTTCAGTTGATTTATAGGAAAATCTAAGGGATTTTAGACTCTTCTGTATGTGGTGGGCATCTCTGTCTGGGTATCAGGTGACAATCAAAGTAATTCTCTTCCTCCTCTCCTAAGGGGAGAGAAAATGCAATGAAAGGCTCATGGGTAAGAAAAGTGCAGAGCAATCACTCAGCATTTACCCTCTTGGGCAAAGCAGTCTCAACTCAAGAGAATTATTAGTCAAATCAGAGTAGGTTGAGGAATAAATACAAATCTTAAAACATCTTTCTTCAGGCCCTCCCTTCTTCCCAGGCTCAACTTTACTCCTGGTTATCTCTACCTCTTTTCCCAACAGCAGCACAAAGGGATAGGGAATGGGGGTTACAGCTGGTTCCTCACACATTGTCCCTGTCATTCTTTCTCCTCAGGGAGACAGCTCATAATTCTTTTCCCCTGCTCCAGCATGGGATCCTCCCATGGAAGACAGTGCTCCATGAAATTCTCCATAAGTCCTTCCTATCAGAATACAGATACCTATCAGATACAGTTCTTCACAAACTTCTCCCATGTCAGTCCCTTCTACAGGGTGCAGTCCTTTGGGAACAGACTTCTCCAGTGAGGGTTCCCCATGGGTTCTGCCAACAAATCTGCTCCAGCATGGGCTCCTCTCCAAACAGGTCCACAGGCCCTGGGAAACATTAGTTTTGTGATGCCTGTTCTCATATTTTAGGTGTGCTTGATGGAGCTGAATGGCACTGAATAAACTGCTGATCTTTCATCTCTGGTTCACTGATTCAAGCCCACAGTGTATTGCTG
This sequence comes from Upupa epops, assembly GCA_013397515.1. NCBI lineage: Eukaryota > Metazoa > Chordata > Aves > Bucerotiformes > Upupidae > Upupa > Upupa epops. Next base: position 26,117 of record VZRI01011562.1, read on the forward strand.
AGTAAGGTGAAGGGTTTTTTAGGTCAGGCCATATTGCATAACAACAAAAATTTGCCCATGCCAGAATCTCTGCTATAAACTGTCTAGCCAGAGTGAATACAAAGAGTTCTTGCAGGCTTTGTCTTCTGATTACTAGGCAGGACTGAGGTCCCATTCACCATCGAGGAAAAGAGTTGGAAATGGAGTTTAATGAGAAGATAGACTACTCTGATCTTGTTTTTAATCCATGCTGTTTTGTCCTCAAACCACTCTGTTAGCTTCGTTGCCACATTTTTGATCCCTTCCCTTAGTAAGTCCCACAGAATCCTGGAACGCTTTCCTCCCTCACCCCACCTTGTGTGCCATCCTCCAGGGTAGGAACCTATCTTGTGCAGCCACCCCAGGGACACAGGATGCTGCATCTTACCCAGCCTGTGCCACTGATGCTCTCCTGCGACAGCCCACAGGTAGTGAGACAGGGTATTGTTTATCTCCCTAGCCCCCATATTTTTTCTCACGATCTTTTCAGAAGCAGACTTGTTGTCCAAGCTGTAGGGGAAGGGAGAAACACACGAATGTACCCACTTAATCTCAGAGATACTGACGTGGCAGCCCTGAGGAGCAATAGTTCAGAAAAAGCAGGAACTTAGAAAAATCACTGCTACTGAATTAAGTTTTCAGACCCTCACTTCTCTAAATTTCATAAATAAGGCAGCAGAGGTATCATTTGTCTTTTAGCTTTCCTCTTGCGCAACAAACGCCTGAGGCTAAAAGCACAGTGGCATCTTATAGCAAAAAAAGTGTCAACAGGAGCTCCCCCACACTGGGGTTGCAGCTATTGAAATTGATTTTCTTGGGATTGGTTTTACTTTCCTAAACAGCATTGACATATATGTTGTTTATTCCTTGATTTCAAAGCCCTGTTCCCCTAGATGAAGTATTCATATGAATGAAAGATGCCTTTCGTCCACGGCATCTCAGAAACAAAATGTATTCCTTAAATGCCACACATTTGTAAGGACTCCTACGACTTGATGCTAAAACAATACACCTCAAGGCAAGAAGAATACTGAGGGGCTGCAGTGGGTCCAAAGAAGGGCAACAAAGCTGGTGAAGGGCCTGGAGGACAGGTCTGATGAAGAGCTGCTGAGACAGCTGGGGTTGTTTAGTCTGGAGAAAAGAAGGCTGAGGGGAGACCTTATTGCTCTTTACAGGGACCTGAAAAGAGGGTGTAGAGAGGTGGGGTCTGTCTCCTCTCCCAAGTTGCTAACAATGGAGGAAGAGGAAACAGCCTCAAGCTGTGCCAGGGGAGGTTTAGATTGGACATCAGGAAAGATTATTCACTGAAAGAGTGGTCAGGGGTTGGAACAGGCTGCCCAGCGAGGGGCTGGAGTCACCATCCCTGGAGATGTTCAAAAAACAAATAGATGTGGGACTAGGGGACATGATTTATTGGGCAGAGTGGGATTGGGTTGATTACTGGAGTGAATGATCTTGTAGGTCACTTCCAGCCTCAATGATTCCATGATTCTGTGGTTTGTGACAAACTCTCCAGGCTGTCCAGGTCCCGCTGATGGCAGCGCAGCCCTCTGGCCTGTCAGTCACTCCTATCTACACCACTCACAGACTGTTTCACTGAATTTGGTTTTATTAATGCCTTCTCTGATAAAAATGTTAATTAGCATGGATTCCAAATCAAATCCCTGCAGGAAACCTCTGTGGCACCTGGCCACATGAGCATTTCCTCTTTACAAATTCATTTAAAAAACAATTAGTTAGCAAGTTTCAAATCCACTTAATGTTCTCACGGTAAATTTCTAACTGTGATTCTAATTTCTTAACACAAACGTGAGATGGAGAAGCCTGACAGGATTCTAAAAAATGAACACATTGTAGTATTTATCAACCAAGAAAAATGACAAGTTAGTTGGAAAAGATGTATCTTTCATAAAACAAAGTCAATATTTAACAAAAATGAGTAATGATGATGTCAAACTTTCTATTCTTTGCCTAAGATTGAGACTAGGGTGGTCAGTCCTTCTAAAATACTGGCTTTAGACAAGCTCTTCTTTTTCAGTTCCTTGTAATTTCCTTGGTGTTTTAAACATTATTAAAAGTCAACAGACACAACGGGTTGCTTTTTGGTGGTTTTAATTACCTATGCTTTTAGGCGTCTTGATAAAAAACAAAACAAAACAAAGACCTTTGCTAACTGCAGCTTTCACGTTTTTCAGGAGACTGCTGGAATGGAACTTCTTCCCTCTGATCAGCTCAGCCTTCCCTCTCACTTTTGGAGTGATGCTGGGCTTTGCTTGTTAAAATCAACTCTAGCTCCTCCCTGTTATTACAAACCCTTTCCCCACCATCTATTCGGACATTCTGACAGTTAATGGGGTTCAGAATTATTCCTGTCTTTCTGAAAAAAATAATGACTTATATTATAATTAATGATATTCATTTGCATGCTTCTTGCATGGATATAAGCGTAGTAATACATTGGTGTTTGGACACAGTTCTGTTTGCATACATCAGACACGACAAAGGCACGATCATTGATCAATATTCAGCTACAAGTTTGTTCTGTGACCAATATTTCCTCAACTCACCGTGCTTTGAAGTAAAATTCATTGGCTGGAGGAAATGTAGGTGCTGCAGGCAAGGTACCAACAACCTTCATGTTAAGAACAGAGGAAGACAAAGCAGCTTGCTGAGAATGATTTACCAAACAGATGTCCTGAGCCATCCGCAGCTCCTAGCTCAGAGACATGGGCTTGATCATTTCAAAGCTATAAACATCTATACGCATACATATGTTTATATATACAGAAAACTATTTGCATGTATATGTTTATACACATGTTTATACATATATATTTATATATATGTATAGTTTAATATGTATGTTTATATATAAAAAGCTATAAACATTTATATGAGAGTTAGCAGCCATAATATGAAAATATAGGACTAATATTACATTGCAAGAGTATTCCAGATTAACATCCTAGGAATAGATAATTTTGCACTATCCCTAAGTTGTTTTCTATAAGCAAAAATACTCAGTCTCCTGGTTTGTGTTAGAGCAGAACTAATTCTGTTCAGTGATTTTGCTTTTCAGCTCAGACTCTTCTAAGCAGCTGCGCTTCCTGCAGTTAACGGCATGTTTGTGCAGACACTGTCTGCTCCTACGAGGGTTAGCAGTGTTGCTATCAAGGATTGCTGTGCAGAAAGGATCTGGCTTAGACTTTGCTTCTGTGAAGACTACAGTCACTGCTAAACCTTTCGTGACGCTTTGGGGTGCAGTAAGTGAGAGGCTGAACCTGCAGGGAGGAGGACAGGAAAGGCAATCCTACACTGATCAATAGGTTGTTCTATCTCATACATGTAATATTTGTTGTAAAGCTGAGGGACCACAAGGGTCAAGCTCTCCTCTTCAATGGCCAATGACTGAGAAGCACTCTCTCTGTTCTGCCTCAGTAACAACTCCTGTATTCCTGACTCAGGTTCCAGAATCCAGCACCTGATTCTGCTCCTATCTACTGCTCAGTCCAGTCTGGGACTTCCCAATGCCCTTTTTTGCTCTGTTGGGGAGGAAGAAGGATTAATACAGGGAGTCTGACATTCATCTAGCGGCCAGTGCAGGCTCAAACCATGATGTGCAGCTTTAGGTTATAATGGCTGAGGGCGGTGTTTAAGCCACTAGTTGTTGTTGTGCCAGAAAGCGAGCCTCACTTTTACCTCACGCTCCTAGGCATTTTCGTAAAGCATACAAAGCAGTTGGCTGCAGGGAGGTTTGTAGTGTGACACTACAAACAGAAACGCAGTTACAAATAAGGAGTGTTCCCCTTTTCTGTCTCTGGTTGGAAGAACCTAACCCTCCCCTGGTGCAGCTTCAAGCCCTACCCTCTTGCCCTGTAGCTAGTTGCCTGGGAGAAAAGCCTCACTCCCACCTAACTACAACCTCCCTTCAGGTAGTTATAGAGAGAGATAAGGTCTCCAATGAGTCTCCTCTTTTCCAGGGTAAACATCCCCAGCTCACTCAGTCTCTCCTCATCAGCATTTCCCTTCAGTCCCTTCCTCAGTCTCATTGTTCCTCTGGACCCAACCCAGCACCTCAATCTCTTTTTTGAAGTTAGGGGCCCAGAACTGCCCCCAGTACTTGAGATGAGGCCTCACCAGTGCCCAGTACAGGGCGAGAATGATGTCCCTAGTCCTGCTGGCCTATTGCTGATAGATGCTGGGATGCTGTTGGTCTTTCATGCCACCTGGGCACACTGCTGGCTCAGATTCAACCCGCCATCAACCAGCGCTCTCAGATCCCTTTGCCCCAAATCTTGTCACCTTTAAACTGCTGCTAAATACAAATGGCCATTACTCACTCTAGCATCAAGCTGGCTTTGTTTGTTTCACAGAAGAGATATATCCCACTTCTTTTTTCATAGAACAAAGTAAATTATTTGGCTTCAGGTAAACACACACATGGTAAATGCAATATCGAAAATAACTGCAGTGATTTGTTTGGAAATCAATCCCATCACCATTGTATCAGCTCATGCATCACAGATCTCACTGTCTATATTTGAACCAGCAAAATTATCAGTAAGGAATACATGTTTATATTCCAGAAATGTTGTATTCCAGAGAAGGAATAATGCTCAAACAGGAGGGGATCTACAAATGATTTCTTAATAGGGATCACAGCACTCTGAGCACAGCCATGACAAAGGAAATGTTCTATATATTAGCTAGGAAAAAACCATTGTGAAAGCCCACCCAGGTGAGCCTTTGCAGATCAATTTCACACATAAATCTTGTTTCCATTATTAGACAGTGCGAGACCAAACCTTGCAACTTCTCTGTATCATTCTACATTATCTAAGTAGCCTCCCACTCAATCCGTACACCACCGTTACAAGGCAGAAAAGTGACAGCTCATCGAAATGCAGTGCTATTAACCCTTCCTGCACGTGCATCCATCACACACATCGGTATGACCCGTGCCTGGTACCGTGTGCTTTAATTTGGATGTATCCTGCTGGGCTCCATCTTTCACTACATTTCTTCCCAGGTACCTGATAAAATAATCTAATCAGCTAAAACAAGATTATCTGGTGACTGTAGATGCACAGCCTGAACATCTGATCCCTACAGGATTTTTCTATTAAACTTGTTTTGCTTCTCTCATTAATCTTATTTAAGATTGTTCTGCAATGAAGAAAGGATGTAATGTGCCACTGACAAATTTCTTCAGACTCTTCAGGCAGAGATCTTTGTTTTCAAAAGGCTTTTTCTTCCATCTTTCTTCAGTTGACTTAAATAAAAAACAAACGGAGGGAAAAGAAGCCTTGAGAAAAGAATGTGCCATTAGAAAAATGCAGGAAAGGCTATGCAAGGGTTTTTCATACATTCTCTATCCTACGTATCTCTACGTATCTATTAGATCTCTATCTAATGTATCTATGGACCTGGGGGTCCCAGTGGACAACAGGATGACTCTCTTGTTGGTAATTTTTTGGATGCCCTAAGGACCTGTTCCTCTGTGTTATCTGTACGTGCTGACAATGGGACAATCCTGAAACTGCAGGCTTTCAGTTGCCCAGCTGTTGAATAAAATCTGAAGCCCTAAGCTGGGAAGAGGACAGAACAAAGTTGAATCTATTGACTCAAAATGCTAAGAGTTAATTTGTTCAAAATAGCCAAAAATGAGAAATTCCCGATGTCTCAAGTGGATCCTCCTCTATGCCTGACATGTTTTCTGAGTAGATGAGAGACACTTCCTCACCTCTCAGAAGAGTGCCCCAAGCAGCAGAAGCAATAGAGTGTTCTGTAGCAGGGCTCCTCTGCAAGGCTCTTTAACTTGCAAGGGATAATTAATAACCATCTGGGATATGTTGAGGAGATGAAGTAAAAGAGAGCTTTGCTCCCCCGCCTGTCAATAAGGAATTCTGTGCAGAAATGGGAGAAACTTGTATTATGCTCCAATCTTTGTGCAATCTGAAATCCTCCTGGATTCATTAGCTGCAAGTATCCTCCTTCCCAGATGAGCAGCATGATCAGAGCAGTGAGTGACAGTCATGTTTCCACTGAACAGACCATTGAGCTGCTGATTATTTAATGCAAAATGAAACAGCTTCTGCAAACAAGAGAAACACAGCACTTCACCTGAGACTACCCAGAAATGAGATTGCTGGGTATCCTACAGGGAAGGGGGAGATGGGGATTCAAAGGCTGTCAGGCAGAGGAGGCAAATAGATGGTAGATTTTTGGGTGAGTGCTCAAGCTATTTGAAGGAGGGACAGATGACACCTCCTTCTCTTCTAGCTGTATTCTTCTGCAAACCCAGTCTGTTTGTGTTTTCAGTTGTCCCTTCACCCAAATAAAAGAAATCCAGCATGTCTATGAATCCTGGCAGGGTTTATCTAATTGCAGTGGCTGAGAAAAATACATTTAGCTATTACCAGAAAAGACCTGCAGGTTAAGGAAATGCACTGTCAAAACCTTAGGTAATGAGGAAGTTCGGGCATAACCAGGATGTGGCATTAGCCCAGTGAAAACCATTAAGAACCAGATTTTCTACTTAGTTGATGCTTTTATCAGAAATTTCCTTAATTTTGCTGTCCTCCAAAATCTAAACTTGGAAATCAAGTAGGGAAATGATGTTTGCTCCTACAAGGTTGTTGTGAAGTACTGAAATACTTCACAGTGATGAAATTCCATACAGAATGTAATAAATACATATAAAAAATACAAATGAATACAGTGACTTCCTGTAGAAAGCAGGTCCTGTGCAGTGCAGTATGTGCTGTGGTGCTTGTTTCTTTTATGGTAGTTCAGAACCAATCCTTCTTGAGAGCCCTAAGTTTAAGCTTCCTCAATAAGTTTGTATTGATCTCTTCTAAATCTTTGGCTTCATTCTTCTCTGTTAGGTGCTGTAGATTGTACTCTATCTGTAAATAACTCTATGGTAAATATAGTTCAACCACATATAGTGCAAAGCATCTGAAACAATTCCAGAGGTTTGTGATTATCAAAGTAGCAATAAATAATTAAAACTCTATTAACCAGCATGAAAGGCACTTGAGAATGATGCTCAGGACTATGTTTTCAGAGATTTACAAAATCAGATATTGTGCTAGCATGTTATCTACAGTTTAGCACAAGAAAATCTTCCTCTTTCAATCTGCTGCTGGGTGAGGGAACCAGGTAATGGGCCATGAATGCTTTGTGCTTCTCTGGTCTTCACTGCAGCGACCAGTTACCCTGTGCTGCAATGATGCTACAAGACTGAGGCAGCACAGGAAGAGTGAAACCAGTTTATGTGGCTATATTCTTACTTCTAATCCTTGAGACTATGCTGCAGCTCACAGTTCTAAAATGCTTTTTTGGCTTAACTACAGAAAGTAACCCAATCGTGCCTAGCTTCAGCTCAGCTTCCTTAAAGGAGGCTTTGTAAAACAATTGCAAAACAGATTAAGAGCAGACATACATCTATGGAAGCTGCCAAAATGAACGTAAAGTAAAAGCAATGTGACCTTATCCTGTGTGTGACATATCCTCTTGTATAGCATTTGACTCAAGCAAATGTTTGTCAAATTCACATTCCTGTACCAGAAAGGCAGTTGCTAACTACATTGTATTCAAACTAGCTTAGGGAACAGATTCACTGCTCTCATCCATCAGTCACTAGGAAATGCTGTCTTGAAGTATATATGTGTTTTAAATTACACCAAGCATTTGTCAGTAATCTGGTGTCATTGATTATATTGAGTGGAATGTGTTACACATATAATGTGATGTCTCAGTCCCTTTGAAAGTCATCATCTTTCTTTCCAGAATCAGTGAAGAGTATGGCAGGGAAATGGAAGCACAATCTGGTTTGTTCTCTGCATATCTTCAGTGGGATTTTTATCTGCAGGTGAGTGAGAGAGTTATGGATTATCTTCAGAGTTATCCTCTATTGGACCAGTTCTCCATGAGCAAGACACCTACACTGACACAGCCATTCAATATTAAATGCAGAGATGTTAAAATTGTGTTTCAGCTGTCCCTGAGTTTCCTCTCAATTTAGTTAGTAAGTGAAATTCATGCAGTTGCAGCTTCACTTCAGTTATTTCCCTCTGCCTGTTCTTTTCAGTACATTCCAAGGCAGGAAGATGGCACTGGTTTAAGGAAGGTGAGGTTATGGCACAGCCAGCAGACTGTATGCTTTACAATTTATATTAATGAAATCCATGGCACTGGTTTAAGGAAGGTGAGATTTATGGCACAGCCAAGCAGGCTGGATGCTTTACAATTTATATTAATGAAATCCCTGGTTTAAAACTTCTGTATCATAAAGTGCTTTGAGTTGGAAAGGACCTTCAAAAGTCATCTAGTCCAGCACCCCCTGCAGGTCCATCTTCAACTGAATCAGGCTGCCCAGAGTCCCGTCCAATCTGATTTTTTAACGTTTCCAGGGATCGGGCATCTATGCATTTAGGTGATGAAGGAAGTAGAACAGCTCCTTTTATGAGGAAAGGCTGAGGGAGCTGGGTCTCTTGAGTTTGGAGAAGAGGCTTATGGGNTGCATTTAGGGAAAGTAATAATCTTTCCTCAGCCCCTCCCTTACAAAGCTGAACCATTCTTCCTCTTCTCACACAGTGAACTCTCCATATCCCTGGTAAAACTATCTGGTCCAGTTCACTCATTGTTTATTATCGATGGGGGATTCGGTTATATTATGAATTTAATGAGAACACATCAAAAATCAGAAATAGAGAAGATGTTAGGTAATTATTGGCATAATTTTCATTTCAGACTTCTGCCCCAATATGTTTCTACAAATACATCTGTAATGAAACATCTCAAATCATGATAATTCTTAACATAAAACTTCAATCAAAACGAATGAACACATTCTGACGAGTTAATCCCCCACAGACACCATTTACAGAGAAAAAGAACAATGTGCTCATGGCATTCACAAACGACCAAGGATTGACCACAAATCTACAATGAAATGATGCTTTTCTAAGAATTTTTAAAACTTTATAGAATTTAAACTTCACTTTGTCCACACTAGCAGAAGTCACACTTCAGTCTCTTGTTCAAAAACCTTATTTGAGTCAACAATAAATAAAATAGGAAGTTTGGTGATGTAGAAGAGCAGTAGTAACACAGAGGTTGATTTGTAAGAAAGCTCACAGGTTTTTTTATCCCTCCTGTCTTCCAGTTTTTTGGAATTTACAGCTCCATGTTGGTTAATTGTCTTATACATCCAAAGGATAATGAACGAGCTTTCTGTCCTAAGACAAGTAAATAATACAGCTTGAAAAAGCACGCTTAACAATACAAGGATCAAGTAGCTGGAGAGCAGAGTAAGAGAAAGGGACCTGGGGGTCCCAGTGGACAACAGGATGACTCTGAGCCAGCAATGTGCTCTTGTGGCCAAGACAGCCAAAAGTATCCTGGAGGGAATCAGAAGGGGAGTGGTTA
>VZRI01011563.1:0-34636 GCA_013397515.1 Upupa epops
GCACCTCAGGTTTTGAGGGCGAAATCTTTGTTTTTCTAGATCGTGCCTTCACAAGTTGCCATTTCTCGCTATCTGTCCCTTTTTTTAGGTGTGTTGGTGGGTGCGCTGGTGTGGAAATTGGGGACTTTTTGGCTATAGGCTGTGGGTTTGATGCAGGTTGGCCTTGAAATCAGCTATCTATCTCCATTTCTGCCTCCCTGATACTTTGTAATCTCTTGATAGTCTCCTACTGTTCAGCAACTGCTGCAGAAGATCCTCTACCTAGGCACACCTCCTGCAGGCCAGCATGGTCCTCGCCTCATCCTGAGTAGAGAGCTCAAGGCATTTGTTGCAGACTGAGGTCAAGGTCTGCACAGCTACCTTTCCATTCAGTAACTCTGTCTGGGTGGAATCACTGACCCTTTCTTGAGTGAATGATGCTCGACCCCCTAACATAGCCACTGTCTTTGTTCGGCGAGTACTCACCATGGTTGGTTGGGGTTTTTTTTGATTGTATGTGTTTGGTGGGGTATTTTTGTTTTGGTTTGTTTTTTTAAATTCTTTCCCCGCTGCACACCAACCAGTTAGCCAGCTAACTGCCTGGTTGTTTGCTAGATGTGAGCTTTCAACCCGTGTTTAAATTGCCCTTGAATTCCCGCTCCTTCTTGTCTTTTCCCCACTAGATTGCTGGTTTCTGGTCAGGGGAACCCACCATCCACCCTAAAAAGCCTCAAAGAAAGAGAGAACAACTCCCCAGCCACAGGTCCTTATCGAGGAGCAGCTGCCTGGCTGTTTGCTTGACTCAATATGAGAGGAACATTGAACTAGATTTTGCCAGACTTGTTAGAGGCTGAATTGACTTGCAAGATGAACTATGAGAGGCGGGGGGGGGGGGGGAATTCCTAAAGCCAGAACCTTAACAAAAAATATATCCAAAGTATCCCAAAACAAGGGAAGATATGAAAGATTCATCTTGACAGAAAAAAATTACTTTGCTGGATAGAAAAGCTCAGTTAACTAATATATAATATAGAAACACTTGCCTAATTGAAATATGTGATCCTTCTCTAGTTCCAGCCAAATAGGGAGATAAATCAGTGGCTAAGATTAAGAGTGTGTATATATGATTACAAGATTTCACTCACTCCAAAACTCATACCAGAATTCATGCTAAAACATCGACTTTGTGCTAACATTTGACATCTTAATATGTACCGTGTAATCTATACAAAATCACATGCAATGCATCAGAGTAAAGACTGTAGATAAGAGCTGAGAGGCAACAGTTTCCTTAAATCATCTCATAGCTAGTGAAGCTAGCAGTTAAGCGTTGAACTTGATGTACACATTTCACAAAGCTGGTTGTTAGAATGAAGTCCACAGTCCTGATCTACTTTCTTCACTGGACTTCAGCCTACATATGCACCAGAAGATTCACACATACTTACAAGGTATTTTAAGGCTTCACTGGATTGCCTTTGCAAAGGTATTCTCAAAGCACTGAGCCCAGCAGTGCTGGCTCCAATGAATATCACAAGTGATAAAACAGCAATAGTAAAGCATCCGTATGACATTGGCAGGCTACCAAGTATGAAATCAGCCCATAAACTGTCCTGTAGAACACATCTTTTCATATTGCAGAATCAACAGACCCTGCTGGTTTGACAGTTGTGACCAAAGACAGACTGAACTTTTAAAATGTGTTAGAGCAGATACATTTGGACAAGTGGACAGAACTCACAAACACACACAAACCACTGGATTGCTAAATCTGAGAATCCCCCTATTGTTTTAAACACAAAAATATCTCTATATCTACCCCTTTCCTTGAATATTAAATACTTTGTAATCTATACAGAGGCAAGCATGGGGGATTGCAAGATGTGTCTTCCAGGCTAAACATGCAAACTTAACTACGCGCACGTACATTTTGCCAAATCCAGTTACATGAGAGGACACTATTTCATAATTAATAGAATATTTTATAGTAGCTTTTTCCTTTCCTTTGTTTTTAAGTCTCAATCTGTCTGCTTATACTTGCTGACAACAGTTAGCATGGATTGCCTTAGAAGAGTTTCTGGTGTCTGTATACTTAAATATTGGCCTAGAAATGCCCCAGGCATCTTTTATATTTGAAACATAAATTTTTTGAGTGTTTAGAGGAAAAATCACAAATACATAAATTTATGTTTTAAACCAAGTATAAAACATACTGTGGTGGTTACGAGCGCTATTCATCCTGTACAATTTCCTCATAAACAGTGTAAGACCAGATAATCCTTAGCACTGCAAACAAATGTGGTCTGGTTTCATTCACATCTTCCATGCAAAAAGATGCTCATCATATTTTTCTCAAAATAAAACACCTCCCACTGGTGAATTCCTGAGGTTACAAGTTTTAAAAAGTTGTAATTTAGATTAGTTAGTAGTTCGAATATTTACTAGCATTATGCAAAATAGTTTTTAATAAAAAAACAAGACTGTATAATTAACCATTGTGATCATCCATCAGCTATGCTTTATTTTTGGCTTGCATCTCCACCAGTGTAATCGTTAAAATAATGACAATTGTGAAGGGCTGTGATAATGATAGGAAATATCAGAAAGTACCATCAATCATAATCTTGAGTCTATTTTTAACTGTTGAATACAGAGGTTTACGAGCAATGACCCAAAGCAGTAATGAAAAACTTAATTTTGCAGTTATTATAATGGTGGCCAAATCATTAAACAAACAATTATTGCTTGCAGCTCTTTTAAGCTCTCTCAGGGACATGAACTTGAACACGGTCCAGAATAAGTTACTGAAAATAATTCCTCACTTTTACAGTAGCCTTTGAAAAAATCACTTAATAAAAATCACATCATTCCAGTTTTGTTCTGAGCAAGCACTTTGTATTAATTTACCAGTCTGAGCCAGATAAAGGCCTTGAAATAAAAAGAAAATAAGTACTTGTCTTTTGAGACAGAAAAGGCTTTCTAACATGACCACAATAGATGAACATGATCCAACAGAAAAAGGTGAATAAACACTTCCCTCATACTTAATGCAGCATCCCGTAACTCTAACACCAAGAAAGGGGAAAAAATAGCAAGTGGGTAAGCTTTAACGACCAGGCATGAAAGATCAGTCCTTATCTAAGGCAACTATGCTCTTTTCCTCATACACATTATATGATGACAATTATACAGAAGTATTTTGGTGGTTGCTAACACAGCTAGAAAGCACATGGGATAGGGTACTGCACTTTCAGGATCAGAATTTACGTATTTACCAATATGGACAACAATGAAATGTCAGGAAAGAAGGAGAGAGGGTCTCCTCTCTTCTCTTGCCCCCAAAGTCCAATGGCAAAAATACCCATAGGCCTACAGTACTAAAAACTTCAGCTGGAAGTGTGCTAGCTAAATGAAGGAAAGAAGAAAGAAAGAAAGAAAAAAAAAGCACTACAGCACCATAAAAAGTAGCAATAAAAATAAGGTATGGACACTGCAGTAAGGATATGTAGCAGATTAATAAACAGGGTCTATATCAGTCTTCAGCTGCATGAACACAGCTCTAAGTGAGCACACTAAAATGAATTTTACCAGTCCTTGCATCTATGATTCACTGTTAGCTTTCATGATTCAAGCCTACATACGCTCAATCACCACTGCATAAAAGAGGCAGCTAACATACACATTAAAATATCATACTAGCAATGTTCACTCAGAGTTTAAAAATCACCTTCTTGGAGCTATGAAATTTTGACCGGTTTTAGATACCCAGAAGAGAAAGAGTAAAACATTAGAGCTGGAAAAGAAGGTGAATCCACGAACACAGCTAAATAATATATAAAGGATTTATTGAAATAAGCAAAAAACGTATTATTAAGTTCTATAATTGATATTAAAAATGATGTAAGATATTCTGTATTATTAGTTTTTTGAATAGCTGAGACAGTAAGATCCTGAAGGCAACAGCCCTAGCTGAAAGAGTCTTCAATCCGTACTGGAAAACAGCATTAAAATCACTAGGTCTGGAAGTAATCATAACAAGTAGTCAAACAAGTGTGTATAATGAGTACAAAGTTACAGCATTATCATAACATTTTCTAACTAATTAGAAGAAATCTCATTACTCAAAACAAAACAGGAAGCCTTTATGAAATAAGGAGAGTGACTGATTGAAAGAGGTGAAATAAAACTAGCTGTGGTGAGAGACAGTTTACTATGAAAATGAATCCCGACAGTGAAGCTACATGAAAAACTTGCTTAAACAGAAAAAGATGCTAATTTTATCCAAGTTCCTTTATAGCTCATCTATTATTGATATGGAAAAATAAGCATAAAGCTTGAGACAGCAGTATATATATTAAACACTGCTAAATTACACAAACACACCAAAAACTTGACCATTGTTAGAACTTCAAGACAAATCAGTTACAGATGCTTAAATTAGCTCAGCCCATCAAGGGGTGTGCCCCTTACCTTCATATAAATAGTGACGTAATCCAAGGTGTAGATTTATAACTAGCAATTACAAATATTAAATTATAAAAATATCGGAAAACTCAATAGAATTTAGTTACATGCAGATGTTGTCATTTTCTGTTCGTGGATAAAAAGTGCAAAGCTGTTGAAATGCAAAGAAAACTGAAAGCAGTTCCAAATGAGGATATCCAGAGTTCTAGACTTCACACAGTGTGTGGATAGTTAACATAGATTTTGAGCACACTGAAAAATGCAGAAAGCAGAAAACAAAAAATTAAACATATAAATCCAAATTAAGGCTCCCTGCATGAAATTTTAATATCAATCTGTATGCTCAGGCTTCCTACATCTTGACAGAATGATAGAACACTGTTTCTCTCATAATACCATACATCATTACAAGAAGTTTCGAGAAACCTTGAAAGGTTTGGTCATGCCAACCAGCACCTCTGTAATAAACATACTTAAGAGGGTAAAACCTATTGGGCAGCAATGTGCTGGTTTTGGGCCTTTTAATTTGTTTATTTTGTTTAAAGGATTTCTGAATTATGCAATTGAAACATCTGTAACTGACTGCTACTAAACCTATCCTTTGTTGAAATTAATGCAAATTAAGTGGTTCCTGTCTGTTTACAGCAATGGCTATTGAATTTGGCTTAGGCACAAATGTAATTTAAAAATAATAACTCCTGTCTTCTGAGTACAGTTTCAACTGCAAGTTCATTTTTAGAAGTGTAAATAGTCCTAAATTTTAATCTGTATCCTACCATGTTATGACTATATATGATTTAACACAACCATGTTTCCCCATCAAATTCAAACTAATTCCTCCTTGCAGAGCCAGTTGGCTTACACCTCATCCAAAGTGGGGTGCAAAGTAATACACAGCTGAGCATAAATTTCTAGCAAACTCATAAAATAGCATAGGCATTTAAACTTAGAGTTAATCACCCATTACATAAGATTTCATACAAAAACCTTTTGAAATACATCACAAAGATCTGGGCCATGAATAATAAATTTCAGGGTGTAGTAAATCAAATCCAAACCCATTTTAGAACTCCAAACAAATTGCCCTAAGAAAAAAAATTTCTGTTTTGTACCTTGCATTCCTTCTCTTGATATCTCAAATTCCTTACATCTCTGTGTCACTGAAATTTAGACAAAAAAAGATGCACAACTTTGGAGAAAATGGAACTAAAAAATAAACCAATAATAATATTAATAACTGAGGGCTTTTTAAAATATATATAATGTAACAACTAAATTTTATAAAGACAGGCAGATTTCACATTTTTAAAGACTGTAAGAATTGAACTGGTCAGTTTAGTTTCTTACAGCTAGAAGCTTGTAAATAATGCTCATCCGTCTGCTGATGGACATATACACAGTTTATAAACAAAGTCAGAATTGTTAGATTTTTAAATTGGAATAACAACAGCAGTATTCAGTACAGCTTATTACGTACTTTCTGTTAATTATTCTGCTATAAGCAATGATTAATCAAACAATTTCTTGAAGTACCCCTCAAAAACCAAATGCAATAAATCACCTTTAAGGTATAGCACATCCCAGCAAGTTCAGACACATTTCCAAGCTAGAGCAGTCAATTATTTTTCCAGACCTACCAGTAACAGTGCACCAGGAACAATCATCCACCTGCTACAGAATTTAATACTTTACAAGAGCTACTATATGTACACAAATGCATGGACTAAATTATGGCCTCAAGTTGAAGCAGAGGAAGCTTAGGTTAGACTTTATGAAAAACTTATTAATTGAAAGGGTCATCAAGTATTGGAACAGGCTGCTCAAGGTAGTGGTTGAATTGCCACCCCTGGATGTGTTTG
Organism: Upupa epops; assembly: GCA_013397515.1. Classification (NCBI taxonomy): domain Eukaryota; kingdom Metazoa; phylum Chordata; class Aves; order Bucerotiformes; family Upupidae; genus Upupa; species Upupa epops. Next base: position 6,303 of record VZRI01011563.1, read on the forward strand.
AAAGTCACATAGATGTGGAGCTTAGGGACCTGGTGTGGCAGTGGGTTTTGGGACAGTTGGACTTGATCTTAAAAGACTTTTTCCAACCAAAATGATTCTATGATTCTGTCACCACTATTGAAGGACTATATTGAGAAGACTGAGGGAACAAATTTGGCTATAAGATCATGCTTTTTCAAATGGGATAAAAGAGAAGCTTTGACTGAAGGTGTACCAGAATAAAAAGGACAGGAGAGAGGTTCTAATCTGCTCTAGCTCAGTTGACCAGGATCTTCCCATTCAATTTCATATTCATATCAGAAGCCTTATATCTGTCAAAGTAAATTATGGTAGTGGCAATCATATGTAGCTCAACATAAAGACCACGAATATTTGGAAATCCCCACTTTTCCATTTTGAGCTTTTCCAAATATTGGAAAAATGAAGCTTGAGTAAATCTCCACTTTGAACATTTGAAATGCCTTTTGCCCCTTCAACTCTTATGCAGCAGCATTACCAGGTTTCTTTACAATATTAGCATCCACAGATACATAGCATGAGAATGTTAAAGAAAGAAAATATGTGCCATTTACATGGCACTTTCTAGGGACAATAATAGCTCAATTTTAACAAAGTTTTTACATACAGTGTAGCACAGAGATAACTTTACACATCTAATCTGCCTAATTCCACATATTCCTGTATTTAAAATTATTTTTTAGTCTGTATTTTTTTCAAAATATTTTCTCAGTGGCTGTTAATACTGAGGTGCATTAAAGAGTTGCTGAAAGCATGAGGGAATAAATGATTTGCTAGCATCACATGCATATAATGGACCTTAACTTTTGCTATAAAATTCGTCTTATAATAAACATTATATCCTAATCCTTATTGGTGTGCAAATTTCCAAAGAAATGGCAAAAGCACATTTGCCTGCTATATTGCTGACATGATTTTTTTGTGACATGCACAGGCAAAACAGTCTTACACAATTTTATTTCGCCCCAACATCATTCCTAGTTTAAGGTTTGTGTAATAGCCTGAGGAATCACTTTCTTAACTCTTCAGTAATAAAGAATCAAGAAAGATATTTTTTTCAATTTCTTTCTATTACATTTTATGTCCACATTTAGACGTATCTGGCAAAATCTGAAAACTGACACCAATGTGAGAGTCCCCAGGGATTCACAAATATAATTTCCATGCCACTCTGAAAATCAAGAGAAAAAAAATGGAAAATGTGAGCTGTTATAAATTTGAGCTAATCTCCTCCTGCCATAACCTAAAAGTGATCGTCAGCAGCCAGGTAATCTTCTGGTATTCGACAGTTTTAGAAGAGCTTGTCTATCTGAGACTCAGTGGCAGGCAAGAATGCCAGTCTCTCCTAAAATACTTGCACAAGTAAATTTCTTTGCAACAATTGAATTCTGCAGCTGCTTGCTTACTTAGGAGAGAAATTAGAAAAGGAGCTGAAGTGTAGGATTCCTGAACTTGGCATGATTATTTTTGGGGTTAAAAATGAAGCTGTTCAAATGTTATACTGAAGGTCAGTGGCACAAAACCTTTCTTTCTAATAGAAATCTTTCTAGCATTACAATACAAAATATCACCAATAGTATATGCAAAAATTAAATCAAACCTCATTCAATTCCCAATAGGGAAAGAGGCAAAAACTTGTTTAAAACTATCAAGACATTTCTTAATTGGTCCCACTTTACAATTCACTGCAGATTCTCCTTACTGAAAGCTGAGGAGATTTTAGTTTCCCATGACAATAAGGTGCTTAACGAAATTCAGCTTAGGATAAATGCAAAGATGATTGTGTCAAAATATGATAAATAAGCAATTAATTATTATGATACCACTATGTTTAACTCTGAATTTGAGAATTGTAGCTATATTTGTATGATTTCTAAAGACTTACTTTTATTGATATGAACTAATTTCAGGTCACAGTTTCACTACAGGAACACACAAACAAATCACTTCCTTATTTACTCAAACTAGGCATGCATGACTCATTTTAGCTTTGGGGTTTTTTTAACCTGATATTCAATAAAATATGTAAATGAGCCCATATATTAATGTCTAAGTCAGTAAAATGACTGTGCATCTGAAACAGTAGTCATCAAAATCATAGTCTGTGTTCACCTTTAACCTGCAGCTGCTGAAACCAAAACATTTATTTGAGTCACCTGTGTAAGCCTTTAGCTTCACTGCTTTTTAACAAAAAAATTAAATTTAAAAAGGAAAGGATTCTACACTACAGGTGTGGGTGAGGGTATAATTTTGTTTCAGAAGTATCACAATTAATTTCATGATCTTGGGGTTAAAGATCTCCTCAATTTTGAAATAGCATGAAAATTAGATTTTAGGCGATTGTTCTATTCTGCCATTCCTTAATTATGCTATATTCCACTTGATATGACCTTTCATTTGCTGAAGCATTAGCAATGCTACTGTAGAGCTTTATTTACACATGCTTAGTAGATATGGTAATACTGATGAGTTAGACAAACAAATTTATGAGTTTTTTGACTCAGTAGTAATATGAAAAAGCAGCAGCATTACAATACAAGCAGCTGTAACCTAGTGCTAAAGGTAAATGACAAAATAAAAACATTTAGGCCAGAGTAAAGAGACAGTAATGTTATGGTGAGAAAACATGACGTTCCACATGATGGACACAGCAGTTTAGCAATTTCAACATATTTTAGAAAACTCTTCTCATTACTACACACAGATGATACACCCTATTTACATACAGTGTTATTTTTCTCTCTCTATGGAATTCAGGCTTTTTTTTAATAACTGGGTTAATAGTGCTGTTACTCTTTTGACATCACTGTGTTTTCTGTCTAAGAAGCTGAATGGCCACTGGTCAAGAAAGATTAAAGAGAATGTCAGATGGTACCATGAGCAATGTTTCAGAAAGGAGAAATAACTTACAAAATACCAAAATAGCATTAAGTAGCGTCAGGCAGTATAGTCATCAGACCAAAATGGCTTAAAGACAATATGAGAAGTAGAAAGGACCTGAGAAAGGCAACAATAGCAAAACATTAAAAAAAAAATAATGTAACCAATATCAAATAATAATGATAAGCATCTTGTTCTTCCTATATACAGGGAAGTACTACTAATCCGCTTGGCTACAACTTCCCAGAAGGTATAAACAAGACTACAATCGATGAATCAACATTTTTCTTAAACAAAGAAGCACTGAGAGTGCTGAGTGCACTGAGTCAGGGAAGTCTGGGCTAAGGCAAATCTCTCTCTAAGCTGCTGAAGTAATCAGTGCTCAGAAATAGATAAAACCATAGTATTAACTCTTGACTCCACTATTATAAAAAGCATTTAGAGAGCCTTGCTTTCTTTTGCTAAGGGTGCTATTCTTCTAATTAATTAAGATTGATTAAGAATAAACAATGAGTAAAAAATAGACACCCAAATGTCCACATTTTTATTGGAGGCTAGGATTTTATTTAGGTATCAACTAATAAAATTGGATGTTAACATGCATTTTCAGTCAATAGTTTTGATTTATCAGAATTAAATCATGGAAATCTCTATATACCTTTTAACTTTCCACAACTCCTGAAACTGTTTTTTGCTTTACAGCTCTAGCAGCAGTAACAATGTGATCTCATAATTTTCCAGAACCACCTCTCAGGTATTTCACACATTTCCTGAACAAATATGAATTTTGGACCCCTCTTATGAAGCCTTAAATTTTGCCTAAAAGAATAAGCAAAGGCCCAGAGAGATTAAGTCATATGGTTTGATGGCAAAAGTATAGAAACATAGAATGGTTTGGGTTGGAAGAGTCCTTGAAATCATTTTGTTTCTACTCCAGACCATGGGCAGGTACATCTTTCACTAGATAAGGTTGCTCAAAGTCACACACAACCTGGTTTTGAACACCAGGTGATAGAGCACCCACAGCTCCTATGGGCAACCTGTTCCTGTGCCTCACCATGTTCACAGTAAGTAATTTCTTCCTTATATCTAGTCTAAATTTACCTTCTTTCGGTTTAAAATCATTACCTCTTGCCTTATCACTAGGCTCCTTGATAAAGAACCCCTCTCCATCTATCCTTACACCCTTTTAAATACTGGAAGGCCACTCCAAGATCTCTCCAGAGCTTTCTCTTTTCTAGGCTCGCAGTTCTCTTAGGCTGTCCTAGTAGGACTAGAACTCGTTAAAATCACTCATTCAGTGTAAATCTCAGACCACATCTTACATTCTCAGAACCAGTTTCTAGCATGACAGTGTGGCACACAGGATTGGACTTCATAATTATTTTAATACATTTTATTCTTCTCTAGTGCCATCCTGGTTTTGCAATCTTGCTATCATAGCATCATAGATGTTAAAAAAAGCTGCTTCTTGCTAGTATCATAATGGAGTCCTATCACTAGTTATTGAAGCAATGGTCTTGAAGTTGTCACCAAGATCGTGTAGCCTTTTCTTTTCAGTAAACAGTCTTATTGAAAAATTGAGCTTTCTAGCCTTAGGCTGCTGTAAATAGGTCCAAACAAACTGTGTTCCATTGTTATTGTAACAAATTGTCACAAATAGGTAGTGTTCTTTAAAATCCTGAGTGACAGCAGTCCACAGAGATGTTCATCCATTAGTTGAAACACAAGAATAGAAATAGTCCGTGAGGCATTAGACCTATTAGCTACCTAAACCTAACAAATATTTGTCATCCTCTGACAGGCTCTGTGGAAAGACCTGTCTATATACCAAGCAGGTGGAGCACAAAAGCATATGCGGCACGGAGGGGTATGTCAGGTCACTTTAGCCCTCTCTTTCTTTTTCCTAATTCTGAATGATAATCCTAGCTCATACCTCTCTTCCTACAGGTTCTTTCAGTGTGCTGTCTCAGATTGAGCTTCCTAGTTGAAGACATTTATTAATATAATTCTTTGTCAAGGTACTAAACCTGTCAATAGCTAGAGAACAGTAAAAAATGTCAGATTTCTATATATCTTAAAGAAAACCCTTTGCCTCTCAGGTTTTAGTGTCTCTTTACATAACAAAGATTAATAATATTAATAATGCTACACTATTTTAAATTTATGACAATTAGAAAGGGCTACAAAGATAAGTATTTTTCTCTAAGACAGATCTAAGGAAGCTGTCACCTTTGCAATGGGTTGTCTTAGCACAGCATGCTTTTGCTTTTAGCTCTTTTGCTTATATATTTATATATCTATATTTGTAGTATAAGCAAACGTATGGAATTCACCACAACATTTTTGAGATATTCTATTTACTCAGAACTACAATTTTCTAGAATTTTCATATAGCAGATAAAAAACCCAGTGTTATCTTTGAGGTGAATTAAAATACTTGATACAGGTGTTGCCATGCTATGTTTATACAACAGCAGATAGAACAGACAGAACTCTCTCATCTTTACCTGATGATGTGCTCTACAGCTTAATGTGCTTACCCTTTAGTGAGGAGATCAAATACAATATACCTAGACATACAGTATATATCACCATCAAGGTAATGGAACTGAATACTGTCTAAGCAAACTGTTTGCTACACCCTTCCCAGCACAGAATTATTCCCACTAAAGATTTTTCAAATTAAACACTATGAAAAGGAAAAAAAAAAACCAACCTCAAAACTGGGGCAAGGAGGCAGAATGCAGGACCACAAAATATATTTTGGATAATACACAAAATACACATCAGACAAAATCACTGCAAATGCCTAGTTACAAAGAGATCATTAAAAATGTCATAATCTCACCCAACTCCCATCACTGACTTAGTCCTTTAAAGCATTCATTAGTTTGAATTTAGCACCAGAAGACTAACTAAATGATTTTTGCAACTTGGTTTCCTCACATATATCAAAACAACAGAACAAACTGTTTTGGAGATGGACCTCTTCCCATCTCTGACAGGATGCTTCATCTACATCTCCCTATCTAGACTAATACATTCAGATTTTCTTAGCAGAATTTTTTTATTTACACTTTCTACGAAGGCTATCTGGTTTTCAAAAGACATTTTAAATAATTAATTAAATGTTATACATTTTTTAAATATTCTTTCATTTACACTATAATTCTTAATTGCCTTCAACTTCAGGAACTGGTTAAGACCAATTTTTTTTCTCTACTGTAAACCAGCACTGAAACCTATCAGGTCTCAGATTTTTTTCTCTTCTACTTTATTTTTTAATCACAATTAACTGAATAACTGAATATGTACTAGTGTTTTATTGAATAATTTATTTCTTCTGTTAGTATAAAGAACAAGAAAAAGTATCATAAATCCAATGAGGAAACAGTGATTGCTGACACATAATTATATCATTCCAAAATCTTGTGCTTAATTGTTCTTTCCTGAAAGGGACTTCTATTGTAAGCATTACAACAGAAAATAAGATTGCTTTCTTCTGATTCCCACATGCAATTAATCTGCTTAAGACATGCAACTTTAGATACACCCTCTTGTTATGCTTATTTGCATTATTCTTAGGTACTGAAAAATGAAACAAAACTCACAGTCTTCATAAAACTAAAATAACCCTGCTGATTATTTGTTGTATTTGATTAACTACAACTTTGTTAAAGTCTTAAAGGAGGAAACAGCATAAGTCTAAGTTGCTATTTTTGCAAACCTCAAAAGCTTAGTTAAGGAACACTCTTCCTGCCCATCTCCCAACCCTACTACTTCTGCTTTGGCTACCAGAATACTACCTGCCTTTGATTTAATATAGAGGAGAGGATATGTGCATTCAGGCATCAAAGTATCTTTGGTACTTGCGCTTTGTTCTGCTGTCCTGTGAGTCAAAAGCCTAAGATTTCTAGCTAGAGCAAGATTTTCAATGAGCAAGCTTTTTAATCTTCATATTCCACACTACAGAATTACTCTCCTCTTTGGGGCGGTTGCTGCTAGATGGAAAATAATTCATATGGAGGGGTCCACAGTGAGTATAACAGGACACATACTGATGAAATAATAATTGGAAAAATTTCAGCTCTAGTTTTGAAGATTAATCACAAATTTTTCATAAGTCCCTTTTGAAAATGTACTCCCAGATAGCCATAGTCACAACACACCACATAGATAATGGTTATACCCTATAAACCACAGGGATTCTCTACTTCTGTGCACCTATATTATGGTACTGTGATAACATACTAGTTGGTTCCATTCCACAAAAAAACCTAAATTAAACTATTCCCAAATTTACATGATTCCTAATATAGAATCTTTGATTAAATTGGAAAAGACCTTTAAGATCATCAAGTCCAACCATTAACCTAACTGTACCAGGGCCACCACTAAAACATGTTCATAAGCTCTAGATGGCAATTCAGCCACTTCCCTGGGCAGCCTGTTCCATTGATGTCCCTTTCAATGAAGAAGTTTTTCTTAAAGTCTTATGTATGCTTCCCCTGATGTAACTTGAGGCTATTTCATCTTTTTCTATCGCTTGTTTAGAGAACAAACTAACCCAGCCACTTCTCTACAACTTCCTTCCAGGTACTTGCAGACAGCCATAAGGTCTTTCATCAGCCTCCTTTACCTCAGACTAAATAGCCCTAGCTCTCTTGACCTATCCTCTAAAGGCTTGTTCTCCAGACCTTTCATCAGCCTTATTGCCCTTCTTTGGTCCTGCTTCAGCACCTCAATGTTTTTCTTGTAATGAGGGACCCGAAACTGGACACACTACTCGAGATGTGGTCTCACCAGCACCAAGTATGAGGGGGGCAGTTATTCCCTGCTGCTGCTGGCTACATTGTTTCTGGTACAAGCCAGGTTATCATTTTTCTTCTTGGCAACCTGAGCACACTACCGGCTCATATTTAGCCATTTGTCAATCAATACTCCCAGGTGTCTCTCTGTTAAGCAGCTTTCCAGTCACTCTTCTCCAATCCTTTGACATTGCACTGGATTGTTGTGACCCAAGTGCCCAATACACACTGATAAAACATGTATTTACACAGAGTTTACCCAGTTTATTAGGGTTGCAATGGGCCTTCAAAGGCCACCGGGTCCAACCCTCCTGCTCAAGTAAGATTCAAATTACTGAAAAGCATAACTGCTTAAAAAGCCTAAATCAAACTACACAAAAACTCATCAAGATGGGTGTTAATCATCTCCAGAAAAGTGGACTCCACAACCTCCTTGGGCAACTCATTCTAATGTTTAATAACCCTTACTGTAAAGAAGCTTTTCCTTACATGTTCAATCTTAAACCCATTATCCCTTGTCCCGTCTGACACAATAGAAAAGACAGTATTCCTTTCTTCTTGACACTCAGCTTTCATGTATTTATAGACTGTAATTAAATCCCCTAGTTGCCTTCTCTTGTCCAAACTAAAAAGTCCCAATTTTCTCGATCTCTCTTCATAAGGCAGTTGCTCAAGGTCCCCAATCGTACTTACAGCTCTAAGTATTTCTATTTAAATACTTATTCTCATGAGATTCTTCCACTCACTTTGTTGAGCTTAAACTTTGAAAACGTCAGAGTTGCTATGAAAAGACAGATTGCTCTTGCTATGACACAGACATATATGAATGTCATAGAATTCATAGAAAATCCAGCAAAGATAATTTAATAAGCAAACTGAGCTCCTTACATCTTCCCAGGATAGCATGCAAAGAACAATCCTGAAGCATATTTTTGTGGTCTGTCATAATGTATTTCAGGCTTTAAAATAATCATCATCAACTCAAGGTCTGGTATCTGCTGAATACTTCTTAAAGTGGTTTTTGGGGGGTCTTTGCATCTTTTTAAGTGAAGAAAATATTATCAAAGAATTTGACAAATAATGCAAACACATGAGCAAGATCTGGATAATGTTATGGTTGGCAGTCCACACTTAAACATTTTCATTACATCAGGTATTCATACAATCCATTTCCTGATGAGCAATGACTCTGGCAGGTGTCAAAGACTATCTGTGAACAAGTGTTTAAAAACTAAGATTCTAAAAAGAGCCGTAGAGTTTAAACATTCATGTTTTAATTCTTTCTAAACCATACAGGTACTTGTGGAGTGCAGAACAAAGACCACATGTAGGGACACAAAATGCCAATAAAAACAACCAAATTGTATCTTCATTGTGGTCTATTCTTTAACACAGTTGACTTCTAAAATAGTCACTTAGGCTGAGTAAGAAAACAGTACTGAATTCTAGTCACCAACAAAATACTTAGCCATATTTACATAAAGAAATAACATGGTAATGTAAATTATCTCACCAGCTAGTCCCTTTTACATTCAAGATCATCGTCATATAGAAATTGATCAGTTTTGCAAGGTCTCCAACATCTTCTAGCATGGGCATGTAAAAGGCATCTCTGGGCAGAACACTTTTGGACCATATAGAGTGTATTTCTTTAATAACTGTAAAGCAGACTTCCTCTCACTGTATTGAAAACTGGCAACAAAGGGCACAGACTCCGCAACTTGATCCAGCAAAGATAATTTAATAAGCAAACTGAGCTCCTTTTATACACAGATCAGAGGGCCGTCTGTACATTCTAGCCGTTAATCATTGGATACAAAAGCATAACATACTTGTTTGTCTAAATGCTAATTGGCTATGATACCTATACTACCTTTCCTCAGGGACAGAGCCTGGTCTCGTAGAGACCAAGCCCGCGTGTGTTCTCTTCTAGCCCAAACATGTTCTGTCCCATAGAAAACTATACAGATATTTCTGCAAGTACAACTCCTGACATGTGAAAGGTAATGCTATTGAGATTGGGATTACAAAGCAAAGTTATTTATAAATGAAATAACTGTAGCTCAAAAGAAAAACAAGAAAATTAAGACATTTTATTCCTAGACTTGTCTGCGACAAGGCCAAGAGTATTTGATTAATTTTTATTCAGTTTCCTTTTCAAAATGCAAATTAAAAGTGACCTCTGAGATGTGCTAGACTTAATGGAAGAGTGTATTCTTTTCACAGCACTAAAGGCAGAAAACAGATGGGTGTGAAGAAAACATTGGTAAGCCACCAATCACTTTTATTTCTGTTACAAACTAATTACATTAGAAACTAAATGCAAGGAAGGCTGCAAGTTCAAGGTAAAAGAAGTGGAAAGGATTGGAAGAGCGAGCTGTTTCATTAAGGAAAACCAGATAAATATATTCATAACTTAAAGATAGTACAGTATACACTTTTATGGAAAGATACATGCTGCTAGAGACAAAGCGAGGCAAATTCTCATTATATGCTTCCTCAAAAGGAAAAGGAGCTAGGAAGAACAAATGATTTCAAAGGTGAGATGTTCTGCCACATTACAATCACCTAGCACACTGGCAAAATCTTTGGGCACTTCTAGAAGGTGGGAATAAGTACCACAATTACATCACACCAATATTTCACCTTTTCCTGCCTCTGCCTGAGCACAGAATACCATACAAGTTTTTGTGGGTTTAGAAACACCTGGTAGAGACAGATTTACAAATGAGAGAGATTCTTTTCTATGTCACTACTAGATGATAATTTCAGTTTTGATGAAAAAGAAAAAAGGACATAAAAATTCACTTTGTAAGAAATAACTTTAATAAAATCAGTACCATGCATTAGTAATAAAAAGTTAAATACATTAGGAATTAGCTGAAATGCCAGTCGTCAATGTGTCATCATGATTTAATTGTGTTTATCAGGAACTGAGGAAAGGTGAGACTGTATAATACAAAGCAGAGCCACTGAACAAAATTCAGGGAACGTGGTATGCAAACAATCCAACAGAAATTCCTAACACGACACTAAAGCAAGGAGGACCTGTTCAAATTATTAATCACCATACAGTAATAAAGGTGCCTAATTTTGTCTGTCTTCTACTTGTGCATGAGAGATGCTTTTGTAATATTGCTGCCGAATATTAGCCCTTTAGTATTTTGTCCTTCTGTAGTTATATGTCCTTGTGATTGTTATGCAGTTTGGGTATTTTACAAGCTAAAGATCTTGTATTGTTGCAACCCTTCACTCTGAGGTATTTTCTTCAATCCTTAAGTGTGGACTGTAGCTCCTTTCATCACCTTTTCTAAGTTACTAGGTGATCTAGGAGGTCCTTTCCAACCAGGATTATTCTGTGATTCTGTGAGGGTTAAAGTAATTGCTATTACTTTGATGGTTAAAGACACAGGGAGAGGGAATGAATAGAGACACCCAAAAGGTGTGGAAAACTATTTTACTTCCATTCATTCGTGAGACTATATCATCACAAACAGTTCTGATGGCTGCATTTTTAAAGCATGTTGAGAACTTAGCAAAGGTGATGAAAGGAGCCATGCTAAATATTAAAGGGCTAATATTCAGCAGAAATATTACAAAAGTATCTCTGATGGACAAGTAGACAAAATTAAGCATCTTTATTACTGTATGGTGATTAATAATTTGAACAGGCCATCAGGTAAATTGTTGGCCTTCACATTTTTGAATCAAGCCAGGGCTTTTCTGGAAGACAGGCATCAGCAAATACAATTTATTGAGTGTGGTTAAGGGATATTTGAATGAAGTCCTGTGGGGCAAAGAACATCAAGACAGTCTGAATAACTTTGAACTGCATTAACTGACAAACACGTTAAAACCAATGGGATTTCTTGATTAAATATTAGCAAATAAAAAAAGTACTGACAGAACCTTCTCCTCTGGACAGAAATAAGGCATTGTGTCATATAATTAAAATGCCATATAATTATATGCATGTGGAAACACTTAGGTCACAGCAATCTTTGCTGGTGCTATTGCTCTAAACAGAATTATTGTTGTGCAAGCCAGGATATGTACACACCCACACAAATAAAAACGGGTTATACCTGGAATATTATTCAAACTTATCCGTGTCAAACTTTTGACTCAGAAAAAATGGAACAAGTATATAAAGTTCCAACCAAAACTAGCTGTTCTTCATTACCAGGGTGGATAACAAGCAAACCACTGACTCATGTTTTCTCATAAGCATCGTGAAGAATACAAAGTGACAAAGATCAGCACTAATCTTCTCAGCGTGCCTGTAACTGGATCCTTAGAGAAGTCAGTCTACAACCACTTGTCCATGGGATGCACCTCTGGTTCTTTTTCCCCAGAATCAGCTAGCAATACTTGTTAGCTGCCTCCTTCACTGAGAAGTGTGTTTCTGCTACCTTCTGGTTCTCATTATTATATTCATTTCAATGCAATTCCTGAAGTCTGATACCCCAGTACTTAAGAGGTCCTACATGTGGCACTGAACAATGATTCAACATGACATCGTGACAGAAAACAGGGAGAAGAGGTAGAAATAAAAGAACAAGGGATCAAAACAACTGCATTTGGCTCACTGTGTGGGGCGTGCCTATCAACACCAATAACTGTTAACAGCGAGTCAGATGTCACATTGATAGAGAAATGAGATCATTCACATCAGTCTTTCATTTGACTGGAAGGTATCAGTCTTCTTCACTTATCTAGAAGGACACATAAAAATATAATGGGCTATTAACTCTTCTTTTTTACATAAAGTTAGTTTTTGATAAGTTCCTCTCCAGTTCCTCACTGATACCTAGACTTTCAGTGCTTTAAATGCTCGTCTATACAGGCAAATCAGTGACAGAAAACATTCTTGTTAATGCTGTGGCTAACTTAACAGTGTAGAGATTTGACTCAAGAAAACCTGTCAAGAGATACTAACTTGAAGCAAGAAATCTGCTTGGCTTACCAACAATTATATTCCTAATGCTACATAAATACGCAGAAAGAAGATGAGAAGCACTGTTTGCAGAATACCACTATTCATATAGTGCATACAACAGGGCCTATGTCACGTGCATTGTTACTGTTCAAAATATGATTAATAACAATGAAGATGACTTTTCCAGCAAACTTCAATGCATCTTTAAAATTACATGCTACTTTAAAAACATGTTTAGGAAGAAGCATAAAACCTTAATTTTTTCATCTTTCAGATCAAGATTTCATTTTCTTTTTTTATTGTTTATGCTTATAAAATTGCCCTAATAAGAGTCAATTCTGGAAAGATGCAGTGACTAATTTTATTAAATAATTGCTTTACTATGTATAGTCAAAAACCATTTGACAAACTCTCTCTCTGTCAAAGCTGCTATATCTTACTCAATTTTCTAACTGTGAAGGTCTGAAAACTTCTCAAACTAGTCTTTCAGAAGAGATGTGCAAGCTTCTGTTAGGATTTTCCCCTCACTAAAAGTGCTGTCAAGGTTCTTTGTTCCTCAGCCTTCCAGAACCTACATCCATATTGCATTATAGAGTACTCACCAGTACTATTTGGGGCTAGTTTTGAATTTTTTTTCAAGGCACATAAGAAAGGTCTGCTACCTATATGAACCATTAGGAATTATTAACTAAATGGTTGCATAAATAATCTATTTTAAAATATATTACAGATACTTCTAAGACAAATAATAAAAGTCACACAAAAAATATGCCATGATTCAAACATCATTTCTGAGCGGTTTAAATATGAAATAAAACTTTGTCAAGCCACAAGTTTTCAGCTGTTATGATATCCTATAATAAATTTACAGCTACAAAGTAGCTTGGAGAAAAAAAAGTCTTTTATCAAACGTGGAAAGATCAATGCTTTAAGCACTGCAACCATCCAAACAAATTAGTACAAGCAAAACATAGTTGAATTCAGTATGGTTCAATTTTGTCCCAGCATCATAGCACTTCTTATGATTACTTAAAGCTGTAGGCAAAATGTGATTTAAAGCTTAGCATGATGCATTTAATGTTAATTTAAAATGATGTGAGAAAAGTATACAGGTGGTCTCAGGATCTAGTATTTTATTGTATTTTATTAACTGAAATAATAAGTTGTTTCCTTAATTAAGCAGTAATGAAGTTGGATAACTGGGCTCTGAAAGCCTGCTATGTGTTCATGTTTAGATTTTTAACCAGAGCTAAAATGAAAAAGGGGCTTCTTTCCTGTATGACTTTGAAAAGAATAGAGTGGTGATTAACAGCAATATTTTTTCTAATGAAACACAACCTTTCATCCCTGTCATCTTCTGACCATCCTCGCCTGTACGTAGCTTTCTGACAAGTAGAATAATAACGGTCATACATCACTGCCCTGAAAGTCTAATCATCTAAATCTTCACTCGCTGCAGCCTCTGAGACTCAATTACTTTATTGACATGCAATCTTCATAAAGGGAGAAATATTGTGCATGTAAGGTCACTTGGTTATGAAGACATATTATCATATTATCTGCATGAGTGTTGCAGGGCTAAGACCTGACAGAGCTAATTATAATGGTACATGATAGAGAGCTCAGTATGCATTATTTGCTTGGGTGAAACTAAAGGTGAGGTAAGACCATGACATCATCATTTGAAAAGAAAATAATTCTCTTTCCCTTAGAGGCTATTACTTTTATTGTTTAATGTTTTATACCTATCATATTCATACACTCCTTGTAAGCAAGCAGTGAGAATTTCTGAACACAACTGTTTCCACTTACTACTTAACTCTTGAAGAAAACAAAGGCTGTCCCCTTTAATTTTGGGGCTTAAGTCACATCTTTCCCTTTCTATAACACCCCAAAAGTGCAGCTATACACACATTGTTTTATATAGCAAACTGAAATATAGTAAAAAAATTTAACATAGCTAATACATATTGCCACAGTATTTTCTGCATATCGAAAACCATGTAATACTCCAGTGCAGTTCTGAGAAAAGGACATTAGAACAAGCATCTTACATTCCAAGCATCTGACTTGGCAAAATAATTTCATTTTCGTCTTGCTTTTCAGCGTAGCAGATTTCTACTTCCACACATTTCTGCTCTAGGTTGAGTAGAACAACTGCAATTCCTAATAATTTTCTGATCATTCCCTTACATTAAAAGGGAGAACAGCCAAAAAAATCCCAAAAAACTAAAACTTATTTTGTGTCTCAATCAATAGAAATTATTGGATTCCTACACTGAAACAGTAGCAGGCTTCTTGGTGGTTTTTTATTGTCAGGGAACAAGAGCCAACCCAATGAATCCCACTCCAAAAAATACATTTGCTCTCAACGAGTATTTGCATAATTGTTTGAACACAGTGAGATTCAACATAGACAGGTAAGTTAAGTGATAGTCAGACTGAGACCTCACATCTAGGTGGTTTCAGTTATTTAGTATACTGACATTATTCTGTAACAGAAAAAAAGAAAAAGAAAGGAGTTATTTATCACAACACATTTAAAGGCCTCCTCTTCTTAAAAAGAAACAAAGTGGACTGTGTTCATAAATGCACACCTACAAACATAATTTCCTTTTTCCAAACAGAGTGAATTTTACATACTATGATATGTCAGAGATTATGCCTTTATTTTAACAATATCTTAGTCCACCCATAACTTCTCGGTAAGTTTATATATTGATTATTATGTCTACTGTGTTTTGCTTCTGAAAGAATCCCATACATAAAAAGCTATATGATTTTGAATTTAAAACCTCCCACAGTCTGATGTTTTGAAAGAACTAGATTCAAATCTTCACCTTCACTTCAGCAAAGAGATAAGAAAAAAATGCTTTGGCAGATATCTGCAGATAAAAGTAGGAAAATGTTAGGCCCTGCCTCTCTCCAGGAATAACAGATAAAAGATACAAGCATCTTTTGCTGAGGCTTGATTCCAGCAGTACAAAGGAGACACTGAAGTCATGAAGACCCAGAGGAGAAAACAAAAATATACCCTAGAATAGTGTAGCAATAACTATCAGATTGGCATTAATAAGTCAACGAGACTCTCATTAGGCAGTCAGACATTAATCTAGGGAAGAGAAGGAGTATATCTTGTGTGAAACTGTACAGTTGAGCCTTTTAAAGTGAGTTGTAAATTTAAAACTTCCTGTTGTCCTGTAAACTTCTGGTAAGCAGGATATGACTAACACGGAGGTCCTAGCATGCATGCATGGAAAACAAGGCCTCCAAAATGCAGACAAAAATACAGAGACCAAAATGCAGATTGTGAACATTTGAGGCACACATGTATCTTAAGCAACTATGTGAAAACTCAATTTATGGAAATATGAAGGGAAAAGATCACCCCTGTGGACATCAAAGGCTTTTTATCAAAAAAAAAGAACAAAAACTAAGGGTAAACAAATGTGCATGTCATGACCATAACCATAAAACATTTTTATTGCCAAAATTGCTTTGAAACTAACAGGGACAGGCACATGATATCAGCTCAATATATTTCAGAGCTATGAATTGCAAGGCAGATAATTCAAGTAACAAAATGTGAGGTACACATAGATAGGTGTTTTCCACTCAGTAGTAATTAATGGGGACAATACGACATTGCAATTTCAACCACAGAACAGATGGAACTGGGACACTCTCCAGAAAACACAGTAAAGGAAAAAAAAAACCGAGTGATAATTAAGTGTAGTAGCCAACAGGAGAAATGAGATCCCCATACTGTGCATCCAATCTTGAAGACAAAAAAAACAATAACAAAGGGATGACTTGAAAGACAGTAAATGAACGTGGAACTGTGATTGTAGAATACAGAACAAGGCGAAAAAGATACAACTGCTTGACCTTATTTTTAGCACCTAGATTAAATAACATAAAATGCTATTAATGAATAAAATACTGAGAATTAGCGCTGTGGCTTGATTCTGGTGGGTTCTCAATAGTGGAGGAGGGGGTTACTGTTGCAGACCTAGTAAGAAGCTTCATGAAAGTGAAAGTTTCCTCCCAGCTCAGGTTATTCACCCACTTCTGACAGTCTGAGCCAACTAGTGCCTCTGTAACCACATTTTGGAGAGGGGAAAATTCCTTAGGTAATTTTTTTCTTTCTTAATTTTGCCTTTTGTTTGGGCATCTGCCCTTTTTTTCTTGCTGTAGAGAGAGGCAACGTGGCTCAGTGAAGAGGAAATGCACACAAAGGTGGCCATTTTACTCTTGGATTGTGCTAAAGGAGGAGAAAGTGAGCCTGTGGAGACCTCAACGATTAGCAGAGGAGAAGAGTCCCTGCAAGACCTCATTGAAATATATGGTGGAAAAGAATCCAGTCTGTCATAGAAGATGGCATGTCAGAGCAGGGGACTGGCCTTTAAAGAAGCAATGACTGAGGAAAAGACCCAGGCTAGAGCAGTCAGGCAGAAGACCACCATACTAGCCAGAGAAAGAAAATAGGTGACTTGTTACTGGGGAGTAAGGAGATAATAGAGCTGGATTGAGGCAATCCTAGGTGACGGAGTTCTCCGGTTCTTTGCTTTCCCCAGGTCTGTCTTTTGCCCATTAAACATAAATTGTGATTGAGCCCTTCTTGTCCTTTGTCTCAGCTTTCAAACCTTTTCTTAATTAGGGAGAGCCTGTATAGGACTGGTCAGTCTTAGCCTAACTGGTGACAATTGACTACTGAATAAAACATAAAACAAAGGCTCTTCATCATGTTCTTGTAACATAACCTTTAGAAAGAAGTAATAAAAATCCCAAGAGTTTGTTCTTGAGTGGGGTAAAAGGGATCAATAGTCCTTTCTTTGGATGAATAATCAGAGATACTGTGCAAAATACAGAAGTGTTTTCAAAATATAATTAGAGAATATTGTATATTATCAAAGCTTCTTAAGAAGATTGGAGGGGGAAAGTAGCCTTTTTTTTGTAGAGCCTCCTTTATTTAGAGCCTTTATCTCTAAATAAATTGTCACCTATGTAGATTGTAAAATTTGTGATAGCAAAATTCAGCATTGGACATGAGACTTTCTCATACCGTTTGGTATCACATGGTGACCAACACATCCTAAGTACTGAACAAGCCACGTACTAATGCTGGAGAAAAGGAAAAAAAAAAAAGACTGAAAAAAAAAGAAAGAGGAAACAAACAGAAAAAAAAACATTTGGCAAAAAAAACTAAGATGTTTGGCATAGCTATTTTTACAGAATTTTTTCTTATGTTTCTTACTATAAAAATAATTGTTCTAAGTGTCACCAGTATATAATGCTCAATGCAAGCAAAACTTTAGACATAAAACCTCTTTGGCAACAAAATGGAGGCTTAGTGACACTGAAGTGTTTTGCAAATGTGTCAGTTGGATTTAATATTGTTAAAAAGAGGGAGACACACTAAAATAAACCTTGAAAATGCCCCAATGACTTGTATCAGTATTTGTAAAATGTTTTCAATATTGGTTTAAAGCAGTTTTGAAATTTCCCAGCTTGTTCAATTATTTTTAATTGTCAATGAACTGAAAAAGTTCTGTGTTACTTTATTGACACATTACTGACTTGCAAAGGAGAGAAGTGTGTCTGTAAAATAGATTTTTAGTCCAGCTGAGATTCATAGACCAAAGAGAATGAGGACATTAGGGAATCAAATTACAATTTCCCTCTGGTACTGTTCCAGCACACTTTAATGGATATCTTGGTTTACTTCACTTTCCTTATCCACCCCATCTCACACACTCGGAGATATTAAAATCATCATTGTGGAAAACACAGTTTCAGATGAGTTGTTATTTGTTGAAAATAGTTTTCAGCCAAATCTTACCTAAAACTTTCCTGCCAGCTGGACATATCTCTGGAAATGCAGACTTCCAAAAGGAAATATTATTAATGTGGCATGAGAGGGAAAAGAAAAGTATCTGGCATGTCACTGCTGAAGAACTGACAAAGGCACAAGAGTTGTCTGAAATACAGTTTGAATCTAAATTGTTTTAACTTCTCTTCTTTCTAGTAATCAATAATGCCAATTGTAGCTCATCAAGAAAGTGTTATAACTAAATTAAAACTGAAAATTCTATAATTTTGTTAAAAGTAGAAATAGTAACAAAGGTATTTTTGTTATTCCCATGCTAGGGAAAACACAGGCCAATTAATTAATCAATAAGGTCAATAGCAAAACTCTTCATGCACTTAAAATGCAGCAGATTCCAGCTCAAAAACACTTTAGAAGGAAATTCTAAACTTCAACCTACAACAATTATTTCAAATGGTCTCACCAGTTTGTATTTTTTGAACCCTTTTGGCAATAACTCCTCCCTTTAAACAATTTCCCAAGTCACAGATTGTTAGAGAGAATGTTAAATGAGGATATAATGTTTTGGGAAAAGGGTAGTGAAACTAAAAGCCATAAGAAATAAATTACAAATAGAAACTTTGTTTTAGTGACCTACAGTCTATTAAAAATTTGCCCAGCAAATATTGTCAACCTTTTAGGATTTGGACCGCAGCGATCCCTTTTGTCGTGGCTTCAGGGAGTCATGTGCTTATTTAATGAGTTTTCTTTACACAGGCCAGTAGGGAACTGTAATAAAATTCAAATAAAGGTCTGGCAGTAAAAGAGAGTGATCTTAAAAATTAATAACTAAACAATAGAAAAGAAAATATTGGGAATGAAACTGAAAATTCCCCTGTAGCCAACATCTGGAGATGTAGATTGCTTCTGGATTGTTCATCAGATTGCTTAAAATGCAGCAATTTACCCTATCACAGACTGACCACAACAGGTCTCAAGTAAAATCTAAACAGGAACAGAGAAGCAATTATCATGCTGTTCTGCATCCATGTAAAAGAACTTTTCTACAGAAAAGCTTGAATGACCAGGAACTACACAAAAGTATGCACGTCATGTATGTAAGCCTAAAGACTGACACACAGGATTACTGTAGTAGTTTAAAGGAAGTGTGATAGGAATAAAGCAGTTTCTTCCCTACATACCTAGCCTCCAGTTGCCAAAACATAATGGTATCTCCTCATTTTTAACATATTGGATTAATAGAAACAAATACATGGTTATGCAGCTTCCCCTTTTCTGAACCATCCACCACTTCTTTGCCCATGAAGTCAGCAGTTTTTAGGTACAATACAAATTTTAAATAAATAACACATGAGACTGTAAAATAAATCTACCATCTTGAGGGTTTATTCCTTAATCTATTAAAATCTATCATTAATCACAATGAGGTGAGTTTTGGCTGTTCTGCTCCTCTTCTTAAATTACCCCAAGTGCTAAGGTTAACTACATAATTACATACCTTTCTTTACCACCACCACCCCCCTCCCCATTCACATGAATCCATTACTGGGGAAAGTTACATATTTTGGCCGTTAGATCTGGCCTCTGGATTTCATTCATCTGAATCTTCTTGAAGTGACATTGCTTGTCAAAACTCATCAGCAAATCAAATTGTTAAGTTGAAGTGAGTTGTCCTCTCAAATAAAAATTATACTTTACCCTGATTTTTCCACACAAAAGCCGTACTGTGCTTCTTTGTCAGGACCAACTTAATTTTCTGGAACTTTATCACAATCCAAGGTTTAATCCCTTAATTTTCCAAAGGGTATGGGAAAAGGGGCATGTAATCGAAATTCTCTTTGACAAACTGACACAAATTTGAAGAATGACAAAATAGATGAGAAGTTTTTTGCTATGTTCTAAGAGATCTTCATTTCAAACCAGACACAAAGCGAACTGCCAACTTCTGATACCTCCAGAGTAACTTTTTGCAGCATGTTCCCTTTATTCCTTTGTTTCCGGTCATACTCATGTATTCAGCTTCAGGGCAATAAATTCTGCCCTTCTTAGGGAAAAGTACTACAAAATAGTCTCTTTGATGGAGATTTTATGGTAAGCAGAATGACAGATCCACACGCTGGTCCCTGTCCAACAACACTTCAGACCAATCAAAACTTACCTGTGTGGTTTCAGCCCTCTATTCAGGCTGCCAGAGAACTGTGCTTAAGTCTCACTTCAGTAGGATGAAAGGATATGCTCAGGTATGACTTCTGAAAAGTTATTCTCTTGTATAAATTGCTAATAACAGTTATGAATCTTATTTTGGGCAAAGCTAGAGGAAAGTGAAATTCACTGGGAGTAATAGATGATTCTTCAAGAAGAGTGATTTAGTAATATGTGTCCATTTAATTTGTTTCTCACCTCTTCACTTGGAGGTGACCTGAATGTTAGGAGTCTCAACACCATTTCTAAACAAGCTTAGTCTATCTGTTTCTGCACAAATGTGATGGAAGAGAGGCTGAAAAGGCATGTGAGGAATGTTTTATTGAAACACAAACTAATCCATATTTGTGCCATGGGACTTGAGGGGAGAAAGGGAAGTGAGTTTAGTATACTAACCATCTACAGCTGAAGAGAAATCCCACTGCAAATATTAGAGACTTGGCTGAGAAATGGTGATATGGACTTCCCAGGCTTTCAGTTTGCTCTACTGAGAGGCATATAGCCCTGAAAAAGGTGCATGGAAAGGTGAAGGTAAAAGACACTCTTGAAGATTTGTCTAAATAACATATACCAATCTGTTAGAGAGTCCTGAAATACAGTAAAGATAACACCATGTCAAGTAGCAAGATGAAGCATCAGTAAATAAGTGTTAAAAGAAACTGAATTTTAAAACTAAGCAGGTATATATTTATTTTAATGTCTGCTAAATGTTTCTTTCAGGAAACATTAAGCACTAATAAAAAAGATTGCCTTCAGGCTTCTGTGGCACTGAATACATCAAAGAGGGGTTTTACTAACAGTTTGGGGAGTTTATGCCTCTAGGTGCTACTGCTGTTATTTCAAAATAGAATTATCTGATGCTATGTGATTTCTTGAATCATTAGTTTTCCATCTCTTCTAACTTATTTTACTTTTGTTTTTTTACTTATACACACACATAATGGTACAGGCTGCCATGAAGGAATAATGAAGAGAGCCTTGGAAATAAAATAGTATTTGATAATTACTTAAAACGTTAAATACATATACACCTGATATGGTTTTCATGATTACTATTTGCATGCCAAATTCACCTCTAATACATCTAGCAGGAGGCACTGCTGCATTTCTGCTCTGCTATACTATCATCACAAGTCATGCATAATGCATTCATGTCTGACCCCTAAATACTCTAACAGGAGTACCTATATCGGCCATGCAAATCAGCAAACTTCACAAGTTCAAAAAATTACAAAGAAAGCTGTGATATTACACATAACAGGGCTTTAAAGTACTAATTCTGTCATTCTTTTCTAAATGAAAGACTTTTCATAATAAACTTGACATAACTCCTCCTGTTAAAGAACTACTGTCAGAAAGGAAACACAAGATTAAATGAGTAAAGAAGGTGGAGTGTACACTTTAAAGTCCTTTCAGTAGGGTGCTTCATAGTACTCCATCTTGATTCAACCATACAGAAGGTTTTCCAATTATCGTTGACAGGAAGAAGGCAGGTAAACAACCTTTTGTTTTTTAATGAGAATGTGGAATTAAGACCCCAGTTCAAAATATAAAATGATCTGACATCATCTAGAAGAAATATTTGCTACTGAACTGGGATTGATAGCCAAGAGGTAGCTCATGAAACTTAACGCATTTAAACAGTATGGAAATGTCAATAAAATAACTTTTCTATTTCTGACTTATCAGCAGTGCAAATTATCTCAATAAAGTATTCCCTTCTGTTTCTTGTTTTGCAGTCTGACAGAAGATTAAAACTTAAAACCAACCTCTATATCAGTTATTGACACATTTTTTATTTTCTTGGAAAACAAAATGTTTGCTATTAAGCAGAAAATAATTTGACTTTCTAGTCCTCAATTCCCAAAATGCTTTAATCTATATACAGCACTAATCCATACAAAAGAAGAATACCTGCCTTTTGCAAAAAAAAATAAAAATTGTCTCAGCCCTCTTTGTCTTCCAAGGAAAGCAAAGAACCAACAAAATGATTGCTGAATATTAAGAAAGTAAGGAAGCTTTGCTTTATTTAAAGATGCTTAGCCAGCCTATAGGACTGCATTATCATTTCCTCTGTATTTGTTCTAAACCAAGTGACTTTTCTGAATAATGAATCCTGTGCCAGTTCTGATCCAGCAGCAGATTTTACATACAGTCTAAGTTTACTCCCTGAGCCCACAGAATTTATTAGAATGCCGAAGCAGTTTGGAGAACTACAAAGAAATTCTGGTTAAGAACAAAGTTGACTTCAGTCAATTGCGTACAATACAGACTATGACTGCACATAAAAGCTGACAAACCTGGCATGGCAAAAGGTTTGAGTTGAGAAAGAACTGAACAATGCAAGAGTGAGCAGGACAAATCCAATGGAATTCAGCTACTTCACAAACAAAGCATAAGTAGGAAAGGCTACTTTTCAGATGGTTCAGGACTTTATCTTCAGTGCTACTTAAGCTGCAAAACATATCAATCCACTCTTGATTTACTTTCCAAGCAGAGGTGGTGGCAGGTAAAATACAACTTTGATACTCTCCTTCCATACTGTAAAATGACCTTTTGTTATAATAGATCAATTGATCTGATACCTTTAACAAGACTTTTTACAGAAATAATATTATTTTCAATTGGAATACATAGTCTCATCTTTAAAGAAAACAATAATAATTAAAATATTCCAATATCACTGAAAATCTGTCTCCTTCCAGATTATTTTAATTGTCTGATGCCAGTTATCAAGTTTTAGATGTCGAAAAGAAAGAACAATATCCTTAAGGTCACATAAGAGTTGATCTTATTGTGAAGCAACATATAATTTGCAGCAGGAGGTAATATGTTTTTGTTAAAACAACTAATACAGAAAAAAGACATATTTTTGGGCATCTATGTCATTCTTCAGGTTTGCTCTTCTTATTATTTCTTGCCTATTTCATCAACTTTTGTCAATCACACTGATAAGCTTTGTGGCCTGACAACAGACCTGCTTGAGACTTCCAAATCAAAATTTAAAACTTCTATTTCTTTTACATCTGTTGCTCTAATGAAAAGTATTCCCTGTCGCCATAAACCTTGCCTTGTTCCTTTTCACACCCTGCACAAACCCTGAAAATTCCCTCAAGCAATTCAGGTGCAAGGGGGGAAATACCTGTTTCTCCTCTTATCTCTGCATTGTTTAGTCATGCACAGACTAGAATCAAACTACCAAAACATTATTGAAAAAGATTCTATCATGATACTTTGACAAGCACCAGGAAGTACTAGAAATCTTATGGGAAATAATCTCTTGAGACTTCCAAATTGATTTACAACTCAAGGTCAAATAAACATTCTCATCTTTGTTAGCAGTAAGTACAAAGCACAGAAACAGCTGAAGATTCCTCTACATTTTCTGGTATGAAAACAGACAAGAATATAGCATTTCCTTTGTCTCCTCCTTAGCTTACAATGGCTATTCTACAGCATAACCAACAACAACTTAGAATCTGAATAGAGTCTGAATGAAGCATTTTAAAGCTAACACAGCTCTGTTCTAAATAAGTCTGGTCTCTATATAACAAAATACATTCCTTCTGGCCTAATACTACAGGCTTGGCAGAAGGAATACCTTTGGCATGAGCAAAAATTCCAGACTTGAGCCTTACAATTACCCCTTCTGAAGGGTCATTTATTGTGCATGTTGTTTATCAGCATGTGTCTGAAATGAATGGTGCTTCAATGCAAAGCAATAGGAGGTAACATTATAATAGGAATGCAGTCAGTAGATATTGTTATGACTTGGTTTCCTTTCTAAAACGAGAATCGATGCCACATCTGCTATTACATTAATTTTGTTTGCATTACTAAAAAAAACCTAATAGAGGGAAAAAAATCCTTTCCAGGGAGCACCCAATACAGTTTTCTTTAACTAAAAGATCACAAGAGCTAATCAAGACCCTAAAAATTCACCTTTACAATACATCTTATTGATAAAATTTCTTCATTTGGATATTACAAAGGAATCCACAGATGTGCTTAGGTTTGGCACAGTGACAGTAGTAGAATACAACCATATAGAACTATACAGCGGAGTGCGGTGTAGTTAGAAAAACCTGAAAACAAACAACAACAACAAACAGGTTTTCTCTCTCCAGAGAAAGAGAACTTTAGAAAACCTGTCTGTTTTTATCTGTATAATTCCATCCTCACCCAGACAAAGCAGATTTAAATGAGCATGATAGAAATTGTGACATCCTTTGATAACTCATATTATATTTTGTCAGCATGTCATGATTATTAAGGGTAGACTTTACTAGACTGGAAAATCTGAGGGATCATAGTAAATACAATAATAAAAGCAGTTCTAATTTTTCGCAGATAAAAAGTCATGTAAACGACACATATCTAAGCATAAAAATGTCATGCTTACCCAAACATACAAATTCAACTTTGTATTAGTATTCTCATGTTAATGTTTCCAATATAGAAAAGCTAAATTCAGTTGAAGACACCTAGACATGTCAAAGGCATCTCAACTAAGGAGACAGCACTTCAGTTAAAGTTTTCATAAAACAACAACAACAAAATCAAACCCAAAAGTCTTCACTGGTCATAACCCAAAGTTTAGTAGACTGCAGAAAAGGTGAAGAAAATATTTTTGTCCTTCAACACTTTCACCAATATTTATTGTTTTTCTGTGGATTGTAAAAGGTATTCTATTCCTACTCATTGTTTAGCCAAACAAAACAGGAACTATAAGTAATTTTCTCAAAACTTCTCTCAGTAATGTCTTAGGCATTTAAGTGCTCAGCTCTCTTATATATTGACCTTTTCTGGCTAAAACCTATTTCAGTGTAAAAGTCTGTAACCCAATTTAGGTTTGTCTCCAGGTAATAACACAGCAGCTTTTCCCAGTTCTCAGCTTCTGCTTTTACTTCACTCTATTTCTTTCCTTTTCTTCATTGTACATTCCATAGTCAATAATCCCAGTGATAATTCTGTATCTTTTCACCAGATAGCCATATATTTTATTTTTTTTTTATTGGCTAGTCATACAATTTTCACCTTTCTTCTAGAGTCCTCTATGGCAGGTCTTGCTTTATTTTCAGTTTTTATTTATTCCTCATCTGTTTCTGAATTTTAATTTTATTTTTATCATTCCATTCTACTGACCAGCTATTCATCAGTACTGAAAGACGTGGACGATTCCTCTATGTCCTTGCTTATGTATACAATACTCAGTTACAAATGAATTGTTCCTTTCCAACCAATGCTTTTTCTGTTGCTCAGGAAAGATATCAAGTTTGTATCCAACTCTTCTATTTATGCAAAGACAATTTTTCTAGACATCTGACCATTTTAGTTATCACACTGAACTCCTAACAGTTCATAGGTATATTTCAAGCAAGTTACTCAAGTTACAACAGCATTTGGATCTCTCAGAGAAACTAGGAAAGGTAATACAGGGGTTACATACATCCAGTTCCAAACTCATCTGCCTTTATTTTCCATTTTGTATCTTAAATTTCTAATTTTTCTATTTACTCTCATTCATTACTGGGCATCATCACATGTATAATTTCTGAAGTTGTTTCTGTGAATCTATTTAAAACTATTTATTTTCTACATTTTAGCTTGCATTGTTTACAAGACTAATGATATTTTAGCTTGTTTAGTTCCCCTGTGTCCTCACAAATAATTTTCCCCGTCTACAAAATCATAGAAGTTTTCTAACATCACTCAAATCTTGCACTAAGAATTGGGATGATAAGAGATAAAATAGATTAAATTAGTACAGTATCTAGCTGTAGATTTAGGGTAGATTTAGATTGGATCTTAGGAAGAAATTCCTCACTGTGTGTGGTGAGTCAGTGCAATAGGGACAACCTGGTCTAGTGTTAGGTGTCCTTGCCCATGGCAGAAGCGTTGAAATGATCTTTAAGTTACCTTCCAACCAAAACTATTCTATGATTCTACTTTATGTTAGAACAGTCACTCTAGCAGTTCTTTAATACTCTGCACAACAGAACTATGATAATAGCTTAGACTACGAAAAGCATCTACCAAGAATAAATAAGTCCCTAGGGAAAAAAAAATGCAGCCACAACAAATTCTAACCAACCAAAAAACCCCTCCCAAAACACATCAGCATTTAGAATTGGAAGTTAATTTTCACTTTTTATTTCAACGAGACATTGACCAGTTTTTTTCTAGACTAGAACTGAGCACAGTAGCTGGAGTGGCTGTGTTAAAAGTTCATCATTTCTTTGAGTACAAAACACATCATCAGTACTGCAAATTTCCTGAGTGTTCTAAACCTAAACTTACTTATGTTTATTACCCATTACCTATTTTTTCATAGTCTAATGACTACTGTAAAAGATGAACAGCCAACCAGTCATTCTACTATACTACAAGAAGGGCACAAGAGAGGATCTAAGGAACTACAGGCCTGTCAGCCTGGTCTCAGTACCAAGGAAGATTAAGGAACAGTTCATCTTGTGAGAGATCACATGGCAAGTGCAGGACAACCAGGGGATCAGACCCAGCCAACATGGGTTCATGAAGGACAATTCCTGTTTAACCAACCTGATCTCCTTCTATGATCAGGTGATCTTGTGAATGAGGGAAAAGCAGTGGGTGTTGTCTACCTGGATTTCAGGAAGGCATTTGACAGAATTCTGCTGGAGAAGCTGGTGGCTCATGGCTTAGACAGGTGGACTCTGCTGGGTTAAAAACTGGTTGGGTGGCTGAGCCCAGAGAGTTTTGGTGAAAGGGGTTAAATCCAGTTGGTGACCGGTCACTAGCCGTGTCCCTCAGGGCTCAGTTTTGGGACCAGTCTTGTTTAACATCTTTATCAATGACCTGCATGAAGGAATCAAATGCACCCTCAGGAAATTTTCAGATCATATAACTTTCAGTGGCAGTGTCGATCTTTTTGAGGGCAGAGAGGTTCTGCAGAGGAATTTGGACAGGCTGGAGCTATAGGCTGAGGCCAATGGGATGAGGTTTCACAAAGCCAAGTGCTGGGTCATACACTTTGGTCCCAACAACTCTCAGCCGCGCTATAGCCTTGGGGAAGAGTGGCTGGAGAGCTGCCTGGTGGAAAAGGACCTCGGGCTGTCAGTTGACAGCCAGCTGAACATGAGCCAGCAGTGTGCCCAGGTGGTCAAGAAGGACAATGGTATCCTGGCCTGGATCAGGAACAGTGTAAACAGCAGGAGTAGGGAGGTGATCTTCCCCTAGTACTCTGTACTTGTGAGACTGCATCTTGAGTACTGTGCCCAGTTTTGGGTGCCTCAGTATAAGGACACTGATGTGTGGGAGCAGGTCCACAGAAGGGCAACAAGGCTGGTGAGAGATGTAGCAAATATGCCCTATGAGGAATGGCTGAGGGAACTGGGGTTGTTTAATGTAGAGAAGAGGAAGCTGAGAGAAGACCTTCTTGCTTTCTACAACTACCTAAATGGAGGTTGTAGCAGTATCACAGTAATGATGAGGCTGGAAAAGACCTTAAAGATCATCCAGTCCAACCTAAACCCAACCAAGTAACCTAACATCTAACATCTAGATCATGCCACTCAGCACTTCATCCAGACTAACCTTGAACACCTCCAGAGGCAACAACTCGACCACATCTGTTGGNCAACTCGACCACATCTGTTGGCAGCCCGTTCCAAAA
>VZRI01011564.1:5442-17249 GCA_013397515.1 Upupa epops
CCAGCCATTCTGGCCTTGAACACTTCCAGGGAGCTGGGGGCCAGCCACAACCTCCCTGGGCAACCTGGTCCAGTGTCTCAGCACCCTCCTTGTGAAAATCTTCCTCTTGACTTCAGTCTAAACCAATGCCAGTAAAAAACCCAGAACTCACATGCTGAAATGTTAACACTCTGTGGGCTTGAGTTTCAAACACTAGAAAACTGTGCTTGAAGCCCTCTGGCTTTTCCGGGATGCCAACCACACTCTGTTTGTGACACACACCGGAGAACCTGCTCACAGCCAGCTCCTAGTGACAATTCTCAACAAGCTTTGGAATCGGTTCTGATGAAAAGGAAGGTGTAATCCCTGAAGAGTCAGGCAAACAGTGATTATTTTCAGAATCACAGAATGACTGAGGCTGGCAAAGCCCTCTGAGCTCAGCCAGCCCAGCCCAGCACCTAACTATCACCCCAGCAGGCAGACCAGGGCACTCAGGTGTCCTTCAACACCTCCACACATGGAGACTCCCCCACTGCCCTGGGCAGTCCAGTGCAGGCTCTGAGCACCCTTTCCATGAGGAAGGGCTTCCTAACATCCAACCTAACCCTCCCCTGGCAGCTTCAGACCTTGCAGTCCCATCCTCTTGCTAATTGCCTGGGAGAATTGCAGAGCCCCACCTGTCTACAACCTCCCCTCAGGGAGCTATAGAAAGTGATAAGGTCCTCCATTGAGTCTCTTCTTCTCCAGGCTAAACACCCTCAGCTCCCTCAGCCTCATCAGCCTTTCCTTCCAGTCCCTTCCCCAGCCTCGTTGCTCCTCTGTACCTGGTTCCTTGCCTCAATCTCTTTCTTGAAGAGAGGGGCCCAGAACTACCTCCAGTACTCAAGCAGAGGCTTCCCCAGTGCCCACTCCAGGGGGAGAATGATGTCCCTAGTCCTGCTGGCCACACATGTGCTGATCCAAGCCAGGGTGCCAACCAGTAATGCCAGGTCCCTCCTGGTGGGGGAACTGGGAATCTGTAAGGGATTTGGGCTCACCCTATCCTGATTAGATCTCTCCTCCTTCCCAAAGCTGGATCAGGCAATTCCAACCTTGATTTTAGTGTAAGCGCCTTAGCCTGGCACTAGAGTAAGCCAGGAGGAAACCTTTGTGCATCTTTAGAAAGGGTTCTAACAACTACAACGATAAATTAGTGGTGGGAGACTCCTTCTAGTCATTCAAATACAGAAGGGGATGCAGTCAGAGGAAGGTTCTCAAGGCTGGTGCCCGGCACACTAAGCACAGGTAAAGCTGTCTGAACAGCATTCATCAAACGCTTAAACAATTAGTTACTTCTCTGAGTGTTTCTGGTACTTAATGGTCTCTGACAGAGCCCACGGAAGAGCTCGTGTGGGAACTTGCTGCAAATCAGAATTGAACTGGAATGAATTTCAGAGTCAGGTCTCATGTAAACCTCCAGTGTAGCAGGAGAGGAGTCAAGTTCCTTGGATGTAGAATGCAAACTTCTAAAGCGACTGTTCCTCTCGTAGTTTGAGAGGGATCCTGTAAAACCCTCTTAGATTGGGGGGCAAGATTGTGGTAGGAGGGCAAAGGGTTCTTTTCTGCTGCTGCTCGGTCCAGTAAATCTGCACCAACACGCTTTATGGCTAATGGCAGCATCAAGACTTTGATCTGATTACATGGCAAAGGATCTGGAGTGAATGTTAAACCTGATATGGAATGGAGCCTGTGTAAACACGGCGTTGGGGCACGCAGCCTTTGAAGAAGCACTTGTTTAACGATGCTTGCCTAGGCACTACACCCTGCTGTGGACTGTCTTCGTGGATGCAGTCACTGGAATGGATTCCGCAGGGTCACAGGATGCTTTTTGGATATTCCAGGGTAGTTCAGTTATCCTCGATGGACTAAAGGCTCTGAGGTTCTCATCCACGCCACTCGAGTATGGCATTTGGGTGTTTGGAGATGTTTTCATAGACTCTTTAGGGATGGGAAGGGACCTGGAAAGATCATCCAGTCCAATCCCTCTGCCACAGCAGGATCACCCAGACCAAGTCACACAGGAACACATCCAGGTGGGTCTGGAACATCTCCAGAGAAGGAGCCTCCACAACCCCCCTGGGCAGTCTGTACCAGTGCTCCGGGACCCTCCCTGGGAAGAAGGTCCTGCTGAGATTGATAGGGAGCCTCCTCTGTTCCAGCTGGCACCCAGTGCCCCTTGTCCTGTCCCCAGATGCCCTTGAGCAGAGCCTGGCTCCATGCTCCTGACACCCACCCCTCACAGATTTGGAGACAGGAATGAGGTCCCCTCTCAGCCTCCTCTTCTCCAAGCTCATCCCTATCACTCAACTGTCCTTTAATTTCAGCTAAGGCTATAGCCAATCTAAGTTTGACTCCGAAACGCTGCATGCAGACATCCCCATAGACAAAATATAACTTCATACTGATAAAAGCTTCCAAAAATGGTTTCTTCCTCCTACTGAAAAGCCTTTTCCCTTGTTTCTTTCTCTTATTACCCTTGGCACCCAGCAGCTCTCTCGCTGTACAGACAAGTATAGTAAAATGTAAATCATACACCCAGATATTATCACAGGAAGAAACTAGGAGTAGGGATGGATCTTCGCATCCTACTACAGCTCACAATTAATTCCAATGCTGCTGGATCGATCCAACACTGTTTTAACAGCTTCTCAGAATGAAAACAAAGCTGTTTACAGAAGGTCTATCTATCTCAGTAAATCCTCCTCATCCCAGAGAAAACCAACAGGGATTGTTTTCGGATGATTACAAAACCATTAACGTACCGAGAAGCTAACAACAATTTTGAAACTTGAAGGACACAGAACAGCCTCGTTTGCCTTGAAAGGTCTTGGAAACAAAGCATTTTAAACAAGCTTTTAAGCTAAAAAATAGGTTCATCTCAAGGCTGCAATTTTTATTTGCTTTTAAAAGCTAATGAACCCGCTGACTTCAATGGTTTTGGCTGCAAATCCAAGAGGCAGAGGCTGAACGTTCCAATAGCCTGTATGCGTAAAATCAAATCTCCGACTGACCTTTCAGCTGGTGATGGGGAAAGCTACATCACCCTTCTAAACCTCTATTTGCTCCGCGTGCCTTTTCACGCTTTCCCCTTCCAATATTCACGCACAAAGCCTCCTACAATTACAGCCTGGATGGATGAGGAACCGCTAGAAAGCTCATCCAACCAAGATACAAATATCTCATGCCTCTCTCGCTCTGTGTTTGCTTGCAGGGAAAGGAGGATGGGGAAGGGAATGGAGAGAGCACTAGTGCCTACGTGAGCTCAGTGACAATTGCAAGTGAAGTTAAAGGAAAGGGATGAATAAATGCTACAAGCAAAATGAAACGTGCATGTGGGCTGAATATCCTTCACCTACCTTTGTGCTAAACTCGCACAGAGAGGTATAAAAGTCAAAACCTTTAATGACTCTCGCTGGCACAGTGAGTTGGAAATAGATGACCTTCAAAACAACAGAGAACCTGAGAAAAACAGTGGCTGCTGCAGTGTTCTCCCCCCCCTGAAAGCCACATCCAGCACTGTGACTTTATAACCTGGCCCATTCACTACTGAAGCATTACTAAATCCAACCATCCTCTTCTTCTTTCCAAAGAGCCTGTTTGTTAAAGCTCTGATTGAAAAGAAAAAGAAATGCATTGTAAAGGAGCCCCTAAGTATCACAGGAGGGTCAAGTGGTTGTAACGACAAGGGCTCCACACTAGCGATGTGTCCCTATGCCAAGGGAGAGCAGAACCCACCCGCTCATCCCGCAACGCAGCATCAGCGGGTCAAGTCCTAGGACTAACACACAAAAATGACAGAACTACTGTAGCCCTGGCTGCTGGAGGGACCCAACGGGACGATTCCACATTCTCTCATTCCCCGAGGAAATGACTGAATCATCCCAGGCATTACTATTCCCATCTGCTGCGTGCGCTGCACTGGATTAACATAATTATGTAATTGAAAGTGATTCCACAGTGACACTCAGCCAACCAACACTGTCTGGTGAGAAAATGAAAGGTAAATAAACTCAAGTTCAGATCTTTTCACCTGAAGTGGTCTTAAGAGAAGATGGCTTTGAAAAGGGGCAATGGAATAGGTGTTGTTGCAGCTGAGCTTTGATCGCTGTAGTTGAAATCCAGCCCTGCCAGAGGCATAGGCAGACAGACAACATGCCCATGAAATGAAAGACTCGAGGATAAGGTCTTATGCTGGCTCCTGGGTTTGATGCCTTAAAGCATCTTTATGTATTTTAACACTCTGAGCAGTGCAGAGGAATCACAGAATCACAGAACAATCCTGGTTGGAAAGGAGCAACCAGATCCCCAAGACCAACCATCGCCACCCCAACAAAACCCTTCAGTCCCTGAGAGACTGACAAACACAACCTGACCCCCTCCCTGCTGCCACTCGAGCAGGGTGTGAAGCACCATGGCTACACGGTTCTTCAACACCTCCAGGGATGGAGACTCCACCACCTCCCTGGGAAGGCCCTGCCAGTGCCCAAGCACTCTGGCTGCAAAGAATCTCTGCCTCAGATCCAGTCTGACCCTCCCCTGCCCCTGCTCCCTCAGCCCCCACAAAAAGGCATCACTAGTTACTTCAGGCAGAGGTGTTATTTTCCCTTGTGCTAAATCCTACCCATGGGGCTGGGGAAGGGCACTGCTCACTGGATGAAGACCTGTCTGGGTGTGGTGAATGGGGTTGGATCCGGCTGCTGTCTGGTCACACAATCACCGAATATTCCTGGCTGAAAGGACCTCCCAAGTCACCGATGTCACCTGGGAACTGTTTCACGGAGGAATTGTTCTTTTCTTTGCCAATCAGTTGATCTAAAATAGAAGCTTCCCCACTTCTTTCTCACATAGCCCCTGCTTGGCCATCTTGAAGCCAAGACCCCTTAGCAAAGCAGCTTTCCAAGAGAGGTAAATGTGTGTTTTATTTTACTTTATCCTTATTTGGAAACTTCTCACACAGTTTCTAGTTCCTGATTCTGCAATGAGCTGGAAGACTCCTCTCCTCTCGCCTCTGAGCTATTTTTTTAATCCAGAATTTGCTTCCTCATTCTCTCTCTTTTTTTTCCCTTCTCCTAATCTCTTAATCTCCAGTTCCTGTTCAGGAACCAAGTTTTCCAGCTCTTTGAACCCCCTAGCACATGTAAAAAAGACTGCTTCATAATTAAATCACTTAACACACATCTTCCATACTTCCTTCCAAGTCCTGGAAGGAAGTTTCCAGCACAGGCATCTCCATCCTGCCATAATTTCTTTGCTTGCAGCTCCAGTACAAGGTACTTTCTTCTCCTTTCTCCAGTCTACTTTGCCTGCCAGAGAAACACCCTTTCTAGCTGAGATCAGAGAGCTCCCTTTAAGCTATGCTTTGTGGGTTCTTTTCTAGCAGAAGGGGTTGATTGTGCATCTGTCCTGTTCCCAACATCAGGAATAAAAAGGGCTGGGTAATGCTTAGAGGTCATCCTTGGCAACGAGAAAACACTGGTGGCTAACTGGGAGACCAAGAACATAAAGCTTCTTCAGCAGTATCCAAAAGTACAGTGTTCATGAACCTCCTGCAGAAAGCATGAAGCACGGGTGGAGAATAAGAAAGAACAAGCAGGCTGACACAGCAACTACCTGACTACGGGAAACGCTGGGGTGAAGGTTGGACTTGATGAGCTTGGAGGTCTTTTCCAACTTTATGGATGATTCCATGAAGGAACTTCTTCCCACTGAGGGTGATGGAGCACTGGCACAGGCTGCCCAGGGGGGTTGTGGAGTCTCCTTCTCTGGAGATGTTCCAGACCCACCTGGCTGTGTTCCTGTGTGACTTGGTCTGGGTGATCCTGCTGTGGCAGGGGGACTGGACTGGATGATCTTTTGAGGTGCCTTCTCATCCCTAAGGATTCTATGATTCATCTCCTCCAAAGATCCCAACAGCCGTGAGCTTAACGGGCTGACTAGAGATATTATCATGGCCTGGGGGCCACAGAGATGTGGCCCAGGATCCCAGACTTGCAGAAGGAGCTACCAGCAGGAATCATTAGCAGGGGAATCGTTAAGACATGGAGAATCATATCGTGTCAAATGATGGATACACATAACTGAAAGACATACCTCTATTCCTTGGAAAAGAAAATCATAGGTGGAGTACAGAAACAGGAATTAGGAAGATAAGAATGACTAGGTAATTAAATCACAGAAACCTTAGGGATCGGAAGGGACCTTGAAAGATCACCCAGTCCAATCCCCCTGCCACAGCAGGATCACCCAGACCAAGTCACACAGGAACACAGCCAGGTGGGTCTGGAACGTCTGCAGAGAAGGAGACTCCACAACCCACCCTGGGCAGCCCCTTCCATGGCTCCAGGACTCTCCCTGGGAAGAAGTTCCTGCTGATATTGATAGGGAATCGCCACAGCCTGTTAAGTTTATTTTTTCCTCGCCTTAATTTTCCATCTGATTAGAATTTCCCACCAAAGGCCCTCAGACTTCCAGGGCTCTGACTCTGGCAAAGCTTTACAGTTCTGGCTGGTAGCCAGCCTTTTATTTTTATCCGTCAGTCCTCTGGTCTCTCCATATATTCTCATCCCGCCTTTTCTTTTTCCTCTGCTCACAGAACATACACAAACAACTAGAATTATTTTTGGAGCACGGGAGCATAAGTTACTCTATTTCTGTTTCTAACAACAGTTCTTATTCTTGTAGATTCTTGTGGGAGGGGGGGTTTCATTAAGGATTGGACTTAGGCAAAACGTTTTGTGTGTAAAGGGGATCTATTTATTAGGAACTTTCCTGTAGGCTGCTGAGAAATTGTCAAGATGCCTAAGCATGGCCAAATATACAAAGAAGACCTTAAAATGATGTTTTAAAATTGAATTACATTCAGACTGTTCATACATTGCTGACTACTCATAAATATGTATTACCTAGTGACAGCGCACTCAGCACTACACACATCGCACAGCCATCTCTGAAATCTCAAAGCCTGCTTTACCAGAGTGCAGACACACAATCACAGAAGGATTTAGGTTAGAAAAGACCTTCAAGATCATCGAGTCCAACCACTAACCCAACTGTCCCAAGGCCACCACTAAACCCTGTTGCTAAGCAGCAGATCTCCATGACTGTGAAATGCAGCCAGGGATGGTGATTCAACCCCCTCCCTGGGCAGCCTGTGCCAAGAACTGAGCACCCTTTCCAGGGAGAAGTTTTTCCTCAGGTCCAATGTAAACTTAGGATCATAGAACCATAGAACTTCCCCTGAAGCAACTTGAAGCCATTCCTTCTTGCCCTACCACTTGCTCCTTGTGAGGAGACAACCCCACCTCTCTACAGCCTCCTTTCAGGTAGCTGTAGACAGTAATAAGGTCTCCTCTCAGCCTCCTTTATCAGGGACTCCCTTATCAGGGCCTTGTATAGGAAATTCACAGTCAATTAAAAGTTCACAGGATCATTAGGGATGGGAAGGGACCTCGAAAGATCATCCAGTCCAATCCCCCTGCCACAGCAGGATCACCTAGACCAAGTGGCACAGGATCACAGCCAGGTGGGTCTGGAACCTCTCCAGTGNGCTGAATGGCAGCACAGTCTGCTGGGGTGTCGGTGACACCACCCAGCTCTGTGTCATCAGCAAACTTGCTGACAGTGCCCCCTAATCCCTCATCCAAGTCATCAATAAGTAGACTGAATAGCCTGACAGTTTGTGGATTGCTTGGATACCCTCACACAGCCAAAGAAGGGACCTTAGAGCAGCACTGTGGTACCTGAAGGAGGGTACGGGGCAAGCTGGAGAGGGACTTCTTACTGGGACATCTAGTGATAGGACATGGGGGATGGGTGCAAAATAAAAGAGGGGATATTTAGATTAGATCTTACGAAGACATTCTGCCTTGTGAGGGTGCTGAGGCACTGGACCAGGTTGCCCAGGGAGTCTGTGTCTGCTCCATCCCTGCAAGTGTTCAAGGCCAGGCAGCACGGGGCTCTGGGCAACCTGATCTGGTGAGAGGTGTCGCTGCCCATGGCAGAGGGTTGGGACTGGATGATCTTTACGATCCCTTCCAACTTTAAGCAGTGTATGATTCCATCATTCTGGTTCTCTCAGTGTTTATAACTTCACTTTTTTAGCCACATGATTCATTTCCTTACAAACTGCTCCATTTTCAAAGCCTTCACTGCCGTGAACCTTCCTCGTTAGAGACAAGTGCAGCTGTGATTTATCCTGAGACATCTTGCACGGTGTCCTGTGCAGGCTAATGAAAACACAGCTAACAGCAGCAAACAGTGCCTAGGACACGCTACAACAACAGCATCTTCTTAACTGCTGCGGGCTGTCCACAGCCACGTCACAGCCCAGACTCAGCTCTGCTCCTCTTCATCACCGCGCACGCACAACTCGATGAACTCTGTGAACTGATAGCCACCTTCTAGTACCTGAAGGGGCACAAGAAGGCTGGAGAGGAACTGCTTATGAAGGCCTGCAGCGATGAGGGGCAATGGCTTCACATTAGAGAGAGGCAGAGAGAACGGGATGCTTGGAACAAGTTCTTCAGCAGGAGAGGGGTTGAACACTGGAAAAGGTTGCCCAGGGAGGCAGCTGAGGCCCCATCCCTGGAGATCTTCAAGGGGAGGCTGGACAAGGCTCTGGGAAACCTGCTGTAGTTGAAGCTGTCCCTGCTCCCTGCAGGGGGGTTGGACTGGATGCCCTTTGGAGCTCCCTTCCAACCTGGGCTATTCCATGGTTCTATGAGCTACAGCCCCAGTCACAAGCACAGGCGTTAGGAAGGGCGCTGAACGGGAGCAGACTGAATCACTGAACGTTTCAGTGCAGTAGAGCCCACTATCACGCTCTTTCGATGTAGATCACCTCAGCCTACTTTTACACTCGTGCACTTCTCTAGCTCTCATCATGGACAGCAAATATGAAGGAGTGCAGAGGAAATCAGAGCACTGACAGGGAGTGCAGAGGTTTGTCAGATCGCGTGTCAGCTACAGGATGCTGCTTGCTGCCTAAAAGAGCTTCTGCCTAGAGGATGACTAACAGAAACAGGTCTGGAAAGAGCCAGATAACGATCCTTCCAAGCCAGGGAACACAAAGCAGACCCCAATTCTTGCCCATCTGTGTGCACAGTGGGAAGGAGACAGCGAAAGGGCCACATGTGTTTTCATTTTTTACTTTTATAACCTATTTCAAGTCACTTTTCCTTCTCTCTGTTCTATAGTTTGATTGCTTGACTGAACACAAAACTAATCTAAGGTTTCAGCTGGCTGAGATGCTTGGGATCTCGGTGAAGTTCCAAGGTTCTCTGGCTAAGTTTGAGGGAGTATCCGACCACGTTCATTCTGTATGGTGTCTCCTTCCTTCCCCAACCTGCCATGTGTGCACACAACAAGCTGTGCAAAGGGCCCTAGAACAGATATCCCCCTGCTTTATCCTCCTCACAAGCATCTTATGGTAGAATGACTTCTCTTGAGCACAACCAGCAGGAAACATTGCCCAGCGGTCCAACCAGAAGGAACATTTTTCACCCATGGTGACTTCTGTGACAAACTGCCTTAATTTCCTGGGAACCTAAAGGAAATTCCTGCTTTCCCCCTTTCATTTGGTTTGTAAGAAGGAATTTCCCATCAGTGATTTCTGTTCACATCCTATGTGCTACACACCAGCTCAGGGTGACTAATGTCTTTCAGCTGTAGCTTCCATGTACAAAAAGGACAGAATCACACAATGACTGAGGCTGGAAAAACCCTTTGAGCTCAACCAGCCCAGCCCAGCTCCTAACATCACCTCAGTAGCCAAACCAGGGCACTCAGGGCCACAGCCAGGCTGTCCTTCAACACCTCCAGACACAGGGACTCCCCCACTGCCCTGGGCAGTCCAGTCCAGGCTCTGAACACCCTTTCCCTGAGGAAGGGCTTCCTAACATCCAACCTAACCCTCCCCTGGCAGCTTCTGGCCCTGTCCTCTCGTCCTGGTGCTGGCTGCCTGGCAGAAGTACATTACAGACAGTGATAAGGTCCCCCTCAGTCTCCTCCAGGCTAAAAGTTGTCCCAGTTACTGAAATACCGGGACTTTTTTCCCAGAAAGCAGAAGTTTCTGACTCCCCCAGTGGATCCAATATTGGTCTGGGTGATCCTGCTGTGGCAGGGGGATTGGACTAGATGATCTTTCAAGGTCCCTTCCCATCCCTAGGGATTCAATGATTCTATGTGAAGGAGAACAGGCAGCCACCCAAGCAGTATAAAGCAATTTGCCTCAGCATCCGCTCGCTGCAGCCATGCACTCGGAGCACTCCAGGTCCTCGATCCTACCTCCTCAAAGCACAGGGGCAGACCCGCACATCGCCATGAGTTCCTACAGAAATCCTCAGTATCCTAGATTTTACTACTTTTCTCTCTTGTTTCTAATGTTCAAACCGGTCGACACTCTCGTTCCCATGCTCCAAGCTCCTGGCAGCACGTACTCAACGACCGGCTTGGTTCTCTTCCAGCAGATTATTAAAAAACCCCAACGTTCTGATGAAAAAAGCAGCTGTGTTTAAATAGCTCCACAGTCCAACCAGACAATTCGAGTCCTTTTGGCTGGTTCTTTCCTCTCGCAGCCCTCTTATCAGGCCAACAGCCCCGCACGCACAGGCTGCGTTCAAAGCGGAGCTCAGCAACGCGTTCGTGCTTCAGTTTCATGATCTGCCAAACGCGTTACAGGAGGGGCTGCTCTCTGTTTCCACAGCCAGGCTTACTCTAGAGACCGAGCAGCTGAGCTTAACACCGCTCACCTAAGGGATGCACTGATTGCTCCTTTTAAATGTGGCTCCTGAGAACTTTAACGAGGATGCAGATAGCTAATTTAATTCTTGTCAACTAGTCGCCGGGAAAGCAGCGAGGTGGCTGATAAAGGGCCAATTATCCTTCTCCCGGGTGCTAAGTTACGGCTACGTATTTTTGGAGATCCTAACACACCAGCGCTGGAGAAAGGACATCAAATGATGCTTGGAAATGCGATACACATTTTCATTTCACACCCCATCAGTTTTTACAGCTAGAGCTCCGTGAAATGTATGAGAATCCCTGGCTAACAGCCATATCTACTGGGCTGTAAAATAAGGATCCCATCTCTTTTTTAAGAGTTGCATTTTCCTCACACGACTGAATCAGGTGGCGACCTTTTCCCCAAATCCACTGTCAACAGCTCAAAGCTCTATCCATCAATTAATTGGGAATCTCCGAATCCCATTTTAACAGAGACACCGGGTGTTTGGAATGGCTCTGTAAAGCAAAAGACAGTGATTCAACCTTCTGCTAAACCCGGACTGGAATCCAGTGAGTGATATAATCCCTGGTGTTAAATCTCTTCAGATCTACTCTGTTCTTCCCTCATCTCACACCCTGGAACAAGGAACAAGTGTATCGTTGCCTTTAGAGTCAGCAAAGGAAAGCTATAGGCACCAGTGAAAACATCTTTTCACTTGAGATTACAATCTGTCAGGAAAGATTAAAGCTTCATGCATAGATAAAAGGGAACTATAAAATGATAAGAGAGAGGTAGAATGCAATCCTTCTGCTCAAACAGCTGCTGGCGAACCAGTGTAGTAAAGCAGAAAACGCCTCTCACTCACCTCAGTCAAACCAGAGACCTCTCCTTTTGCTAACGGTCTGGCGATGGATGCAGCGTAAGCTCTGCTGTCTGACACGGGTTGTCCCTTCATGAAATGTTTCCCGGCTTCATAAATACTCACTTCTACCATCTTCCCCATCAGCAGAGGGTCCTTCGGCACAAGAACCTTTCAAAAAGAAGTTAGAAGGCATCACAGGTGGCA
>VZRI01011564.1:17415-44886 GCA_013397515.1 Upupa epops
TGGGGGGGGGTCAGTCTGGAGAAGAGGAGACTCAGGGGGGACCTTTGTCTTCACTACAACTCACTGAAGGGACGCTGTAGTCAGGTGGTGGTCAAGTTCTTCTTGCAGGCAACCAGCACCAGGATGAGAGGGCAGGGCCTGAAGCTGCCAGGGGAGGGTTAGGTTGGATGTTAGGAAGCCCTTCCTTAGGGAAAGGGTGCTCAGAGCCTGGATTGGACTGCCCAGGGCAGTGGGGGAGTCTTCGTGTCTGGAGGTGTTGAAGGACAGCCTGGCTGTGGCCCTGAGTGCCCTGCTCTGGCTGATGCTGTGATATCAGGTCCGGGGCTGGACTTGATAATCTTGGAGGTCTTTTCTCACCTCAGGTATGCCATGTTTCAGTTATTCTGACTTGCAGGTAAATTTTATTTACAGCACAGAAATCCAGCATCTCATAAACCAGTCGGGACGGTCAGCCCTTTCCTGGAAAACATTCCTTTCTCCACTTGTTTTCCTTTCCCTGTGGCACACGGCAGGGCTCGAGGTTATCAGAAAGGAAAGATAAAACAAGATGATGTGATTTTGTTTCTTGAACTGTACCTGCTCGTAGAAAGGATTGTGAGCAACGTAGTAATTGGAATCAAAGGATTCTTCTGTTACCAGAACTCTCTGTCTCTCCCCAACCTGGAAAATAAACGAGAGGTGACTCAGAAAGCAAAAATAATGAATTATACACTCAGCAGAGAGCTGCAACTACAAACAAACACTGTGAGCAGAAGTCATCACATTCTCTGTGGAAATTCTGTGTCAGCAAGAAAGTGGAGCAGAGAAAGCCCTACTTTGAGCTGTCTCAACCTGGCAGGGTTGAAAGGCAGAACTGAGGGCTAGAGCTGTGGTGCTGTAAGGGCTTAACACAAAAATCCAGGTGAGAAATACAACCTG
The DNA here is from genome assembly GCA_013397515.1 of Upupa epops. Taxonomy (NCBI): domain Eukaryota; kingdom Metazoa; phylum Chordata; class Aves; order Bucerotiformes; family Upupidae; genus Upupa; species Upupa epops. Next base: position 18,334 of record VZRI01011564.1, read on the forward strand.
GTTGTTAGTTACCAACACCGTGAGGAATGAACTGTGCACAGGGTCTGCTGTGGCTTCACCCAGCTAAGGAACAAACCACTCTGCAAGCACAGAACGGCGGCACTTGATCACAAGCAGGGTAACAGCGTTGTCGTTTCCCTCTGCCCACGGCCCCGTGACAAACTAAGCAGCTAGTAGCACCCAGGAGGACTAGGGAACTGCAGGCTAGGGTGGCCAGGAGGAAAATCTCTGTAGAAAGGGTCATAGGGATCGGAAGGGACNTCCCATCAATACTATCTGAAGAATCCAGTTACCTTGCAGACTGCAGCAGATGAAATTGTCGTGAGGATGACCGGGTGTCAGCACTGAAGCTGTCTGTTTATTTTAGAACAGAGTCATTGAATCATTAGGGATTGGAAGGGACCTCAAAAGATCATCTAGTCCAATCCCCCTGCCACAGCAGATGCTCCCCTCCAGTCATCACCTTCGTTGCTCTACGCTGGACACCCTCCAGCAGCTCTGTGTCCTTCTTGAACTGAGGGGCCCAGATACACAAGACACTGACAAGCTGTTTCTGCCAGCACTCTACCATCTGCAGCTCCCAGATGCAGATGAGTTCTTGCTCCTGATGTTAGATTTCTACTCCTGCTTTATCTTCAAGCTGTATTTCTTCCCCACGCTGTGTGCTCTCTGCCCCCCCTCCCATGGAAATTTAACAGGAACAAAACAGATACTTCCACCGCCCAGCCTCCCTTTTTCCCCCTCAGGTACCTGGTCTTTGAATCCATCCAGTCCTTCCTCCACAGGACGTGACATTTGGGTCACGTTTGAGTCTGTCTCTCTGGTTGGTTGGGTTTTCCCATCTAAATGTGCCCTGGATTATTTCCAAACTATTTGACAAATGCACTCTGCAAATTACAACTGTCTAGCGAGTTAAATTTACTCACTGCTGTGATGGCTATCTTGAGAAACAAAGAGGTTTCACGTTTTACTCCAAACTTGTAGTATCTGTGAGCAAAGCTGCCTCCAAGACCCCTCTCCCATCACATCCTACTGATTTCTGTTATGCAGATGCTTTAAAGCCTCCATCATCAGCTCCATTAGAATTAGAGCAACCAAGATGATGAAGGAAGGAGAGCAGCTCCCTCCTGAGGAAAGGCTGAGGGAGCTGGGGCTCTTGAGCTGGGAGGAGGCTGAGAGGGGACCTCATTCCTGTCTATAAATCTGTGAGGGGTGGGTGTCAGGAGGAGGGAGCCAGGCTCTGCTCAAGGGCATCTGGTGACAGGAGAAAGGGCAATGGGTGCCAGAGGAGGTTCCCTATCAATATCAGCAGGAACTTCTTCCCAGGGAGGGTCCTGGAGCACTGGAAGGGGCTGCTCAGGGGGGTTATGGAGTCTCCTTCTCTGGAGACATTCCAGCCCCGCCTTGTTGTGTTCCTGTGTGACTTGGTCTGGGTGATCCTGCTGTGGCAGGGGGATTGGACTGGATGACCTTCAAAGTCTTTATTGAAGTGAGGGCCCCAGAACTGCCCCCAGTACTCGAGGAGAGGCCTCCCCCGTGCCCAGTACAGGTGGAGAATGACATCCCTAGTCCAGCAAGCCACACTAGTGCTGATAGAAGCCAGGAAGCCACTGGCCTTTTGTGCCACCTGGGCACGAGTTAACTCCCCTGAGAGCACAACTCCTAGGTTACAGACCTAGTAACAGCATCCCAGTAGTAGAAAATCTATCTGGTTTTGCATACTTTTAAGAGGTGTTCAAGAGTTGTCTACAGCACAGTTCCTCCAGGAGCTGTGCCACTGCACACAGAACAGCTACAACACACCGGAGTTGGGGTTACCCGACCCAGTGGAACCCTTCAGTGTTCCCCTAACTGGTCAAGTGTTGTTTTTCTTCAGAGAAACAGTTACTCCATTCAAATCCCCTGAGGGATTTTGCAAACACATGTGGAGAAGGCACTGCAGGTAGCTACACCAGTAGTAAGATTAGACAGAACACCTCCCCTCAACAGTCAGGTTCGGTTGTTACTACAGCACCTGTGACTAGAGCTTTTTCAACCAGCACCCAGTCTCTCCTGTAGCTCTGGTCTCAGATCTCACACCCCATTATGAAAGAGAGGAGGGATGAAATGTTAGATAAGCAACATTCACCCCCAGGGAAATGCGTAGCTGCTGCTGAAAGCACCAAAACCAATCCCCAAGGGCTGTCCTCACGGCACTTAGCAAACCAGCTCGAAGCAATCCTGGGGCTGTAACTCGTTTCACAAGTGTCTGTCGGTCATAATGTTTTGCCTTCATCATCTCTATGGATCCAGCGTGTGAGGCAGTCAAAGCTGCCTGGGTTATCTTCATGCCCTCAGCTGACAGCAGGATCCACCGCCACCACTACTACTGAGGAATTAACACCTGTGTTTGATCCTTTGATATAAGTAGTGGTTTCTCATTCCTATCGTCACTTGCATGAGCAAAACCAGCTCAGGTGCCCATGTCTCAGTGAGCCAGACAAAGCTTCTGGGCTGAGGATTTCTCAGGGATGGGAAGAACTCGGGCTGCCCATGGAAGGGGTTGAATCAGCATCCCTGGCTGTGTTTCACACTCATGGAGATCTGGAGCTCAGGGACAGGGTTTAGCAGTTGCCTTGGGACCAACGGGTTGATGTCCGGACTTGATCTTGCAGATCTTTTCCAACCTAGACGTTTCTATGATTCCATGACAACTACATTCATCACACAGCACCAATACAGCAGCGTCAGGACTGAGAACCAGAAGCGCAGAAGACGCTGACCGCCTGTAACACACACCCAGGAGGAGCACCATCTCCTCTCAGGATGCAGGTAAACCCAGTCATCGCTCACTCACTCAAGATACTGAATTTATAGCCTGGCCCAAAGCTGAGCTCAGGGAAAAAGATGAGCTTCAGCTCTTTGCAGCTTCTTTTCACCGTAACAACAGAAAAGGAAAATTCCATGTAATGAACGAGGCCATGGGGTATTCGCGATCCACGAGACTAATTGGCTGCACGCATTTGTAAGACAGAAAATGACTTCTCTCTCCTGCATCCAAGTATAATTAAGTAGAAATGTAAGTACGCAGAAGGCAGCTTTGGTATTGAAATTTGTTCAAGAAGTGGGATATGTCATCATTTCAGCAATTATTCCCCTGGGATCGCTAAGTGCCTAAGTTTCACCTCTCTCAGAAAGAATTTAAATATGCAGACACGGTATCTAATAACAGTCGTAATTATAATAACCTTTGATGATTTTTTTCAGGCATGTACTAGCAGAAGTAACTCGCTATCTTATTTTTATTCCTGTGCTTTCATCTCCTTCCACAGGTATGTGCGAGTTCCAGCTCTCAGGGAACTGCTGTTCTGACTGAGCATCGGGAACTGAGGAAACCCAGCTCCGGCACCTCCGTTTGCAAGGATTCTGGGCTCAGCTCTAGTCAACCACTTTATTGATCACCTGGATCAGGGGGATGCAAGCTCCTCTTAGGAAATTCATGGATGACACCAAGTTGAGGTGTTGATCTGCTGGAGGGGAGGAAGATGCTGCAGAGAGATCTGGACAGGCTGGGTCAATGGGAAGAGGACAAGCAGATGAGGTTTATCAGGGCCAAGGGCAGGGTCCTACCCTTTGATCACAAGAACCCCCTGTAGCTCCAGACCAGGGGATGAGTGGCTGGAGAGCAGTCTGGCAGAGAGGGACTCAGCAGGACTGGGTGACAACAGGCTGAACAGGAGCCAGCAGGGTGCCCAGGTGGCACCAAAGGCCAAGGGCATCCTGGCTTGGATCAGCACGAGTGTGGCTAGCAGGACTAGGGACATCATTCTCCCCCTGTCTTGGGCACTGGGGAGGCCTCCCCCTGCAATCCTGCTGTGGCAAGGGGATTGGACTGGATGATCTTTCGAGGTCCCTTCCCATCCCTACTGCTTCTACGATTCCCATGGATCAGCTTTTCCTTTCCCAAACACCACAAGAAGCAGGCTTTTCCAGGCAGTTCGTTTTTCTAAACGGAATGAATGGTCGGAACCATCAGACGTTCTCCCTGACTGCAGTCAAATGAGGTTTGGGTTTGTTGTTGGGGTTTCTTTTCAACCCCAAATCACAAGAGTTACTTTTTAATGGGTGCGAAAGACCTGTTTCCACTCGGCGATAGGACATTGCTACTCAACTTGAGCAAGAGTTTGCTGTCATTACAGTAATGCACGCTCCTCATCTTTTCTTTTCAGTTAATTAAAACTGTAATTGTTCCAGTTTGATTCATTATTTCTTCTAGCCGCAGCGTGTGGCCTTGGCTTTCTCATCACGAACCTGACGGTTCTTTCATCTGAATTTTGCCAGAGCCCCTTTTCGGCAACAAATAAAACAAAGAAAGAACTAACTTGTAAAAAAGTCAAGAAATAGATTAAAATAATCAAATATCTCAAGAAGCACTGTATTTCTTTACTCCTCTCACACACTGCATACAACCATCGCCACTGATTTACAGACAGGTGCTAAAGCCTCCTCTCCAGCGGAGTTTGATTCATAGCGGAATCAATGAGCATCGCGCCGTTCGGTGCTGGAGGAGGCTGCTTTGGGTTGTGACCTCAATATATTTTAGAATATATTTACTACACGGATTGGAAGCCACACAAAAAGCTACTTCCCTTGACTTGTTATTGTTTATTTGCATCCTGAAGCAGGCAATGCACAAATACACCCTGTCACGAGGTCTGTGCAGATNAAGGTCCCCCCTGAGTCTCCTCCAGGCTAAAAACACCCCCAGCTCCTTCAGCCTCTCCTCATCAGCCTTTGCCTCTCGTCCCTGTCCCAGTCTCATTATTCTCCCCTGCACCAAGTCCAGTACCTCAATACCTTTCTTGAAGTGATGGGAGCCCTCCCCAGTGCCCAGTAGAAGGGGAGAATTTCATCCCTAGTCCTGCTGGCCACACTAGTGCTGATCCAAGCCAGGATGCCCTTGGCCTTTGGTGCCACCTGGGCACCCTGCTGGCTCCTGTTCAGCCAGTTATCGCCCAGTCCTCCTGGGTCTATCTCCACCAGGGCACTCTCCAGCCACTCATCCCCCAGTCTGTGCCTCTGCTGGGGTGAATGTGCACAGTCTGACCTTTCCCAAGAACAACAAAGCTTAAGCTAAAGTCCTTTGGAAAACGTTCATTGTACAGCAGCAGTTCTGTTTGACTTCCCTCCCCATTTTCCATTGTGGGCTAATGATTTCCAGTCAGTTTTGATAATTATGCAGATGATGTGTCCTTCCTTTTAAAGCAGAGAACAACTGCTGGACCTATTCCTTATGAATCGCATGAATCTTTTTCTAATTACAAGCTAAATTGCCTTAAGTATTATAATTAAGCATTCTCGAAGCCTCCTGCTCTGTAGGTGTTTCCTCCTCCTGACAGCTGAGTCCCGGTGTGCCACAACCTCCCTGCTGAACAGACAAAGTCTATAGAAATGTGTGACGGTCCCACTTCGACGACACCACAACACATCTCCTGCCAAACAAGCTCTCCCCCAGTGCAGAAATGCAGCAACAGCATCACATGAACATTCAGAGCCCTGTTTCTTTCACACCGTATGAGCAGCAAGCAGACTCATCTTGATGGCACAACCTGACCACCTTAGCGGTGCAGAATCAGCTGCAGGATTCGCCCTATAATTTTATGCATCACTCCTTCTCCCTCCCAGACCCTGGGCAGCCTGGTCCAGTGCTCTGGATCCCTCCCTGGGAAGAAGTTCCTGCTGATACTGATAGGCAACCTCCTCTGTTCCTTGAGAAGAGACTGACTCCATCCTCCTGACACCCACCCCTCACAGATTTAGAGACAGGAATGAGGTCTCCCCTTAAACCTCCTCTTCTCCCAGCTCAAGAGCCCCAGCTCCCTCAGCCTTTCCTCATCAGGGAGCTGCTCTCCTTCCTTCATCATCTTGGTTGCTCTATGCTGGACACCCTCCAGCAGCTCTGTGTCCTTGAACTGAGAGGCCCAGAACTGGACACAATATAATGATGCCTCAAGTCCTGCAATCCTATTAATCAGCAAGATAATCCAACTTCTCAATCTCTTAGGTAGATCACAGAGTAATGCACGAACTAACAATGAATCAGTTAAGAGACAGCAGGTACTGGTTGAATCACCATCCCTGGATGTGTTTTACTGCTGTGGAGATCTGGAGCTCAGGGACAGGGTTTAGCAATGGGTTGGGGACAGCTGGGCTAATGGCTGGACTCCATCTTGAAGGTGTTTTTTAACACAAGGGATTCTCCAGTTGTCGGTTCCCCTGCCCTGTTCCCCATTTATGTCCAGCACACCTACATCTTCCCATTCCAGACTCCCTGGGAGTCAATGTTTTTCCCCTGCTTACATTGCTCAGGTTTTTTTGAGCCTTGGAAACAGCACTGGCCGGTCATCCTCACAGGTAGGGAATTACTTAGCTCTTAACTAGAGAATTCCAGAATCCTAAGTGAGAAGCAGCCAACATTCATCAAGGTGTCTCATTTCACTGTCAACCCACAGCTGACTTAGCCAAAGCATCGTTGTTCAGCTGCCCACCTTTAAATAGAGCTGCAGGAATCCTATTTTACAGGGATTACCGAAAACGTATGATTTAGAAACTCGCAGTTCAGCAAACTGCCTTCCCACCCCCAGCCCGTTACCCACACGTGCTGCTGACACACTGCTCCGTTCCACAGCAACAGTCAGGAATTCAGGATGGATACGGGCAACAGATGCCCATGGGACGAGCTCTTTCAACCATTTGCCAGGCTGGCTTGAGGCTGCGCGAGCAGGAAGGAAGGGTTAGGTACAAATGAAAGACAGCCAGCTCAACCAAAAAGGGCCTCAGACCTTCAGCAGCAGGCAAAGCAGCTCATTAAAAGCACGGCAACATCTTCTCTTTAGTCCCCTTTATAAATTCCTTGGCACAGCTATGGGGGAGGGAGAAGGCAGAGAGAGAAGGAGGTGAGAGATGGAAGGAGACTGCTTCTGCTTTCCTGGCCCATTGCTCACGCTTCAGGGTAAATAGATCCTTTCTATTACCGTGCACCTGCATCTGACTGCTTCAGTTTGATTTCGTCTCCTGCTGTGAAAATGCAGCCTCTTCCAGCACACACAAACCCTGCCACGCAGCTCAGCTGAAAATTATATTCAGAGCTGTGAGCGGTGACCTAAAAATGACAACCGGCCCCCGCAAGACCCCCTTCCTTTTACCTTCTCCAAGTTCGCTGGGCTCTCCTTTTCACTGCCTAGAGAAGGGGTAATAAAAGCAGCGCGGTGACAAGTCCGTGATGTTAACTGCTATGATTTTATGAACCGTCTACAATGCTGTGAAAGGAAAATACGGCTTTTGAAACGGGAGGAGGTAAGCGGTGCCTCCAAGCAGTCGTCCTCGTTTGCATCTTTCTGTTGTAAACCTGAGCTTAAGCCGTCAAAGGGTGAGGCTGCACAATCGGGTTCTATTCTGGATGCGGTGCAAGGCTGCTAAGGTTCAAGGGGTGTTTCCCTGTGCTCTCTCCAACTGCTTCCACATGTGCAAGATCCCGTTCTGCCTGTCACACAGCTCACACAGCAGTGTCCACAAAGCTGGGCAAGTTGCTATAGCAATATAAAACACTCTCAGCAGAGCTGGTATTTGAGGCTCTCATGGAGCATGAGCTACCCCAGCACCTGCCTTCACGTGGTTTTGGCAAAAGCCTTTCCTCCCTGTTTTCCAGATGAGGTAGGAACTCCCTAACACTGTGGTAAATACCTACAGGAAACGACTAAAGATCAGCTCAGGCTGGATGTTGGGAAGAGTTTCTTCACCCAAAGGGTTACCTAACATGGGAACAGGCTGCTCAGGGTAGTGCTGGAATCACCATCCCCGGAGGGATTTCAAAGACACCTAGATGTGATGCTGAGTGGCAGTGTTTAGGGGTGAGCTGCCCGTGCGGGGCTGAAGGTTGGGCTGGATGATCTTAAAGGAATTCTGCCAAAACAGAATCAAGAGGCATCCGAGTAGGTGAAGTGTGTTAAAACACAAAACACTGGACCAACACTCTGCCCTTAAGGAACCTGACTGCCTCAAGGAAACCTGACTTTTCAAGTGCAGCTGTGGGGGAATATGCTATTATCATAGAATCACAGAATCCTTAGGGATCGGAAGGGATCTCGAAAGATCATCCAGTCCAATCCCCCTGCCACAGCAGGATCCCCTAGATTCAGTCACATAGGAACACAGCCAGGTGGATCTTGAACGTCTCCAGAGAAGGAGACTTCTCAACCCCCCTGGGCAGCCTGTTCCAGTGCTCCGGGACCCTCCCTGGGAAGAAGTTCCAGCTGACATTTATGTTTATGCTGAACTCCTGGAATCGAAAGAGTTTAGAGGACTCTTTCAAAGACACCTGCAACTCCCAGTCACTTTGGCAATCACATGGATTCTGGTGGCACCACTAAACAAAGAACGGGTTGTTGACAGTTCATTTTGCCTTGTTTCTCCTCAACAAGCTAAAGCTGTGGTGAAGTGAGTCCACCCCGCTTAAAACCATGAGGGTCTTCGTTTGGAAAGTCCACCCTTACAGCTTTTTCAGCAAAACGGTTTAAAATCATTTAAGATGGGCTGGTTTTTTGTTGAAAGGCATTCCTTAAGACACACTGCATGCTTCCAAGTGATTTAAGCCCAATCTGAAGTGGCAGTTGCTAAGGCAACAACATGCGGTTCCTGTTGCAGTGATCTCTTTTTAACAGCTGCATAAGCCCAGACAAGTATCAGCTATATGAGAATGGATAAATCTTTTGGTAAACACCCGATCAAATAACTGCTCCAGAAATTCCTGGAGGAACTTGCAATACCGATCAGACTACGGCCCTGTCTGCGCTACGGAATGAAAGCTGCTCATCAGTGGCGCTGTTGGAAGGTGCTGATGGAGCACGGAGTGATGTGATACTGTGACCGGCACAGATTCAGCGTCACCAGCTGTTGCAGAGAAGTGCCAGGGATAATAAAAGGCTCTAACATGAGTGTAAATTGCAGGGAGAACTGCGTGTTGCTTCCTCATAGTCAGGAAAATCCAGGGGAATATAGGGAATTAGTGAATAGCACATGCGAGAATAGAGTGAAGGATTAGGGGTGGGTGTCAGGAGGATGGAGCCAGGCTCTTCTCACGGTCATCTGGTGATAGGACAAGGGGCACTGGGTGCCAGCTGGAACAGAGGAGGTTCCCTCTCAATCTCAGCAGGAACCTCTTCCCAGGGAGGGTCCCGGAGCACTGGAACAGGCTGCTCAGAGGGGTTGTGGAGTCTCCTTGTCTGGAGATGTTCCAGCCCTGCCTGGCTGTGTTCCTGTGCCACTTGGTCTGGGTGACCCTGCTGTGGCAGGGGGATTGGGCTGGATGACCTTTCGAGATCCCTTCCAATCACTAATGATTCTATGATTCCCCTTCCATGGTCCAGGAAATGCCACAGTAAGACTGGGTGCTTTTATACTTCTCTAGGTAGGATATTTCTATCCACTGCTCCTACAATCCAAGATTCTTTAATCAAATCCACCCAAAAAAACCTGCTCTGAAAAGTTGGGCTCCTCTCCAAAATATCACTCTAATTTTTCCACTCATCCTACAACCGAAGCCAACGTTCTCTCTTCATCTCATGTGAGAACAAAGGAAGAGCAGATGGGATAAAGCAGAACCCGACAAAGGTCTGGACTGACCCCGGACACAAACCCAAACCCAACTCTTGCCCAAAATCCTCTAATTAATACATCTCACCACAGCAAAAACACCTCACGCAAGCCGGTTGCAAGTTAATTAAGGGAGACTACAAGACGGTGGCCCTAACCGTGAGCGTTAAACCCAGCGTATAAATATGCATCAGCTTCCTCTTCAAAAGACGAATAGACTTCCTTTTGCATCCAGGAATCAGAGGCATCTGAACCTCGTCAGAGGCTGCTAATGGTAATGAGGCCGGGATAATGACATTACCTTCTTTCATTCTGAAGGTAGCCGATGTCTGATCAAAAATTACACACTTCAGGGGTTTTCTTCAATCTAAGGCGAGGTAGGACCCTGGAACCGCCGCCACTTCTCGAGGCACGGTGCTGAATGACAAATAACATCAAGGGCTTTACAGGAGGACCAAAGTGAGTGATTCATTAAAGAGTGATCAACGTAGTGTGAGGCGGCGGTGTTTAGAATTTAACAGTCGCTGCTGTCAAAGCCGCCGCACGGTGCATTTGACTGTTTTGAAACACCACGTCAATCGTCTGCACAGGAAAAAACACCCAGAGGTAACCCAAAGGAGGACCTCTTCGTTAGCCCACGAGGGTAACGATGCTGACCAAGTCTTTACTACCCATGAAAGGATGTGAACGGAGCTTGGTTCAAGAGAAGAGCAAGAGAAAGCACTGCTCAAAGAAAAAGCAAAAATAATGATGGAGTGGTGAGGCCAGAAACCACTGCAGCTGTCCCCTAACTGCTGTCAGTCCCGAATCCTGATGTTCTCAGCACCTCTGGACTGTGAACACAGGAACGTTCTGGAACACTGGGCATGCCCTTGTATTGATATTTTTGATCTTTATAAGATCATGGAGTTTGCTACCCCCTCTATCATCTTATCCAGTGGGTTTTCCCGTCTGGGTTTGTCCCAGGGCTGTTTCCTTTTATCAAGGCCAGACGGCAGGGCAAGAGATACGAAGGCTCTTGGCTGCTGGTGCCCTGCGATCCTCACGCAAGAGGAGCCTGCTCGAGTCCAGTATTGACACAGAGCACTAACGAATGGGCTGAGTAAAGGAAAACAAGGACTTAATGAGGAAGGCGAGGGGATCTGGCAAGCCATGGAGTAACGGCTGTGTCATGTAGAGAGACTATTGCTAAGAGGAGGCCTTTAGGAGTCATGAGTTTTACCTTTGTGGATGGCTGGTGCTGCTAATAATTGCTCACAGCTGATATTCCCTCTGCTCCAGGGTTGAAGAAGAGGTAATGCCTCACTTTCTAGGAAATTATTCATGACCCAGCTTCAGCGAGGAGGAGGTTAGCGTCTCAGAGAGGCTGAGATGAGTTATGTGATCCAAAGTCAAGAGAGCATGAAATAAATGCAGAACCTGGGTGAGAGGATCTGCCATTTCATTTACACAAAGAGAAAGGAGATTGAACAACGAACGGAGGCGGCGACACAAGATCTGTTCATGAAAGAAGCGGATCAAGTCGAACAGAGTATCGAGAGGGCTTCCTGCAAACTACAGATCATAGGGCATTATCCACTCCTACTTGAGGCTTCTCCTGCATCAACTCTAAATTACTGCATGGAAGAGAACATGCTTTCAGAATCTGTTTATTGAAGAGATTCAGGCAGAGTTAGCCGCACAGCTCTCAGCGAGAATCAGCTTTAGGCCTTGTCACATCAATGATTTATAGGGTGACACTGGGGAAATCAATTAAGTTCTCTACGTGCCCCAGTTTTCCCATCTGTAAAATAGGGGCAAGCCGTTATTCAAGCAGAGTGCTTTTCCATTTTACAGCCTTTCTTCTCGTGGGCGAGGGCTCATGATTTTGCTGTGTTCTATACACTAGCAAAAATATTAGTCAGCTTTCTGTGGATACACACATCTTCTGGGTTTAATTTTAGCTTTAGACCTGCTCCTGACTAATTCTGACTCTTCTGTTCTTACCTTCCTAGTTACTCCTGTGTTTCTAGCAGCAATCCCAACAAACAGCGTGCAACGTGAAAGGATCATGGCTCCTCGAACGCAGATCACTGAAGATGCTGTTAAGGGATTCTCATGGTAGGCACAGATAGAAAATCCAAAGATAATGAAGTCGGGGGACTGTGGGAAACTGCTCTTTATTTTCACTTCAAATTGTTTAAGAGTTGTGCTGCCTTTCAGCACTTCGACAGTTAATGATTCTTTGAAAAAGAAAAGGCCAAAATACAGTCTAATCCTCTGAGGAAGGATGGAAAAAACCCATGTAGTTGTCCGTGGGCTACTTGTTTGATAGATTTTCTCCTTTTTTGTGTCCTGGTGTAAGAAATTTAAGAAAGCAGGAACATCTGAGGTCTCAGCATGGAAAAGGGAAATCGGTCTGGGGCAGCGTTACTCCTCCTATTCCTGCAGATAGAGCACAGCCGCCTTTATCTTTACGCTGTAACACACCGCTCAAAACCCGGGGTAAAACGTGTCAAGAGGCAAAGCAGCGCAGAGGCACAAAGATCTAATTATTTATGACCCTCTGTCGGGAAGGTTTCTATTTATTTAGGCAGTGGTTTTGCCTGTAGTGGGAAATTTACCCTTTAGCCTGCAGAGGTAATAATATATCTGGCTTGTGAAGTGGGAAGAAACCGGCTGGTTTGAAATCCAGTTGCTGTTTCGGTATCAGATGCTGCCCTGTCCTCTTAGGAGGAGGCCAGCGCGAATGACATTGGCAGATACAGTAATAAGGATTTTTTTCTGTCCCTGCCACCTGAGCCCTCTCTTACGCTGGGACTTGCATGAAGGACAACGATATAACAGCGAGGCCATCAGGCTCTGACTCCAACCTTTCCACGGTTTTGAAATTCTCCAGCAGGCAGCAAAATTTCAACAACTTGGTTCTTCAATTACGGGAGGACCAGGAGATTAATTTAATGTGTTTAGATCCTTGTCTTGCCATTGCAAATGTAATCTTCTTCCTCGGGATACAGCAGCTGCCTTGGGCATTAGAAAGGAAATGATTATTCTGCAACGCGTGGCATGGTGCACAGGACGTGGGGTGGAAATAAAGAGCAATGATGGTAAAGCAAACATCAGTTAGCGGTTACGCTGAATCCTCGGCAAATGGCAGATGACTCTGAACTGGCAAATCCTTTTATCGTTGCAGTTTTCACAGTAATCTCAAATCTCTCCTTTATCTGCTTGGGTTTTGGCTTGTTTAACATAGAGACTGATGATCAGTGAAGCGTAAGATTTAGTTTAAAGGTGTCAGCTAATATCTACAGCAGAGCTGCCACTGCTCTTCAGACTGGCTTTACAGATAAGAGTTGGCTGCTCACCAGGTGGCCACAACAGTATTAGGCAAGAAAATAGCCTCTAAGTGTTCATACTGGCAACTGGGCTACGATACCCCATGCACGTGTCCAGAAACGTTATCTAAAGTCAGAGAGAGGTTAACAGCGAGTATGTACCTTCTGTACACAAGACACTACTGCAGGAGAACCCTCGGGTTGGGTGGTCTGGCTTCAGAGAACTGACTCCATGGAGTCACCTTTATTTTCAGCTGTTGGGGGCTTTCTGTTCTTAACCCAATCCTTCCAACTTTGTCGAAGGTACTTGTGGTCCTAATCCCATGGAATCGTATTTTGAAGGAGGAATAACAGGTCTCTGGTCTTTGTAGACTTCCACTGGGTTCATTCAGTCACCCTGACTCTTCTTGCACAGGGTGCTTTAGGCACAAACTGCCCCCCAGCTCCCTGGCAGTGTTCAAGGCCAGATTGGCTGGGGCCTTGAGCACCCTGGTCTAGTGGGGGGTGTCCCTGCTCACGGCAGGGGGGCTGGAACTGGATGATCTTTAAGGTCCCTTCCAACCTGAACCATTCTGGGAATCTATGAATCACAGAATCATTAAGACTGGAAAAACCCTTCAGAATCACGAAGCCCAAACATTGACCCTACCACCCTGAACCACTAAACCAACTCCTGAAACACCCTGTCTGCCTGTCTGTTGAACCCCCTCCAGGGATGGTGCCTCCACCCCCTGTTTGGGCAGCCTGTTCCAACACCTCCTCACTGTTTTTGGGAAGAAGATTTTGCTGAGACCCAGCCTGAACCTCGTATTGCTTGTGAAGAAGGTGTAAGATACTCAAGGCAAAATAAGTAGTGAGTACAAAACTCTCACTAGGCAACACTAAGACAAGAGGAGCAACAGTGCTGTGTCTGGCAGCATGTTACCTCGAGTACACCTGATGTTCGGATTACAGAACAAATACTCCAAACCATGAGTTTGCCTAAGAGGAATCTACTCTGAAACAGCAGGAATGCCGTTCCATACCAAGTATTTGAGCTGATGAATTAGGATTTCTCAGTACAAGTGGTCTGGAGCTGCACATACGGATGCAACAGCAATAAATCAGACAGCAAAAGGCGACATCTGAAAGTAGACAGATTGCTTCTTTGCAAAATGTAATAGCACTGCTTTCACTGCCTTCCTAGAATTCCTCTGACAACTTTAAGCTTTGAGAGGAATGGGTTTCACACCTTGAACACATGCCACAGAAGGCGGAGGGAGGCACCGCACACCATTTATTATATAGGCTGGAAACCTAAACATTTGGAAGCATCGTATGAAAGAAACACGTGTTCGGCAGATCCTGCTGATATTTTCACACATCTTGTTCAAAGATCTCTTACCTTCCTCGTGATTTCACTTAGTTCATTACTAAGTCCTGCAATTGCAGAACCAGAATTAATCAGAATCCCATCTACTTGCAGAAGAGCACTCAGAAGCCTAAGATTTGGAATTAATTTATGCAAAGAGAAAAGCTCTTGTCTTTCTAAGTATCATTCCGAGCCATATAAATCGAAAGGAAAGCTTTAAACCCATAATGACCCCTTTTTTCATGCACTCTTAAATGGAATAATTAAGAAATAACTTCCATTCCACCTAAGTAGATGCAGCAGTGATGGGTGTCTGCTTGCTGACTAAACCCCGAGGCATTTAATTGACCTGTGGGAGCTGATTATTGCAAGTAAAGTCATAAGGGACAGTAGCTGTCTGCTTCTTGCTAGAAGAAATATTTCAAAGTCATTAATAATGTTGGTAATTTCAGAAGATTATGGGTAACTCCTCACTATGAAGAGGCTTAAGATGTAGACAGCAACCCTGCTAGAGATTTTGAAAGGCAATGAAAGCTGTAGGCGTAGTCACTTGGGATGGAAATTTGACTCCTCAGAGGAACCGAACAAAAATGAGTCACTGGCCAAGGGCTCGGTTCAGAACTCACGAATTATCCCTGGATTTATCTGGAGACACTGACGGATGAGAGATCCTGCGCTGACTTTGCAGCAGTCAGGTATTTATATCCCAGTAGCTGTGTTAGGTAAACTGGGTAGGCAAAACGAAAGCCATACAATAGCAAACAGAATACCTGATGCTTCAGACAGCCTGCACGACTGCGTGCAAGAATGGAGCAGCATGAGGGAAGTCAGTCTTCCCCAAACCTGGGTCCAAAAGTAATGTGGCCTCTATAGACAATGAGGCACATTGGTGCCAGCTGGAATAGAGGAGGCTCTCTATCAGTATCAGCAGGACCTGATATTGGTGGGGGTTGCAAGGGACCTGTGGAGTTAATTCGGTTCAGTCCTCCAGCCAGATCAGGTTCTCCTGGAGTAGAGTCCACAGAAACACATCCAGATGGGGTTTGAATGTCTCCAGAGCTAGAGACTCCACAACCTCTCTGAGCAGCCTGGGCCAGGGCTCTGTCACATTCCCCATAAAAAAGCTTTCTCTTATGTTCAAACTGAACCTCCTCTGTTCCAATTTCTACCCAGTGGCCCCAAGAAGAGTTTGTTATCTAATCCCTGTGTGGTCTGGAACCACTTAAGCGCAAGTGATCAAAAAAGGACCTCAGAGTTCTGTTCAAAAGAAAGTTGGCCAAGTGCGATAGAACTTTACCCAAGAGTTGATGCTACAGGAGAATCAAATACCCTTAGCACATTTCTCAGAAATGTGTTTAGATGAGGAATCACAGAATGACTGAGGCTGGCAAAGCCCTCTGAGCTCAGCCAGCCCAGCCCAGCACCTAACATCACCCCAGCAGCCAGACCAGGGCACTCAGAGCCGCAGCCAGGCTGTCCTTCAACACCTCCAGACACGTGGACTCCCCCACTGCCCTGGGCAGTCCAGTCCAGGCTCTGAGCACCCTTTCCCTGAGGAAGGGCTTCCTAACATCCAATCTAGCCCTCCCCTGGCAGCTTCAGGCCCTGCCCTCTTGTCCTGGTGCCTGGCAGAAGAGCCCAACCCCTACCTAACCACAACCTCCCTTCAGGGAGCTGTAGAGAGGGAGAAGGTCCCCTCTTCCCTGAGTCTCCTCCAGGCTAAACAGCCCCCGCTCCCTCAGCCTCTCCTCATCTGACATCGCTTCCAGACCCTTAATGCTTAATCCCAGCACATTCTGACCTCTCTCATCTTGACAATTTACATGGAGTGGAAAACGCCAACCCCCCCTGCGCTGTTTGTAAGAGTAACCATCAGCATCTTTCTCAGCTTAAACACAGGAGCACGGGGATGTTTGAAGCAGCAATGCGATGGAAAGTCAACGGCACATCCTCATCTTTAGTGCCCTCTAATATCAGCGTTTCTCCTTTAGCCGGGTCTATCAGAGAAACGATTATTAATGAGGCTCGTTCCGAGTTTGCATTACCCGTAAGAGTTTCTCAGGCAGTACTGGATCATACTCTCTGAAGCGTTATAAATACGCTGTTGGCTGACAGCAGCTTTATAAGACGTCAATCAACCCGACTAGTCCAGCTTTTAGATCATACATTCATTCATCTGCTTTGATTCTAGCGAGAGAAGTAGGGAAAGAAACACAGATTCTGGCGTTTCTGATGCTAATTTGTTCATCTGCAGCTGCAAAAGCCAACTTGCTGGATGTGGGGGGAAAGGGAAAACCTATTCTCGTATTCCTTTCCTCTGTGATATTAGCCAGTGCTGAGACAGCGAAGGGGTCGGGTTCTCCAGCAGCTAGATGTGCACGGAAATATTGCTGGAAAAATCTGCAAGAGTCCCCTTCACGGCAGGTCCTGTCCCAGCTGACAGCCTGGCTGCGTCCCCGGCACAGGGATCCGAACGGGGAGCAGCTAACAATAATCTTCAGTTGGCAGAAGACTGCAGGCGCTCTTGGAGAGTTATTGAAGCCACAATTGGCTGCGTTTGCTCTCGCCAGCTCTGCATTCACAAGCTGTCTCCCAGCCCAGATGACAAATAAACAAAGGAATATTATGGAACTCCTGCCCGCCTGCGCTTCAACTATCTGGAAAGGCCTTAGCGCTCCCAAGTATTAGTACTCTGGCACCGTTTGCCTCATCTTACAGGTGCAAAGGATGAGAACAAATACCTAAGATTTAAGAAAGGCAGCCCAGATATCATCTCTGAAGCTTTTGGCTCCGTACGTGTGTTGAGTACGGGCAGCCTCCGTGCCCAAGGACTTTGCTCCGTGCTGAATGTACCCAACAGACCGCACAGCAGACGCCCATCCTGAAATACTGGACTGTTTGTGTGTCCCAACAAGGCTTCTGAAGATAAACCAAACTCTATCCTATCTCTCAGTATCAGTCCTTTTACTCTATTTAATCTGAAATACAATGAATTACAAATATTTCCAGATATGCAGCTGAAATGGAACTGAGAATTCCAGCTACTCTGCAGGCAGCAGGGAAAAACCCCTGCTTAGAAGTAGGAAAAGGGACTGGTAATAAAAAAATTAATTAAATTAATTAGAAGGGCTTGACTTCTCTCTTAATTACATTTCTTAATGATCAAGCTTACATATAACTTCAGGGAGACTCTGAATGCAAAGATTATCTAGCTGGAACAATGAGCCCAAGCTGTATCTTCCTCCGCAACGATCCCCCCGGCTTTGAATTCAGCCTGTGTCTAAACAAGACATGCCCCTGTCAGTCTGTGTTCACAGCTCACCCTCATCTTTAACCTCAAAAATCTAACCAGAGCTGATAACCTCTCCTCCAAGTCAACATGCATTTGACTGGATTGATGCAACCTCGCTGCCTCTAATAGAACCCAGCAGCAGCTGGTTTCAAACCGCTTGAAACCTCGGAGATCAAAGTTTGAGGAACCCCTGTCACTCTCCCAAGGAATGAAGGCCTGTGAAGAACGGCTCTCCTCAGGCTCAGACTCCAGAGATACAAGTGAAATGGATGTGTTTCTGAGGAAACCACACCGGGCACCCTCGGAATGTTCAAGTAGGTATTGTCAACAAAAATAAACAGATGGCTTCAGTGCTGACACCCGGTCATCCTCACGACAATTTCATCTGCTGCAGTCTGCAAGGTAACTGGATTCTTCAGATAGTATTGATGGGAGTGCCTTGTTACTAATAGTTGACATACACTGACCTCATTCATGCCTATAAATCTGTGAGGGGTGGGTGTCAGGAGGATGGAGCCAGGCTCTGCTCAAGGGCATCTGGGGACAGGACAAGGGGCACTGGGTGCCAGCTGGAACAGAGGAGGTTCCCTCTCAATATCAGCAGGACCTTCTTCCCAGGGAGGGTCCCGGAGCACTGGACCAGGCTGCCCAGCGGGGTTGTGGAGTCTCCTTCTCTGGAGACGTTCCAGCCCCGCCTGGCTGTGTTCCTGTGTGACTTGGTCTGGGTGACCCTGCTGTGGCAGGGGATTGGACTGGATGATCTTTCCAGGTCCCTTCCGATCCCTAATGATTCCATGATTCCAGGATTCTATGACACAGGGCTGTGCGGAGTAAGGGGATCTCAATGAACCGCTCTTTTCCCTCTCGCAACGATCCCTCTCTATGCGGAAAACTGACACACTGGCATGGAGCACGGGCAATAACTGGAGGTTTCTCTCGTCAGCCAGACGCTATTCATCACGGTACCTTTCACCAGCGCTCAATATACCACAGAGTTTTCTTAATAATCACTAGGTTGTCCTTGAGCATTCAATAGAGAACAACCACTACCTGTTTTCACTGTAACCTGACTAACCAAAAAGCTTGCCTGAAGCTGTCTGATAAAGTAAAGAGTGAAGCAAGCCCCCATCACAATTAATTTATGATGTGTTCTCTCTCTTCGTGGACATGCGTGTGCAGACAAATCCTGTACAAATGCAATTGGAATGCATATACCCACTGTGTTTTTCATTAGGATAAAGCTACAGCAGTAAACTGTGGACTCCTGCTGCTGGGTCTCAGCACGGAGGACAGGACCAGGGGACTGAACAGAGGATCCGATTAATATCACTGAAAAAATGACAAAGGTAGAATAGGGCGATGAAACAGAATCACTGAATCATTCGGCTTGGAAGAGACCTTTAAGATCATCAGATCCAACCAGTGACCCAGCACTGCCCGGTCACTGCTAAATCGTGGCCCTCAGCACTACATCTTTGTCTTTAAAACGCCTCCAGGGCTGGTGATCTGGGCAGCCTGTTCCAGTGTTTTATAACCCTTTCAGTGAAGAAATCCTTCCCAACATCTAACATGAAACTCTCTGACGCAACTTGGAGCCGTTTCCTTTCATCCCATCACTTGCTATTTGCAAGAACAGACCAACCTCCAACGTTCTGCCACCTTCTTTCAGGTGGTTGTAGAGCAAGAAGGTCTCCCCTGATCCTCCTCTTGTCCAGGTTAAACCACTCGAGTTTCCTCAGCTGCTTCCAGACTCGTGCTCCAGATGCCGTGTCTGAGCACTACAGAACTGAGAGCCCTCTGACCTCTGTCAGTGTGTGTGCAGAAGGCAGCATCACCTAGGGGAAACCACTACGTAAACCATGCAGTGGGACGTGGCAGGAACACTGGTGTGTGCCTAGCAAAGCCAATTCACAGCATCACACGTTGGAACTCGTTAATAAAAGAGACAGCGATGAGCAAGACCAGCCCGTCACATACCAAGTCAGGGGGTTCAGGAAGCTCAAGCAACTGGCTGAGCGACTGTAAAGGGTGGAATCTGATCTCAAGTTGATGGCCACACCACAACCCGGCATGAGAAGCCACCGATGGCTGCCGTGGGCTGTCCGACCGCTCGCTGGTTTCCCTCTGTGTAACGCAGAGGGATCTATCAGAACCCTGCAGCTGCTGGAAGCTGAGGGCAGCAGAAAGAAAAGCGTTGACGTTCTGTCACGGAGATGACAGGGCAAACCAGCCTGCAATAAACAACGGTCTGAGCAGGATAATGTGATGCATTGAGTTCTTAAGCTTTTCCAGATGCTGAGCTCAGCTTGGGATGTGAGATAAGGGGCCAGTAATTACTTCACTGAATAGAGAGTGGTTGTGTGAAACCAAGAAAAAGGAACCTCTCTGTGAAAGGAGAAGGAATAATCTACCTGCTCTATCTTTATCTTTTTGGTTGGCTTTGTTTTTTGAGGGAGGGGAGGGAGGCTGTTGGGTTTTTTTTGGTTGAATCCCCCCTTTTCCCTCCTCAGAGGATTCGTGCACAGGTCACGTACTCTACAAGCCAACATGATCAAGGTGTCTGATCAATGTTTTAATCATTTTAGGTTCCATTGCTGCTCTGCCACCACAAAACAACCCCAAAAACTTCCAACCAAATAAAAAACCCCCACGAAACCTTCTCCCTCTGCAGTAATCAGATTTACAAAAGTAGCTTCTTGACTTCTGCAGAGGTTTTTACATCTGTGCAAGGCCTCAGCTGCATTCATCACTGTGTCCGATCAGCATCTCTGCACCCATGGATGCAGGAGCAGAGTGAAGATGCTCTGGAAATTGGCCCCTTTTATTCTATATCTGATGATATTCTAGTAGTTAGTAAATGAGGCAGGGAAGCAGTGGGTAAACAGGCAAGGAAGCTGCCCCCCTCAAATGCCAAGGAAAGAAAAGCCCCAGATTTACAGCCCCTTAGAAACACAACCAGCACCTCGGGTAATTTCAGAGCGAAATACCTCTGACAAGGACTGTCTACACTCCTGCAAATAAGTAGCCACAAGGCAAGTGAGTACCTGGGCTGGCTTTCCTATAAAGCAGCTGATACCTGAAATGTTTACTGATAACTACACTTTCCCCTTGTGATACTGAATATGAAGGATGGTTTCCTTCTGGTTGAACACGCTAACGGTAATAACAAGACTCGATCCATAACGGCAGTTTAATCTCAAAGGCTCTTCACAGACACGAAGAGAAAATTAAAAACATGCAGAGCCAACCCGTGTTATCGCTCCCTACAAAGAGAGTCATCCTCTAACGAAGGCTATCAGACCCCACGTCAGATCACAGAAGACTTTCAGGACTGGGAACAAGCCAGACCACGGCCACTTCAATGAATTCAGGGAAATACAACTGACATCAGTTGCACTAATGAGCAAACTTGTTATTACCAGTTAATCCCTTGCAGGGATTTTCACGGGACCGGGTAAACATGATTTAAAATTTCTCTTCTACATTGCAACTGCCTAGCAGCAGCGCCACGGAAACAGCTCTGTGCAGAGCAGCACTGCTAGTCTGTTGGCTTTCATACCACAGTCAATACCTGCCTGCTTGTCTAGGAAGGTGGAAACTGCAAAAATCAAAATACATGGCAATTCCAGCTTGAATGGTGTCCGAATGGACAGACTTCCCGATGGGTAAATATCTTGGCAATAAACTCTGGTCAAGAAGGCCAACAGCATCCTGGCCTGGATCAGGAAGAGCGCGATCAGTAGAAGAGAAGTTCTCATGCACTTGGGACTTGAGTCCTGTGTTGAGTTCAGGAAAGACATGGAGATGCTGGAACGGGTCCAGAGCAGAGCTACCAAGCTTCTGAGAGGTTCAGAGTCATGTGAGGAGAGCCTAAGGTTGCTGGGCAGGGTGAGTTTGGAGAAGAGGAGGCTGAGGGAGGACCTCACTGCCCTCTACAGACACCTGAAAGGAGGTTGTAGAGAGGTGGCTGTCGGCCTCTTCTCCTTGGTGCCTGCTGACAGAAGCAGGGGCACTGGTCTGCAGCTGAGGCAGGGGAGGGTTAGATTGGCTCTGAGGCAGAGATTCTCTGCAGCCAGAGTGGTTGGGCACTGGCAGGGCCTTCCCAGGGAGGTGGTGGAGTCCCCCTGCCTGGAGGTGTTGAAGAACCCTGTAGCCATGGTGCTTCCCACCCTGCTTGAGTGGCAGCAGGGAGGGGGTCAGGTTGTGTCTGTCAGTCTCTCAGGGACTGAGGGTTTTGTTGGGGTGGGGATGGTTGGATTTGGGGCTCTGGGAGCTCCTCTCCAACCAGGATTAGTCTGTGATTAAAACTACTTGACAGTGCCAGAACAGCAATCTGTTTTAAAAATCACTTCAGGACTCAATCGAAATGAGAGTGTGATACAGGAGTGCCTGCTGAACCTTCCTTTTCCTAAGGCAGCAGCAGAAGAAACTGGTGCTGAGGGCTGTTAAGTATTTTTATGTAGTAAGAATTAAAGACCTTATTTAGATGTCATGGGGGTTTAACAGAGCACTCACAACCATCTCATTTTCTTTGCACGCTCAGCACAGCAAAGCTTTACCCTTCCTGAAGGACTGACTCCTCACCAGATCCCATCGTGACTCACTTATTTCTGTATGGAAATAATTACATGCATGCACTGATTTTCTAAGACATCTTTTGGGACTGAAGTTCCTGCCACTGTCTTTCAATTTATAGAACACTGCTGTGGGGCTGTGCTTTGCCGCTACTTCACAAGTAGTTGTGAACCTGTGAACAGCTGATGTTCATAAGCAACAGAGAGCAGAGCACATGCTGAACAAGGGCAACAAGAAGCTGATCATAGAGTCAGAAGGGATCAAAAGGAACCTCAGAAGATCATCCAGTCCAATCCCCCTGCCACAGCAGGATCACCCAGACCAAGTCACACAGGAACACAGCCAGGAGGGTCTGGAATGTCTCCAGAGAAGGAGACTCCACAACCCCCCTGGGCAGCCTGTGCCAGTGGTCTGGGACCCTCCCTGGGAAGAAGCTCCTGCTGAGATTGATGGGGAAGCTCCTCTGTTCCAGCTGGCACCCAGTGCCCCATGTCCTAGCACTATCTGACCTTGAGAAGAGCCTGGCTCCATCCTCCTGACACCCACCCTTCATATCTTTATAGACAGGAATGAGGTCCCCACTCAGCCTCCTCCAAGCTCAAGAGACCCAGTCCCCAACCAGGTCCCTGGGGTTGTTCTTGCCCAGATGCCAGCCTCTCCCCTGACCCTTGTTGTCCCTCATTCCATCTCTCTCTGCCCAGCTCTCCAGCCTGTCCAGGTCTCACTGAATGGCAGCACAGTCTGCTGGGGGGTCAGTGACACCACCCAGCTTTGTGTCATCAGCAAACTTGCTGCCAGTGCACTCTAACCCCTCATCCAAGTCATTACTGAATAGAGTGAAAGGGACTGGTAATGGAGCAATTCCCCTTATGCAGTGCACACGACAGCAGGTGATCACGCCAGTGAAAGACAGCGTCCTAACTCAGATGTAGGAGGGAGCAGAGTTAGAGTTGCCAGTCAGCCACTGACTTGGTCTTGTTGCTTTAAGAGTAAGCTTTGTATAAAGCACAGAGCACAGCAGAGCTGGTGGACTTGCTGCCCCTGAGTCAGGCAAGTGGTCTCGGGGCACTTCTGCAGACATCTACAAAACAGAGACGCTCTAAACCCTGAAGGCAACCTCTTCAAGTAGAAGCTTGGTGATACAGCAGGAAGCTGGAAAAGCTGGCCAGCCAAGCTAGCCTGAAGAAGAGGAAGTCTGGAGTATTGGACGACACTTAAAAGCAGAGGAAAGCCTACGTGCTCCAGCTGGATCCTATACCTCAGGGGGCTCAAGAGGCTAATCAAGAATGCATGCGAACTGAAGGAAAGAAATGAGGCTTGGGCAAGGGAAAGGACGAGCGAGAGAAGTTCCACTTCCTTGGCACAAGTGCCCAATCTAACTAGAGGATCAAAGAAAGACAAAGCAACTGGTTATGATGAGAGGAGATACGGATGCACTTCAGGAGAAGCAGCATGATGAACACGCGGGAGACACTTGGAGCTCAATAATGCGATGCCTCACTCGAGTACGGCAAAGAAAGCCAAGATGTGAAATGCAGGCAGCCACGTATTTCTTCATCGAGGCTTGTACACTACTGACTGAAAGAGTCTGGCACCTGCTACCTTTACTATGGCCACGTGCTCGTTCAATTAAAACACTGCCCAGGCCTGAAGAAGCAAAGTTCAATAAGAAGTGGCCACAAACAAACCAACGAGAGCATTTCTGAGCAATGAGTTTGAGAGATGACAAAGGATCAGCGATGGCGTTTTAGTACGAAATCCATGTTTGTGTTTAGACATGACGTTTATACAGATGAAGAGAAAGAGAAAAGGCATGTTTGTCTTGGCCAAATTTCTTGCACACAGGAGAAGTGCCGTGGTTTTGGTGGTTTTTCATGCAAGCTCTCTTGGTACCATTCCCAGGTCTCCATGTCAGGAGGGTATTTCTCTTACTCCTTCTTTGCAGAGATCACACGTCATCTGCTTTTATCTTCACGTGTTGAAATCTCTTCATGCATTCTCTGCCAGAAGGTCTGCCTTTCCAGGAGCTTTTTGAGCACCCCTATCCATCTAATTTTGTTCTCCTCTTTTGTTCCCCAGGGTAATTCTTTTTGTCCAGAGAGCCATCATTACCAGTCCTGAAGCAATGAGCAGAACTGTGGGAGTTACTCAACTAGAAGACGTAAACAAGGCATAATTTGGGTGAAAGTGGACTGAAGGACATACCCAGAGAACAGACAAGCTTTCCAAGCACTCACCTTCAAGTCATGAGGGTGTTAATAGCTGCTATCAATCAGGTCTTTCCTCTATAGACAGCTACCGAGGCGAGATATTTATCTGCTAATGAGGTATCAGTACTTCAGTCTGTTCTACCTTTTCCCTTCCAGTTTTGATGGAACTAATAGGGTGCTGTCCTCCAAAGTGCAAGAAATCCCTTGAGCTGATCAGATACCACACTACAATTCAGTTTGTGAACAGAGAAACATCATCGCATCGCACGCACAGGACCCATACGCTTGGCCAGTGACGACCCCCTACCAATGCCTCCCTCACGCTGGCATGACCCTTCCTTTAACCATTTCTCTTTCGCTAGATCTGCGACTCCTGTTACTGTAGTTACTTGTGCTTCTCCTTTGATTAACCTGCCAGCTTTACATAAATCATTTTTCCTAGGATCACGGCGCTTTCTTTCACATCCAGTGAGACATTAGCTATGCTGGCACCTGAAGTGTCCCACAATAGGCTTAGATGAGAGGGGAAGATATAAATTGCTAAGAGGTTTACACTCCTCTTTGATCTCTTTGAATGAATCTGGAACGCCTGTAACTCCATGATAAAAACAGCTTGTGAGCAATTACAATTTCATCTGAATTCATTTCGTTTTCACACAGAGGTAGTCACCTAATTCTGTGACGTTGGGAGGGATTTCTTCACCCAAAGGGTTATCAAACGCTGGAACAGGTTGCCCAGGGCAGTGGTGGCATCACCATCCTCGGAAGGATTTAAAGTCTCCTAGGTGCTGAGGGATGTGGTTTAGGTGAGCTACTAGTGCTGGGTTGAAGGTTGGACTTGATGATTGTAAAGGTCTCTTCCAACCAAAGAGATTCTGTGATTCGAGAAATCATCACAAAGTGTTTATCGTGATTGGACTGCCCATGCGAATGTTCAATTTCATCTGGGTCACCGTTAACCCCCTTGCTGAAATCATACAAGTTGTAGCCATCCAAAAGCAATCAATTTTTTCCAGAGCAGCCAGAAAACCTCTCGGGACAGAGCCCTGGAATGGGCTGCCCAGGGAGGTTGTGGAGTCTCCTTCTCTGGAGGCATTCAAGACCCACCTGGCTGTGTTCCTGTGTGACCAGATGCCCTTGAGCAGAGCCTGGCTCCATCCTCCTGACACCCACCCCTCACATATTTAGAGACAGGAATGAGGTCCCCCCTCAGCCTCCTCTTCTCCAAGCTCAAGAGCCCCAGCTCCCTCAGCCTTTCCTCATCAGGGAGCTGCTCTACTTCATCATCTTTGTTGCTCTACTCTGGACACCCTCCAGCAGCTCCGCAAGATTCTTAAAATCTTCTCTCCAGTTCCCCTGACGGTCTCGGCTGAACCTATTCCAAACCCCACTGAATCACTTAGTTTGAAACAATGATCCGAGCAGCTCCACCGCTATTTTTTTTCTCTATTTCAAGGGTTTAAAGATAACAGCCATAATGTCTTATTAGGCACCATGGCATAATTTCAAGGCTGTCCTATCAACTTCATCCTGACAGCTTTTCCATTTCCCACAGCTGCCTTGCTCACTTATTCCTCAGCACACAGAAATAAAAGTATAAATCCAAGTAATGAAAACAGTCAAGCTGCTCATAAAATGTCATATTACTCAGAGACTGCACATCACTTCCCAAATAGTATCCTGTCAGTCACACGCTCATTCCGTAAGCGACAGAAGCACTGGCCTGAAACAGGCTTGGAAAAAAAACCAACCCCAACCCAACGGGCTCCAAACAAACAAATAAAAACCAGCAGCAGCAAAATTTACCGTTCTCCTCCTGAATCCCCGGCTGCACGAGGCACCCAACGCTACTTAACGATCATTCTGAATGCAAAGTGCAGGGGAGGAAGGTGAGGAGGCATCGCTGGGTTGATGTTGTTGCTGACAAATCAATAACCAGGAGGTGATGGTAGGGAGATTCAGGGTTGGGGGTTTTCTGGTTTACTTTTTAAAGGTGATGAAGGATGGAGAATGCGACAGCCCTAACAAATGTCACGGTGTTCCTTCAACAGAAATTTATGCTGTCAAAGGCAGAGATTTAAAGGCTTTGGCTTTGGGCTAGTTAGTTATTAATCTCCAGGAAAGCAGTTAACAGGAGTACAACTGCTGGCACTGGGTGCCAGCTGGAACAGAGGAGGTTCC
>VZRI01011569.1:0-12186 GCA_013397515.1 Upupa epops
GGGTCTCTTTAGCTTTGAGAAGTAGAGGCTGAGGGGTGATTAGTGTCATTTATAAATATGTGAGGGGAGGGGTGTCAGGAGGATGGAGCCAGTCTCTTCTCAAGATCATTTAGTGATAGGACAAGGGGCAATGGGTGCCAGCTGGAACATAGGTTCCATAAAAATATCAGAAGGAACTTCTTCACAGGGAGGATAAGGGAGCATTTGAACAGGCTGCCCAGGGGGACTGTAGAGTCTCCTTCTCTGGAGACCTTTAACATCTGCCTCTATGTATTCCTGTGTGCCATGGTCTAGGTGACCCTGCTGTGGCAGAGTAGTTGGACTAGATGATCTTTTGAGGTCCCTTTTGATAGCTCAGTGTTCCATGAGTCTATGATTCTATACAGGAACTCGTAATTCTTGAAGTAGAAAATAAAACTGCTGCTATACTTGCTTGGCCAAGCACTCATGGACACCCCAGGAGTAGGTTCAATATGCAGAGAGAGGGTTCTTGCTCCCATCAAGCACATAAAACATTTGTCCGTGGAGTTGAAAACTGTGCTGTCATCTGTTGAATAGTAGATCATTTGTAAGGCTGTACATCATAGGCTCAGCTCATTCCACTTTTGATAGTCTCTTTATTTCATGTGTGACTGACGTCATCTCAGATTTTGTGACAGAGGATTTCTGTGGTTCTTAACTTTCATCTTAAGACACAGAATGTGACTGTAGGGCTTATTCTGCTTTATACTTTTCTATAAGTTCATTCCCACCAAATCAAGTCATTTAAATACTCAAGCACTTCTTTCTGGCAAATGCTTATTGCCACTGCTTACTCTATGGTGAATGGATGCACATTTCCAAATCTCATTGTGGAAGTGGAACTCAGGAATGTCTATCCTTTAATTCTAGATACCACAAATGCTATTTATTTTTTGAACATGGAAAGTCACTTCCAGACTTCTGAGCTCCAAATTTATAAACTTGTTAGATATTTTGATTGCACTCTTTGTATGATGTGCCCCGAAATGCATGAGGATGTGTATTTTAATAACTTCTACTGTCTTCACAATCACATTTAAAGTCTGTGTGTGTTTTTTTGTGGTTTCTTAATGTTTACTGCATTCTTAAGCAGCTTTTTTTTTTTTTCTTCAGGAGATCTGTAATGCTGAGCAAAAACAGAAACAGAACTTTTCTCACATAAATAGAAATGTTCTTAATTGTCTACTGTACCTGCCTGCAGTCTATTAATGTGGATTACTGAGTGATTTTCACAGTCTGATTCATTTAGTGAGAAGATCTTTTAACCTAATATATATACTCTTGTTGGCTGATAAGGCTTTGTAATACGTATTCTTGAACAACTAAAAGTATCACTGGAATGCCTGGATCAGAACATGTTTTCCTATACTCAAGTTTACAGAGGCTCTGTGATTATCTTGCATTTATGCTTACCAAGCCAGCCTCAAGGGGACCAAAATCCATGAGTGTGACTTCCAGGCACCAGGATAATATAAAAAGTAATGGAAATTATGAATGTGAAAGAGATATGGCTATTATCTATACTCTGAACACTGAAAATCCAAGAAGTTCTTACTTTTCTAGGATTAAGACTCAGTCTTACTCTTCTGATGTCCAGCAGCAATGTGCTAGGGTTGTGATCTGTCTGAAAAATTGGTGCACTACTCTGTGATTAAAGACTCACTGTTGCAAAGCCTACAAAGATCTTTATGTTTGCCAATTACCCTATAAACTTCTCATAAGAAAAACTAAGTTAAAATAAGAATCTGAATCTAGGTCATGAGACACCAAATGTTACAGAAACAAGTGAGCAACAAAAGAAGAGACTAAAATCTACCTACTACATAAGATCCTTAAATGCCTTTATTTGTTACTGTTTGGCTGGTAATTGTTTGTGGTGCTCTGCACCTGCATGACAGTCTGTGGTTCTGGAGTCAGTCCTTGCATATTTAATTTTCATTTACAGACAAAAAAGAGGATTTGAGAGAGCACACTTCTTTGGTTATGATTCTCATGTATGCTACCTATCTGTAACAATGTGCTATCCCTTAATAAAGTTAAAGTTTCAGACTTCCAAATTATAAAATAATTTGGTTGTCACCTGTCCAGACAATAAAGTCAGCTAACCACTAATCTGGTGTTGGGCTAATGGTTAACACATTGCATGTCAGAAAACCTTTTTCTCTGGGTATGACAGTGTTTAAGTGACAGAATCAAGCTTCATATACAGTGTCCTACATGTGCTTTACACCAGTCAGTAGATCTTATTATCTATATATGATTAATTCAACATACCACATGCTCTTATACAGTAGTAATGACTGCAGAGCTTGGGAGTGAACTTTCTTTCATTCTTTTTTGAAGAATACTATGACAATAGTTAGTATGGCTTAGAGTCTACTTTTTCTGCCTATAAAAAACTTACTTATGAAAAGTGCACTTCTTCTGATGTCGTTGTCATGTTAAGATATTAAGCATAGCTGCAAGGGAATTAAAAAGAAGTTAAAAGATGGACCTCAGTATATGTAAGCAGTTTGAAGGAAGAGGGAGAAAGATGAATATAGAAGGTGCAAGAAATTAGAACAGTTAGGATTTTGAACAGCTACATAAGGAATAGACATCAATAAGGCATGTGAAAAAATAAAATCCCTTGCAAACCATGCAGTAGGTAAAGAGAATAAAAGAAAGCAGTGGAAACAAATGAGCACAACATGAAAATAAGAGTAGCAGAGCAGCATTGAGTTTATGTCGTTCTAATTTATTACTGCAGAATGGTAAGGTTTATAGAAGTCCTCCCTGGCAGGAAGGTCAAAGAAGGAATTGAGAGCATTTTGTCTGAACATGTGACAATTCAGTCTCAAGAGGCACAGTAGTTCCTTCACCTGTTGTATGTAAGGGGCTACCTTCAGAAAGCAAAGCAGAGGTCCTGAAGGCAAACATAGCAAAGTTTAAATAACTTGGATGAGAAATTAGTCTTCTATCAGAGATTTTTAACTATTCTCTGCCCCATCACGTCATCATTTATGCCCCTGTATCTGTACAGAATGCCACATTTCCATCAGGAAGAACTGCGTAAGGGAGGCTGAATGAAGAACCTTCACACCTCATGTTTTTTTTCTGGAGGGAGATAACAGGACATAACAGGATGAGCAACAGCCACTAACACTGAGAGATGAGGTGATGGAGTTGAGGGAGTGGGAGAGAAATAAGTTGTTCTCCCTTCTTGTGGAGTCCTGGACTGCAATTTACTTAGAGCAACTGGAGAGACACCCTCACTCCTCCCAGCATCTCTGTCTCTTGTAGCTCATCCAGTGCTCAGGCTCCACCTGGAAGCTGGCTTTTTGCTCTAAGTTTTGGTTTTCTGTAGCCATCACCACAACATCCACCTAAAGTAATAATGAATGGAGTGTTCATGTCGTTTCTCATTGCACATGATTCACAAGCCATAGAAACCTTGTGCAGGAACTGGCCTTTTCTCTTCAGCAAATCTTGACTTCTTTTTACGTACTGTTTCTTCCTGAGCCCACCTCAGCAGAGCCCAGGTTTTCATCTGAATAGCCCCTAAGGCTGGCTTGTGGAACAAACCAAGGATGCTGAAGAAACGAGTCCTGTGCTGCTATCATGATAGTAGGCAGTGACAGTCTGTATTTTACGGATAAGAAAACAATGTGCATAGGCCTGCAAATGGACAGGAAATAAAGGAAATACGAAAAATACAGCAAGGAAAGAATCTGGAGTAGGATCCTAGGTGCAGTACAGAAGGTTTTCCCTCTGATTGTGGCCACAGCTGAGACAAAGACATTGCAGGGCTGGTGAAGTACATAGATGTGTGCATGTGTCTAGGAGTTTCAAGAAGTAGAGGTTAGACTGGGAGCCTCAAAGACCTTGCTAATAGGTTAAGGTCTGGTAAAGAAAAATAATATTCTGGGTTTAAATACACTGCTGAAGTAATTCAAGTAAGCAAATATTAACCAAAGACAAAATTGACTTGAGACTGTCCAGTAGTCACCTGATGGCTGAGAAGTATCAAATCATCCTCATTCTGAGACTAAAATATGACAATCAGCTTCTCTTTTTGCTGTTCTACACCACAAATTATTTATCAACAAAAGACGAAAATGACATTGGAAACTGAGATCCAAAGTTGTTAATGTTGTAGTTTAGAATTAAAACAGCAGGGGCAATTTTGTATAAGCCAGCTTTCCCTCCCTAATGTAGCTTCATTAAAGTGCTTTATTTATCATAGCTCATGTTTTTGTACTGTTTTCTAGTATTGTACTGACTTGTCTGAATCACTCTGAAACCTAAGGCTGCCTGCTTCTGAGACAAATCCAGTCCTCATTAAAATTCATAAAAAGACAGGCAAAATCTTTGAGTGCTTTTCCATTGATGCTGAGAAATGGAAGTGTCCTTATTTATCCTGAAAGCATATTATTTCAAAGGGTGTTCACATCCATAGGCAACTGTGTTTTGATTGATAACATTTAAGGCTCATTATGAAAGAAACTGATTTTCATTAAGCAGTTCTCTGACACAGAGTCATCAGTGGTATCTCAAATCAGCATTACATTATGTTGGTATGGAAAAAAATTTACTTCAGCTTTAATTGTAAAACTGTGCTGTCACCTGACAGTGGTGTGATACTCTCAGGCATCATGCCCAAATATTTGGGACCCTCTGAGGGTGTTTTTGGGGAGTAGTGGCAGAAGAAAGGAGATTATTACTTGATTCTGCTATTGAGTCCAGCTGAGGTCATGCTACATGTTTAAGTTGTGAAGTGTATTTTGGTATTGCATTGTTTCTGTTTGCCATTTTGTCAAATAATAACTTGGAATTATGGTATTTCTCCAAAATAATTTTCAAATTTAGTTCAAAAAAGAAAAATTCAAATTACAATTGAAAAATTTGGACAATACATAATCTCAGAACAATAAAAATTTAAATG
The DNA here is from genome assembly GCA_013397515.1 of Upupa epops. NCBI lineage: Eukaryota > Metazoa > Chordata > Aves > Bucerotiformes > Upupidae > Upupa > Upupa epops. The sequence goes on from VZRI01011569.1 coordinate 4,946, forward strand.
TATTGATTGCCAGCCACTCCAACAGCAATCAATTGGTAAGCCTTTGCAAAGATGCCATATGGAAAGCATTTAAAATTTCCAGTACATAGAATCAACTGGGGTAACATATTTTATTAGGATTGTATATAAATGACTGTACAGTAGTAATTACATATAAGCATCTTTGTAAGTATTGCACAAATGTGGCATATACTCTAGATATTAATATAAGATAAGTTAGGGAAGGATATGAGTGTTTAGGAATTGATAATGGTGATTATAGTGTTGAGTGTTTGTGGGTAAGAATCAAGGGGAAAACCAAAAAGGCAAAATTTTTTAGTGGTAGTTTGTTGTAGACCACCCAACCAGGAAGACATGCAGATGAAAGAGTCTATAAGCATTTGGGAGGGGTTTCACAATTGATACCCCTAGTTCTTATGGGGGACTTTAATTTCCCAGGTATCTGTTGGAAATACAATAAAGCAGAGAGGGAACACTCACAGAAGTTGTTTGACTGTGTGGAGGAAAACTTCCTGACACAGCTGGTGAAGGAGACAGCAAGGGAAGGTTTCCTCCTAGACCTGCTGCTTGTGAACAGAGATAGTCTTGTGGGAGAAGCAATAGCTGGAGGGCAACTTGACTATAGTGATCATGAAATTATGGAGTTTTTTATTCTTGAGGAAGTAAGGACGAGGTCAGCAGGATTGTCACCTTGTGCTTTTAGAGGGCAGACTTTTGTACATTCAGGAGATTGACAGAGTACCTTGGGAAGAAATGTGCTGTGCTGTGTTAAACACTGGCTAGATAGTCAGACCCAAAGAGCTGTGGTGAATGAAGTTAAATCCAGATGCTAACCAGTCACAAGTGGTGGTCCTCAGGGCTCAGTATTGACACCACTCCTGTTTAATATCCTTATTGATGATTTGTATGAAGGGATTGAATGCACCCTCCAGTAAGTTGAAGATGTTGCTGTGTTGATCAGGTGTGTTTATCAGCTCAAGGGTAGAGAGTCCCTACAGAGAGATTTGGACAAGCAGGATTGTGGGCCAAGGCAAATGGTATGAGTCTTAACAAAGCCAAGTGCTGGGTCTTGTGCTTGGGTCATAACAAGCCAGTTGAGCATTACAGTCTTGAGGGAGAGTGGGTGCTGAAATAGATTCATGAGGCCAAATGCAGGCACTCATCTCAGAAGTTCTTGATTTGACCCAGACACATTTGAAAATAGGTCGCCTGGTAAGGAATGCCATTTGCAGTCTTTTATTCTCTGACTTCTCCAAAAGGCTTAGAGATCTTTTGCTTTCATAACTGGAATGAATAATACCCAGCTTTGGACCAACCAAGTTGCTGTTTTTCCATGTAGCTCAGCCTTGTAAACATAAGTTATTTTAAAGCAAAGAGCAACAGCCATCCTGGAAAAGCCCTATCTGCTCTGTTTTGGAAGCCAAGCAGGGTGGGGCCTCATTTGTACTTGTGATGGGAGACCATCTGGGAACAATGGGCGCTGTAGGCCTACCCTGCTTGTTCAGGGGGGATTGCACTTAGATGATTTTTCCAGATCCCTCTGTGACTTAAGTCAGTGAATACCTGATGAAGTATTCCTTGATGAAATATTCATGAAGCTAATTTTCAACAATCAACATTTTTGAAAATGAAAACACATTTCCATATCTGCATATTGAATAAAAAGAATAATCATTAAAAAAACCTAAAATAGAAGTGATCAGAATAATTTTTTTGTATTTGTTCCTGATTTGATGAGAATTTTAAGTCCAAATCAGACAGTGAATCAGCAAGTGATAATAAATTCTTTATTATTACTTTGATTTCAGCTACCAGCCATTCTCTTTTGGGAATTAGTACGTAGTACTGAATTTGATAGAATCTGGAACACAAAGCAGTATCTCCAGTAACTCAAAATCTTATTAATGTTTCTTATTTCATGCACACACTCAAAAAGCTTTGCTGCTTTCCAGACAAGTTCTCTGTCTAGCAGAAAACCTGCACAAGTATTTACCACTAGTAAGTCCACTGAAGTCCATCAAATCACTGCAGTTTGGATTAATCACTATTTTTAGGAGCATGATGTTTGTTGCATGCCATATCAAATACAGGCTGAGGAGAAGTTTAATCTGTAAAGGATTCTTTCCTATCCAAATGCTTGGTTCCTCTGTTCCTCCTCACATTTGCAGTTTGAACTCTTCTTGGTGTCAGACAAGTGAATGAAAGGACTTATAGCCAGGCCATCTGAATAAAACTGTAGCTGGGCTTGCTTTAGGAAGAATAAACGAGTGGTTGGATTACTCACCTAAAAAACAGCATTGAGGAATTACTTGCCCTCCTCAGCCTGAGGCTGTCAAAACCCTTATCTCCTTTCTCTCTCTCCAAGGAAAGTGGTGTCAGCACCAGGCTAGCTGTGAAGCTGGCTGGAGGCAATCCTCACCCTTCCTGTGTAAACTTTTCTCGTGCAAAACAAGAAATACAGGGAGAATTAGGAACAAGATAAATACTGTGAGAGGATACTGTAATGTCATGTGTTGCCAAAGGTTAGGTGAGCTCCAATAAGAGGATGTGCTCTTTCTGCTTGGACAGAAACATGGGTTGTTCTTGAATTCTTGTTGCTTTCTTCCACAGCTAAGTTTGGCACGAAAAAGGTGAGTGGTTTTGGTCATCTGCAGGGTGGCTACTGTAGATACTGGAATGTGGCCCTGGGCAGCTCCAGGCTTCAGTAGCACCACAGCTTGGGAGGTTCAGAGCTAAAGCCTCAAACCCAAACAGTGGTATCTCAAGTACTCTGCCTAAGCTAGGAGGCAGTCCTTCAGTGGACCTAGCTGTAATTCTTAAAAACTGTGTGATTATAAATTCATGCAAGTAAACACAGATTTCAAAGAAAGGGTTCTTTGCCTCCCTTAGATTTTTTTTTTTGAGAAAGCTAACTTAGAATATGAAACACCTGAAGAAATACGGATGCAGAGTTACCACCATGCAAAGAGACCTCATTTAAAAAAAAAAAAAAACCACCTTGAAAAAAAAATCGACCATGACACGGTCAGGTTAAACAAGACAAGGGTAATGCTAGCTTATACCTCTTCAGAGTTCACACATGATAGATCTGAACAGACTTGGGGGAGGGGGAAGTGTTAATGTCACTGCTTGCTTAAATAGCTGACCTTTTTCTCACTTGGCAGGGTTCCTAGATATCACTTCTTTATGCAGATAAACTGTTCTTTTGGCTAACTTTAACAACTGAAATATTTTGGAACAGATACTGAGCATAGCAGAAACCTTTATATCCCATAAATATAAGCATATTTTAGAAAAGCACTCCTGGTCAGACTGAGTCAGATTCTCTTTAGTTTATTGACTGTTATTTCTAGTGGAAACAAATAGAAAACACTGGCACATTAATGGAGGGTGATGAGAAAAAACAGTATGATTCTCTCAAAGCCAGTAAAAGTGTACATTCCTACAAGGCAGCCATTTTTCTTCCACTGCAAAGTCTGGGGTCTCTGTGGTGCCCTTTGTCCACTGTGGATCCACAAGCATTCTCTAATTCTTTAATTGTATTTTACTGAGCACATGCCAACAGCTAGACAAATCTGGTTTTGTTAGGTAACAGAGCAGTGAATTTCTTCTCTCATTCCTTCCTTTGAATATTTTGAGTTTTATTTGAACCTCTGTTATGTTGGCATATTTTTATGATCCTATTATTACAAATGAGTACAAATGTTGTTATTTACGGAACTAATGTAGGCAGCGCTGTCACAACCTGGAACCCAAAGTCTTGCCCACTCATGGAAATTAAATACATCAAGGTGATGATGTATTGTTTTATAATTTATTGTATGTATCTCTAAATAGACATAGTTATCCTATATTAAAATCTATTGCTTTTTCTTTTTAAGTCACTATCCTTTGGAACCAAGTTAAACTAAAAAAAACTAAAGCACATGGTTTCTATTTACAGCAAGAGTTATCTGGGATTCAAGCAAAATGTAAATTTAAAGTATAAAGTCTTCTAAACTTTTATGCAAAAGGAAAGTAGAAATGCCAAATTCAAGTTCAATGATTCTAAGTGTAATTTAATTGCCTTTATGTATTTAAACAAAACTCTTCTTTCTTTGTTAAGTTTTCCACATGAAGTTATTAAAAAATAAATATGCAGCATTTATTCCTATAGTAAAGATAGTTGCATAAATTAATGTGTGCATTTTCATGTAGAACAAAATCATATAATCATAGAATAATTGAGTTTCTTTCATAATGTTATCAAGTGTCAGAAAATACATTTTTTAGTACATACACATTTTTACCTCTGAGGATAGTGACTCCACTACCTCTCTGGGCAACCTGTTCCAATACCTGACCACTCTTTTGGTGAAAAAATTTTTCCTGCTGTCCAGCCTACCCTGGCCCAACTTGAGTCCATTTCCTCCTGTTCTATCATTAGAGACTTGGGAGAAAATATTCTAGTTTGTATATCTCAATCTGAACTACTTCCCACATTCAAAAAACTAACAAAACAAAAAAAAACCAGTGATGATTTGTTCAAAAACTGCCCCATTTGCAAACATGGGAGAAGAAATGTAATAAAGATAGAATGTAGTGAAGCCAGATAACGGGTGTAATACTAACAGGTAATGTCAACAGTTGACTGGTTTCTGCAAGGAATGCTTAATCCTGATTTACTAAACTTTATTCTGGGAAAATCTCCTGGTATAATCCAGGCTGATTTGGCCTGTGTGTCAGGATTGTGCTTTGCCATTAATTGCATCTTAGAGCTGCCTGCCCATATCCAGTTTGTATTCCATTAATGGCTAATGCCACAGTATACAGAACAGTATAATACGTGGGATTTCAGTCTTTGGTTGATTGTTCTCTGAACTTTTGTTAAAAATCAGCCATTTATGTCCTGATTTAGTCCATATTCCACATATCTTCTGCACAACTCATGCAGAGGGCATAGCATTGTAAATAATGACTAATTCTTTCTCTACTACGATGACTCACTATTTGTTGTTCTCAGAAACATGCTTCTCAAATCATGACTCTCCCTTAAGGCTTGGGGGTTTTTTTGCCTTTCTTTTTTTCTTCTTTTCATATTTACTATTTATCAGTCTAGGCAAATGACTTTCGAATTTTTCATGTAAATTTTCTTCTGGTATCTTCCCTTAAGTATTGTCTGTACAAATTTTATCTCCTACATGAAGATTTAAGGAAATATAATTCAAATATCTAACATTATGAATAATTTAGCATTTGAAATACATATTCTCTCAATGCTACAATTAAATCTCCATTGCTTCTTACAATTACATGTAAAGAAATTTTGTATCTAATCCTGTTGATTAATTATGTCTTCCTTTTTTCCATTGACTAACTGTCTAAACTTACATGTCTTTTGCAATTATTTTAAGCACAGACCTACAAAATTCTGTTGTTACTGTTGTCTAGAGCTAATTAATTGAACAAACAAACAGCTAGGTGTCAAGCCTTTGGTAAAAGTTGAGTAATTTATTTCTCTATTTAATATTTCCTTTGGACTTATTTATGGCTAAAGTGTGCAGCTGAGATGTTTCAGATTGCAGTTCATGCTTCTTTTCAAAATTTTGCAATTTTTCCTCCATTTTGTTGTACACATAGAAGTTTACTGATTGTTAAGCTAATGTATCATGGAATCATAGAATCTTAGGGATTGGAAGGGACCGTGAAAGATCACCTAGTCCAATCCTCATGCTAGAGCAGGATCCCCTAGATCAAGTTGCACAGGAACATATCCAGGTGGGTTTTAATTGCCTGCAGAAAAGGAGGCTCCACAACCTTCCTGGAGGGTAATGGGGCATTGGAACAGGGAAGTTGTGGAGTCTCCCTCTCTGGAGATGTTCTCAAGACCCGCCTGGATCTATTCCTGTGTGACTTGTTCTAGGTGATCGTGCTGTGGCAGGGGGATTGAACTACATGATCTTTCGAGGTCCCTTCCAACCCTTAATGATTCCATGATTCTATGACAGCCCATTCTAGTGCTCTGTCACCTTCCCTGTGAAGAAGTTTCTTTTCATATTTATGTGGAACCTCCTGTGTTCCAGCTTACCCTTGTTGCCCCTTGTCCTATCACTGGATGAAGCTGAGAAGAGCCTGGCTGAATCCTCCTGACATCCGCCCTTTACAAATTTACACACAGTTTACACAGTTTATTAGGGTTGGAAAGGGCCTTCAAAGGTCATAGGATCCGACCCTCCTGCTCAAGCAGGATACAAATTACTGAAAAGCATAACTGCCTAAAAAGCCTAATTCAAACTACACAAAAACTTATCAAGACAGGTCTTAAACATCTCCAGACAAGTGGACTCCACAACCTTCCTGGGCAACCTGTATTGTAAACAACCTGTATTGTAAAGAAGTTTTTCCTCATACTGAGGTGAAAGTGCCTGTGTTCAAACTTGCATTAATTACCCCTTGCCCTGTGTGACACAATTGAAAAGAGAGTAGTATTCCTTTCTTCTTGACACCAAGCCCTCATGTATTTATATACACTAACTAAATCCCCTCCTAGCCTTCTTTTGTCCAAACTAAAAAGTCCCAATTTTCTCAATATCTCTTCATAAGGCTGTTCCAGATTCCAAGTCATCCTCGTAGCACTGTGTTGAACTCTCTCAATTAAGTCTCTATCCCTCTTGAACTGGGGAGGCCATAATTGGACACAATATTACAGATGCAGCTTCAGTAAAGCAGAATAAAGGAGTAGAAGAATCTCCTCTGATCTGCTAGACATACTGCTCTTGGTACATCCCAACATCTTATTGGCCTTCTTGACCGCAAAAACACGTTGCTGATGCATGTCTCGGTTTGGGATGACAGGTATCAAATTCTTTCAATTTAGAGGCCTTCAGTCAAGAGGTTCGGAAGAAAGGAACAACAATTCTTTATTATAACAGTAATAAACACTAACAGTATACTCAAAATAACCAAACAACGAAGATTCCAGGGACCCCAAACAAAGTAGATCTCAGGGGCCCCCAAACAAAGTCCACCTGACAGGTAGGGAGGGTGATGGTCCTCCTGGAGCGATGGATGTGGCTCTCTTTTCCTCGGCAATGATGGGGCAGACGGAAAAGCACAGCAGTCAGGAGGCGGCAGGGAGTGGCAGGAAAGGTGTCCGCGGCGGCCAGGGGCCGCGCAGGTGCGGCAGCGGCTCTGTTCGTCACGGGCAGAACAGGAGGGACTTCGGGCGGGAAAGCAGAAAAGTCTCGGAGGGGAGGCCGTAT
>VZRI01011570.1:0-15995 GCA_013397515.1 Upupa epops
CTGATCTCTAAACTGGAACAATAGGGATTCGATGGATGAAGCACTTGTTGGATAAGGAGCTGGCTGGATGGCCACACTCAAAGAGTTGTGATCAACTCGGTGTCCAAATGGAGAGGTGTGACGAGTGGTGTTCCTCAAGGGTCGGTACTCAGACCAGTGCTATTTAACATCTTTGTTGGTGACATGGACAGTGGAATTGAATGTGCCCTCAGTCAGTTTGCTGATGACACCAAAGTGTGTGGTGAAGTCAACACACTGGAGGGAAGGGCAGCCATCCAGAGGGACCTTGCCAGGCTTGAGAAGTGAGCTTCTGCAAACTGCATGCAGCCTAACAAGGGCAAGTGCAAGGTTCTGCACCTGGACTGAGGCAACCCCATGCACGAATACAGATTGAGAGGAGAAAGGATTGAGGACAGCCCTGAGGAGAAGGACTTGGGCAGGGGGTGGACCAAACGTTTAACAGGAGCCATCAGTGTGCACTAGCAGCCCATCAAAAGAAGCACTGATAGTCAGCAGAGGGAAGTGATTCTCCCCCTCTACTCTGCGCGTGTGGGACCCCACCTAGAATGCTGTGTCCAGTTATGGAGTCCTGTGAGGAGGGTGAGATGCTGGAACAGGTTGCCCAAGAAAGTTGTGGCTGCTCCACCCCTGGACGTGTTCAAGTCCAGGTGACCTGATCTAGTGAAGGTGTCCCTGTCTATGCTGGAGGGTTAGAACTAGGTGATCATTAATGTCCCCTCCAACTGTAGCCATTCTATGATACAGATTGGCTGGAGAGGGACTTTTCACAAAGGAGTTTAGCAACAGGACAAGGGGAAATAATTTAAAACTGAAGGAGAGTAGCTTTAGACTAGATCTTAGGAAGAAATTCTTCAGTCAAGGATGGGGAGATTCTGGAATACATTGCCTAGAGAGGTTGTGGCTGCCCCCTCCCCAGAGGGGTTCAAGGCCACATTGGACAAAACCTTGAGCAACCAAGTCTAATGGAGAGGTGTCACTGCCCAAGGCAGGGAGGTTGGAGTAGATGATCTCTAAGGTCCCTTCCAACCTGAGCCATTCTATGATTCCATGATTTCATTTGTCTTTTGTTCTCACATGTCTTTGTTACATACATGTTCATTAAAGAAACATAGCAAGTAGCTTCTTTTTAGAAACAGTTATTTTTAAAAGCAAGGAAAGAGAAAGAAGCCCGTAAAAATTAGTATTGTGTACCTCCTTCTCCTCTTGTTCAAAAAAGACAACTGCAAATGCTACGTGCTTGTGAAGCTTCAATTTACATCAGGTGTCACCCCTGGAAAACAGTTACTTTTACAGATAACAAAAGATAAGTGATACAAAACTATTACTCACCTTTCCTATCTTTATGCAGGAGTTAATAGTATCTAGGAAATCAGCTTTTTTTTCATTTATAGGCACTTCTGTTAATTCCTTTCCTATTAATTCACCTAGTTGATAGCCCATCATGGTTTCAAAAGCAGGATTGACATACTGTGAAATAAAAATAAACAAAAAGGCATTCAACAGAATTATTTTTAATACTTGCTAAACCAAAGGATGTCTTTCACAGCCTGCAATAAATCTCTGTATGTACTGCTCCGAGACAGCTACAATTTGTACTTTGTGAGTGAAACAGGTATGTCCATGCTCGCAGAGTTGTTCAGTGTATACCTGGGATCAACGACAGGGACATTATGGAATTAGCCGAGTATGATATATCCATGAGTTTAGACAGACAACATGAATTACTGAAAAATAAATTAAAATCTTCAGTTCTCAAATCTACAAACCTGAAACCTCCTTCAGTGTTCCCTAAAATCACAAATTAGATGTGATTAACCTATCTATTAAGAAATCCATCATCTCGGTTTTTGTAAGAGCAAACCATCAATATTCTCATTTCCAGGCAATAGTGGACAAGCTAGGCAGACTGGAAGAGATGGAATCTAATACACAGACTTTGTCTATGAACTGAACATTGCCTATTGCTGCACTTATCTGGTCTTTGCCTAATAAAACTGAAGAGTGCTTTCATAGCCCATACCTCCATCACCCTCTCACCATCTGGGTTACAGACACAGGCCCTGTCATAACAGCATCCAAATGCCTCATAACTTACAATGTTTGAATATCAAAGAAATGAAAGGTGCTACTGGATGCCCTGTGTGCCTAAAGGCTCCCCTCTAAAGGTTCCTTCCAAAAGGTTCACCCCTTGTGTGAGAAAACCCTGCATGTTGGAGCTGCAGGACTCTTGCGTGTGTTAGTTCTCATATTGTAGAGCTGTCAGCAGAGGGACAAAATTTGTTCTGAAAAAAACATATTTAAAACAGCTTCAGAATGTACTGTGTTATTTTTGTTAAAGGGATGAAAATGGCACATACTTCAGTGAAATTGCCATTGTCAAGATTTGGGTTAAGAAAGTAAGTACAGTTTATATGCATGTTACAACTCCCAGAAGCTTAGACTCAAACGCTTTGCTGATAACAAAATCACTCCTCACACAGTATCACAGTATCACAGTAATGATGAGGCTGGAAAAGACCTTAAAGATCATCCAGACCACCCTAAAACAACCAAGTAAACCTAACATCTGACATCTAGATCATGCCACTCAGCTCTTCATCCACTCTAACCTTGAACACCTCCAGATATGGCGACCCGACCACCTCCATGGGCAGCCCGTTCCAAAATCTGATCACTCTTTCAGTGAAAAACACCTTTTCCTAATGTCAAGTCTAAACCTCCCCCGATGGAGCTTAAGATTGTGACCCCTTGTCCTGTCTCCAGTGTCCAGGGAAAAAAGACTGACCCCCGCCTGACTATAACCACCTTTTAGGTAGTTACAGACAGCAATAAGGTCACCCCTGAGCCTCCTCTTTTCCAGGCTAAACAGACCCAGCTCCATCAGCCTCTCCTCCTAGGGCTTACCTACCAGCCCCTTTACCATTCTAGTTGCTCTTCTCTGGACTCGTTCCAGCACCTCGACACCCTTCCTAAACTGAGAGGCCCAGAACTGAACACAATACTCCATAGCTAGGGATGGATCTAACTCCCTGATAAAGATGATGCTTTTCAAGACTGCACACCTAAGCAGAATTTATTTTCACTTTCTTAAAGAATTTTTTCCAGAGGAGATTACATTCAGAAACAATTGATCCAGCAATACCAATGCATAAAAAAAGTATCAGATTCAAGCAAAAAAGGCAACAAAATCCCAGTGTATTACCCTTATTTAAATAGACCATGCATTAGATATGCTTTCCAAGGACATCAAATTAACATGCAATATTTGGGGGGAAAAAAACGCATACAAGCCAGTGGCTGCATTCATTCATTATAAAAAAAGAATCATTACAAAAAAATAAAACCAAAAGAGTAAATATTTTTTTGTTCAGAATCATCAGCCTCCCTTAAAATTGACTGTATTTGTGCAACGTATTTTAAATTGAGACATTTTCTGCAAGTAAACACATTAAAATCTTGTTAGAACAATTAAGTTTTGTTAGATTCTTGTATTGTAAGAAAGAGTAAATGTTGTATATTCAGTAAGTATTCAGAGTAAATAAAGTGTATTTGGTGCACACAATGATATTCTGTACTTATGAAAATGCTGGAACAAACCTGTATTACATGGTCTTCACTTGTGATCTCAATGGCTTCTTGACTTTTCTCTAATGCTGTAAATAATGAATTACATGCCCTGCAGTCAAAAAAAGAAAAAGACTTCCGATTAAATTTAATCCATGCAATTCTTCTTTCACGTGACAATAAGGTGTTGCAAGTCCATACTAAATAAAGTTGTATTTGAATGATTAAAGTATTTTCTTCGGCTTACTGACATTCTGTAGTTCACTACAATTCAGTAAAACAAATACTCTTTCTTTTAATGATATTGCAGAACTGGCATTTATTTATTGATAGTGTTTTTGGTAAAATTACCTTAGCTTGAATTGTGCCTGCACCTCTCCAAATTCCAGCTGAATCAACTCATTGTAACAGGCCATTATATTCGAATTTTCTATGTATCTCTGCAAATAAGAAGTTAGAAATATTTCATTAATAGACATAGGGTACGAATCTCTGTTTTCTTTCACTTGATAAAGATCTCAAAAGGAGTAGATATGCCAAAGATAAAAATGGACAAGCAACATGAGATTATTTTTTGGGATTAGCAAAATTCTTTATGAGGCTACATTTCAAAAAGGCAACAGATCCTCATGGCAATAACTTTCAACAAATCTTTACTGTCTGTGATTGTTAGCAAGATCAATATAAAAAGCTTTCTACTTTTGATGAAGTTATATGCTTTCATGTCACTTCTCTAAAATAACAGTGGAGACATTATGTGGTATCTCCTTACCACCATTTGAACCTCCAATTGTTAAATCCCCAAACTGTATATAGAAGAAAGCAAAACTTCTTGATAAACATACCTGCCTTTGTAGACAATTATTCATTTTGGGGCTTGTAGCAATCACCTCAGAATCTCTTATTGCTTTGTAAAGCTTCATATTTGCCTGGTATGAGTCTGAATGTTAAACCTTTGTTCATGTTAAATTGCCACAGACATTGATAGCTTGGGAGGGAGGACTGATGCTCAGAAGTCACCACATCAATGCTGCTGAAGAAAATTTTCTAAGCTTTTCCATTAGGCCCATCTTCAAGGCTGTGAGCCATAAATAATTCAGAATCTGTGTGGGATTACTTCTGTGCCCACCGGAATGATTCAGTTCGTACAGGTACAGTGAATTTCAGGCTTGCATTTCTAGCGTTTCCCGTATAAGGACCTTACTACAAATAAGCATCTAGGTGCAAATGGACTGTGATGGGATAGCAAAAAGCCATTGCAACCATTTGGTTGAGCATGCAACCAAATACACTGAATCATATTGTAAATCATGCACATTTTCATTCCATTGTCAGATTAATTCAATGAAGAAACCACTTAAGTGATGCACTAATAAGCACCTTTCCAACCTAATTGGAACAGTTGCCAAGGAACAGATTCAATGTAATACTTTTCAGGTGCGTCCAAACAATAGCTAATAGCACTCCTGACAGCGCCTGAAGCCTGTTTAGAGATGTGAATTGGCATTTGACAGAAAAGATCTCCTGCAGCACATTCTGTTGCTCTTTGCAAGCTGCTCTCTGGCTCTGCTGGAGTCAACAGAGTCAATTTTGTTAATGTCAACCTATAAAGTAAAGCTTCATACATTCACTCTGAAATAAATGCATAAAGTAGAAAAGCCTTGGCACTGCTTCTTGTATTCCTGACAACGTCCACCTACTTAGCATTATTCTATTGTTACATGGTAGTTCATTCAGAAGTAGGACACATAATATAAGAATGAGCATGAATGAGATGTACAGGCTGGATTACTGACACAAACAGTTACCGGCGGCCAAACTTCTGAGTAGTTTCTTGTGTGACAATTTTGGAATGTCAAAGCAACCCAGCAGAGAGTATTAAACACACATACCCTTGTGAAGCCAGCAGATATCAGGGGCAATATTGATGACTCTTCACGATCAGCATGCCTTTTAAAGAAGGATAATAAAGTCAAAAGTTGTTTCTGTAACTGACAGGCAATTTCACAAGCCACTGACATACTTGTACCCCAGATGTCACGCTAGGAGCTAAGATGTCCATATTCTTATAAGATTTAGGAATAAAAACTGGTTTTGGTGGGGTTTATAAGCTTTCCTCTTTGGTATACATAAGCCACAATGCTATTTTCATTTTTGCATGTAATGAGCAGCTTAAATCACAGATAATTACTGCTTCAAGAAAACAAATACATTGTCTAAATTGTTTCTTCTTCAGTACTGGATTCTTTGTTGTTGATGGGTCCCTAGTCAAAGATGCACTTAAAAATCTACACAGCCAAAGTATTAAGAAACTACTTGTTAGCAGAGTATACCAAAGCTTAGGCAGACAACTCAAGATACCTGAATGAGAGGGATCTTCTAGTGTTGCCTACCTAGGTCACTTAGGAATGACATATCCCTAAAATGAGATATTGAATAACTTTGAAAAACCTGGCTATACTAACTGTGAAAAGACACTGCAATATATGTGAATATATGGCTGGATCTAGAAAAAAGGCCACAATGTTAAGCTTCTGTAAATAAACAGATGGAAGGTGGTCAAGTTTTGCAGATAACACGATAGTTTTTATGTGTGAAATTTTGAATTTTCTGTCACTTCTTATTTTTGTTTGCAATGCATTTGTTTCTTATGAACACGATGCCTACTAAACAACGTTTGCCCAAGATTAAGCACAGGTGAAGGCAGCTGTCAGAAAAATCTCCTTGTTTCACGTATCTGGTAATGCTGCCTCCCAGAAGCACAAAAGAAAGAGGACAGGCAAACCCCAAACCAAAACACAAACCCCCCTGAACTGCAAAATGAAGACGACCCTCCATATGTTATTGGCTAAATGTCAGGATTTTCACAGAAATACTTCAAGCAGCAAGAAAGGAAATAAGTGAAAGTTCTCTCTCTGTAAACTCCTAAATGACAACTCAAGAAGGCTTTTGGCTAGTAAGTGGGAACTTGACACAGGCAACTCAGTCTCAGTAGAAGGCAAACTCACTTCTGAAATTTCCAGTAGCCAAAGAAACTAGACACACCTGAAAGGTTTTGAGAACTCAAGCTTCTAAGATACTGTCAAATCAGGAGCTATTATCTTGTCCCAACACACAATGTGAACATTTTTAAAGACAAATATTAATTGCAGGGAACCCCCTGTTTTGAGGAAAGCCCAGCTTGCAAGCTCTTCTCACTTTTGAGAGGAACTGCTGGCCCATAGAACCACGGATGTCTTTCTCTCTGATGTACATAAAGAAGCTCTTGAGTTATTGTTTGCTCTTTTGCTCCTTTTTTTCCTCTTTTTTATTAGCTTGATGAAAGACAATTCTGACTGTAACAGTTAACCACAGTCAGAACACTTCCTGGCATAAAAACATTAAAGGTTATATTCATAATAAAATCCCTTGAAATGTTTAATTAAGGTCTTTTGTTCACTAGAGATGGTGGTGGAAAACAGGATTTTTAGTGGGAAATTTCAAAACCTCAGAATTAATTCTCAGAATAAATGTTTTCTGAGAAATAGACATTCCCTAGATTGTGCTTTGTGGAAATTATCTGAAATTTATTTCATTTCAAATATATTGCAGTTTCATCACTTTTACATTATTTTACAATAATTATGTGATGTTTCTAGAGGGCTGAGGAAAGAAGCATATGCACTGCGTTACTGAGATGTCATAATGTATTTTCTTTTACAGACGAACACTTCTATGGTCAGATGCCTCTTTGATCAAGTTGCTCTACATCTTTTTTTGTAACTCAGCAGGTCTCCTGTTTGTGCTAAGATTAATCAGACAAAGACATATCAAGAATCGTTCAAATTCTTATTTTGATTAATACCCAAACACAGATCTGTAAGGTAGTTCCACAGTTCTGTACATGATGTTTCAGATGTTACATGAAACACACTCCCAGAGCCTCCAGTGATCAGGGGAGGGGTAACATGAAAACTATAAGGTAAGACTTTAATAAAACTGGAAATCAAAAATCCTGCCCCAGTCCTGTGGGTCAAAGAGGGTGAACACTGTGTGGGATATTACACTTTATGTCTAGCACAGTAAAAGGTTCTAATTCAAGATTTCATAGTGTAGCATCTACTTTTCCAATACCAAGATTTACATTTTGCTGATCACGTGGGAGGGAAGACAGGAGTATTTACCTTCGTACTACACCAATGATGACTGTATTTTCGGAGGGTTTCGTTGTTCTGATAGACCTTCGAATATAAAGCAAGATCATATAACATTTTTTTAACCTTGCATTTCAGAAAACCAGACTTTACAGGATCTTAACACAGTATTTTTAAAGGATTTGAAAACAAAACAAAAAATCAAATCCTGAGCCTGCTAGACCACTAAGGAAGGAGAATGAATTTAGCATCGCCTGAGACTCCATGAAAAAAAGAGAACATACACTAATCTAAACTTCAAATACTTTCTACGAGAGAATAGCAAAAATTCTCCTGTCTGAAACAGCATGAAATGGACTTGTTTGAAGACGCTGACTTCACTCATTTAAGAAGCATTTTACTTTATTCTGCAACAGAACAGCAAAAATATAATGAGGGGAACAGTGCTGAAATCTCCTCTCTGCCTGACAAAGATCTTATCTGCTTTAGCTTAGCAAGGCCAAGAGCCTTTGTTCCAGTGCCCTCAACCCACCACACTCACGCAGAGTACATAATCTGACCCTGCCACCCCCACCCCACAGACTGTTATTTAGTCTAGACACATTCCCAAGGGGTGTTTAATTGGAAAGTCACTGAAGCAAGGAGAGACAGAGAAAGGCAAATCCTTTCCCCCCTTTTTCATACTTTACAGCAGTTTTTGGAAGTATTTTTGGAATTAGTTTGCAACTTTGCTCTTTGTAACAGATTTTCAAATGTAGGTATGGCAACGTGCACACAAAACATTGCTTATTTGCATCTGGGGTTACTCAACAGTAAGTGACATTTCAAAAACTCGCTAAGGAAGCAAATGTATTCATTAAAATGCTTGGCGGCACATGCGATCCTTGCAGTAAATTTAATGTGCAAACAAGGAACTGGGCACCTGAAAAAAACCCCTAACAAAACAAACCACGCACTCCCTAAGCTGAACTTCAGATATGCTATCATGCAAACAAAAATGTTGCAGCTATCAGACAGAACATTGAGGTAACATTTGATGCCACTAGTGGACATCTGTCCAAACAAAATCAATGTTTGGTAGGTTTTATATAAAGGTCATAGAGAAGCAAAAAAAGACAATTATGTGTTAACTCTATAGTTAAGCTTTAATTAGAGTGAAATTGTGCTTACCTGCATAATGCTTCTGCATCAAAGTATCTGGAATGTCTATGGTCAATAATGATAATGTCATGGTGTTTATCAAGAAAACATTCTAGTGCAGACTCGGGTGTCCTGGCAATATTACATCGAAATCCGGCTTTCTCACATGCCCAGCAGAACCCATTACTCTGGTTATCTTCTTTGGCAAACACTAAAAGTACCTGGGTTTAGAGAGACAATGAACCATTACAAACAGAGTTTACATACCTCTTCTTTACTTGTTTTTAAAGCCACTTCCAAGGCTTAATGCATTGGTTTTAACAAAACTGCTTTCCACAGAATATTGTTTATCGTGACTGCCTGTATACAGAGGTATTTGGAGTGAATACAACAGTCTGCCAGAGCCATTCATATCCACATGAGATGAACAAGTTTGGGAAGTGGCTCTCTTGTCACTAGCTACAAAGACAGGTTAGATCAACTGAGCCTAGGTGCCTGTGTCTCAGACAGTGTATGCAAAGTAACCACGGGTCTACTTCTCCTCACTGAAATTGCTTGCATACAACTGTTTTCTTGGGACTTACTGTTATTTCCCAGATCATATTCTGAAAAAAAACAACAAACCATGATTCACCTTGTGTGAATTAATATTTAATGATGCTTCAATGGCATGATGAAAAATATACTTTCCTTTTCATCTAATTCTAGTTCACCAAAGTACCAGATGCAGCCCACTCTGTGAAGTTTCTGGAAACTATAGACAAGCTGAACTCAGGCAAGACTGAAATCATAGCAGTACTTCTATATATAAAGCATGTGATTCCTATGTGAATCTTGCCATGGCATTTATATTACAGAAGGGGGCTAATGTGCTTGAAACCCAGAACTAGAAGTCAGATCCATGAGCCAGTATTTGCTCTGTTCTAATCTGCTGCGTCATTGTCACTAACATTAATCTCTCTGAGCATCTTTTGAGTCAATATGATGCCTACATACTCTAAGTATGATAACATCCAATTATTTCTAAATGTATACCAAATTCTAGGATTGAATAGGGTACAGAAGTCTAATAAGGAATACTCTTGCCAACATAACTGTGCTTTGCACCAGGATAATATTTTGCAGAGGCAAGTTCTTTTGCCTGAAAGAATATGCAAATTGGCAGATTATAGATCTATTTTAGTGTTGATTTTGTGGGTGATTCAGCACATGCAGCCTTTTGTGAGAGATGGATAATTATACCAGTATTTGGTCTACTATCCTATGACACCAATCTTTCAGTAATTTAATCAAACCACACTTTGATAATGCTTTGGTTAGACAAATATGTGCCACATGAGTTACTTACACTACACATCCCACTGTGATTTTTCTTCTGGTTGATTTTAGGAATTCCAGTACTGGTTACAGTTCAAACTAGACTGGAGGAATGCCTACCAGAAAATCTTAACCTTTCCATTAGTGCATCTTTTTGTAAGAATGAAGGACTTCATTCAGAGTCCTTGTACAGTAACCTGCAAAACTCCAAGCAAGTGTGACAGTTTGGGCTGTATTTAGTGACGTTAATTTACAACACTCTGTGAACAAACTTATTTTGTCCAGCTCACTTTGAATGTTTGTGATTACATTGCAAATTTGGTGGATGCTAGTAACAATGATGTCATTGGACCTTGTTGGGACATTTGGCTAAGTACATGTTGATGATTTTGATTAAGAAATGACGACCATTAAAATACACTGAACTGATTACAAGCTAACTGGTAGCAGAAAAAGAATACAGATAGCTCAATTTTTATGAACTGAGAGAAGGTTGGAGAAGAATTAAATCTGTAAGATGCATGTTATCTTTTAACAAAAATGCTCTCTGAAGATCTCTATATCCCCAAAATTCCAGTAATAAATTTTAAGCCATCATCACTGATGTCTTAAAAAGTACAACTCCAGCTTGAACTGTTGCATTACCTGAAGTTGATTTTGATGAAGTCTCATAGGGCCAAACTGCACATCTGTTACTGGTGCCTAGAAGAAACAAGAAGTGATCTTATTAATACAAATATACATAGAGAAGAAGAAAAACTAGCTCTGTTAGAGTTTTTTTATTTACCACTATCTCGTGATCTATCATGAGCACTGTAGTGCTATTATTATGAGGCTGCTTCTTCATGAGGGCACTATTCTGCTTTTGCAAATTTATCTGCTAAGCTGCATTAACGCAATTAGAAATCAAACAGACTCTTCAGGTAATTTTTGCATTGTTATTTTAAACATAAAATAATGGATTAGTCATGAAAGACTGGCAGACAGATTGTTATTTCATTGTATTCTCTGTACCACTCCAGCTGTTCTGCAAAACATGGAAGTGTTTAAAAATGTCTTAAGTCCAAAAAAACCATTAAATCTCCAGGAGAAAGGCAGAAGTACACAACTCTGCTCTTCAAACTTCACATCTAGCAGGTGCCCAAGAGGGCTACAAAAATAGACTAATTTCATTTCTCTGAGAGCTTTTTGCTGGATTCCCTCCTTCTCACCCCACCCCTCCGGGGAAGGTCTCAGAACTCAGATATTTTTACTTGATGGTGCATGTATTTCAGCATGCAACTCTACTTTGAAAAACCCTGCAAAACTGCTGCCATATGTCATGCTTTCTGCATGCCAGTAAGTTCCAGAAGTACTGTTCAAGGAACACAGACATACAGATTAGCTTATGATGCATGAAATAAGCTGGAATCCTTTCTTCTTGCATGTTTCTTCAGGGAATGAAGGTTAATGACCAGCAGTGCTGTTCATCACAGCAGTTTCTCTTTGATACAAGTAATCATTAATCAAGCTTGAATGTGAATAGCTCTTCAACTGGGATAGGATGGACTTTCTAAAGTACTTAAATTATTACAGAAGAAGAATGTAATGAGTTTATATGTGCTAGGTTCATTAGGAATTTCCACAAGGCAAGTATTTGTACTTTCACGTGCTTAAATATTTTTCCCCTCTTGCCACATAAATGAAAACTAAAAATTAGGAATAACAATGCCCCTAATTCAAAATGGGAAACAGAGTCCAACCAATGGTCTTTGGAGTTACACAACCTCTTTGAAGGTGACTGGATCAAAAAAAGTAGAAGAAAAATATTTTTGGTGAAGCAGTTAACGTAAGCCATCTGGACTCGCATGTAGAGATAGAAGACCTGCTGAGCAGAAAGGTGGCATTTTCACATTGCTCGTTTGTCAAAGTAAAAACACACTTTTTATTCCTTTACAGCCTAGAATTTTTCCAATAACTAATATTAAGGCACCATCACGTCTCACAGAAAAGCATTTTAGAATTGCATGCTCCTTTATTTCTCTGACCTTACTGCTCCACTGCTCAGCCCTCAGAGTGTCTCACGCGGGAGTTTATTTATTTATGGACTTGGAAATCATCAGTGCAATATGAAAAATGTAAGGAACACCAGTCAAGGAAAAATGGCAACTTAGTGCCTCCAGAAACAAGCCAAGAAGCAATGTTCACCTGTGTTATTTAAGAAGGCCTCTAAAATCTGGTGTTAAAACTACATCCAGGGTTTTCAGATTTAGTCTGAGTCGTTCTGGTCATACCAGCTTAATTTAATACTGGCCAGTCAACGTTTTCTTCTTCTGAGACCAAAATCTCTCTTCAGTCAGAAAAACTGCGGTGTTTTGTTTTGTTTTCTTCTGCGGCCTCTGATCCAATGATACAAAATCTTCACTGGAAAACAGCAAATACTTTTGCTGATGATGCACATAGCAGGAGGGAATCCAGCTCCCTGCACCAGTGTTACTGGTTTTGCAGCACTGACAGCAGTGCTTGTCCTGAATCAGTGAACATCAGCAGAAATGCTCAAAGGACACAGAGGGAGAACATCTATTAAGAGATGCCTCTTCACCGTCACTTCTTTGACCATAACCACATATCAAGCTGAATTTTGAATCATTTTCATACACTCTAGCTGACAGCATAATGCAGCGTTTTCAGTTCCATCCGGAGATGGGCTTAAACCGTGAGGTTCAGATCCAAAGCTGAGCTTCATGTTTTGGGGTCGATTGGGTCTGCATATCCTTGGACTATCAGACCCCATCCTGGGTGATTTTAACAAATGAAATAAATCTAGTATTGCCAGTTAATGCTTCTCTTAAAAAGGTTGTGAATGGATAGTCATCAAAGTATTTAAATAACTGAGCCTGAAAAGCACTTTTCTGCCAGAAACCTGTGGCCATTTCTGCACTGATTACATTAATTTATGCACCATTTAAGCTCAGAGTTCTAAGTGCTGCCCACATGAGATAAACTGTTGTGTTACATGTTAACTTGCTGTTCTGTGTAGAAGAAAAATCCCAGTCTGTATCTGGGCTGGAAAATTTTGGTTAACTCCAGTTAATTCTTAATCCTGTTGAAATCTGTTCAAATAACTTGATTAATCATTTCAATAACTTTCTGTGTGCTGCTGGTAGCACTGAGAAGTAACAGACTGATTAATTACTGTGTCAAAAATCAAAGCATCAGAGAGGATTAGCAGAAATGCTCAACTATCAGTGAACTAAATGAGCTTTAAAAATACCTTCAATGCTACAGGCTTGTAACAAAACTAACCCTAGCCAAACCTCACACCTGTAGGAACTGCACAAGCACCTCTTTATCCACTCACACTTTTTGCTACGACTTGAAGTTTACTTCCCATTTGAAAAACAAAGTCCCAGATACATTTTCAGATTGACAGACCTGACTTAGGCAGCCACAGATCTGTAAGAAAGCATGTGAAGAGCCAGAAGCAGAATCAGCTGTGCATTCCCAGAGTTGGCCGTGATAGAACTGGATCCATTGCCAAAGGGGCAAAGATGCAAACCTCACGAGTAAGCACAACATATGTCTGGGGCAAGACCTGAATCCAGGTCCCTTTGAGCACCTTGACCATGCATACAAGTCCAGAAAACTCTCCCTTGTTCACATAGCCTTAGAGCCCAGCCTGTAAGTTACATCTGGGGACAAAATCAAATAGATGGTAGGAAGGGGCTTTGCTGCAGATATGTGACGGCATAGCATGCTCTCCCTGCAGGATCATATTCAAACCATTCCAAGAATCCCAGCTGGCACCAGGGCTCACAGTCTCAAGGACATCTATATGCCTGAATAGTTTGCAGCATCTACAAATTCTCAGACTTTTGAAAACACAAACCTCTTTTGACACATCTGTCCTAGTGCAGCTTCCACAATAGCTGCAGCTCAGCATCTTTAGATCTGGCTACTGAGAGACACTGCTTGTAGCCAGCTGCAGGTCAGTAACTGCTAGTTAAAGACAGCAGCTCAATTACTTCAGCAGTAAGAGTTCACATCCTTTCTGTAGAGACACAGCAAGTAATCAACTTCAGGCTACTTTAAACATTTATACACAGCAATTGCAGCCATTTTATGTTCTCTGACCTGCTGAACTACTACTGGTAGGATTAATTTTCCCCCCAGATTTCCCTTTCCTATTTGAACACCATACTTTTCTGTTGAACCAGGCCTGTCCCTGTCCCAAAGCGAGATGGGTCTCAAGGCAATGGCATTAGCCAGACACACCTTAATTGTCAATAGGAATGTCTTCTACTGACTGCTGTGTACAGCTTTATGCACCCTAGAAATGGTCTGCATGTCATAGCAGCTAAGCTGCAAATGTCAAAATTGCTTAGAGAAATATTTCACATTTCCAATGTCCAGAAAAAAGTGAATATTTGGTAAATTAAAAAAACTGAAATAAGCTTTAAAAAGACAGACACAAACAACCATGACTGATCTGATTAAAGTACAACAAACTCAATGCTGACCTGATATAACCTGTTAAAGTACTCTTGCTATGAGTCATTCTTCACATTTTACCAGAACAGCATCTACAGGAATGGTCTGTTCAAGGTTACTGGGTTGTTGGGTTTTTTTTCTTCCTACAGCTAGAGAAACTTTAAATGAACTTGTTCAATAAATAAATGCAGAAAAATTACATAGGATAGAAATAAAGCCAGTATGATCCATATGCTCCCTATGGTAATAAACTGCCTGGTTGGCATGCGGGACACATCAAAGCAGCCCACAGGTCTCCTATTTACTAGAGGTCTCATATCTTGGCTTTCTCCAAAATGCCTCTCTTACCATTACCAATTAGAGAGGAGACCAAATCTCCAAAAAGGGCAGAGTCAGCCCCCAAAAAAATCCTTTGGCTATTAACTCCCATGAATACTCCTGCTATGGAGGGGCAAAAACATTTCTTCTTGCTGTGGTTTGAATTTGAGCTGGTTCTTGCCTGAGGCACTGGGAAGTTGCTATGGCAACCAGACCAAATTTTTGCAACTCTTCGAACTGGTACAACTGGTATGGAACTTCCTGTTTCCTGCTTCTTGTTCATTTCATTTTTGGTTTTGTTGGGACAGAGACATGTGGCTAAGCATGGCAACCATCTAGCCCTGGGAATGGAGAGCCTCAGAGAACATCAGAGATCAACAGAGGAAAGGTTCCATTTGCAATGAATTGTTTACTGAAATCAAGAGAGATTTTCNTTTGTTGGGACAGAGACATGTGGCTAAGCATGGCAACCATCTAGCCCTGGGAATGGAGAGCCTCAGAGAACATCAGAGATCAACAGAGGAAAGGTTCCATTTGCAATGAATTGTTTACTGAAATCAAGAGAGATTTTCCTTTGTTCCTGGTCTGTAGGAATCAGCACACTGGAGGAAATGGAAATGCATGGAACAGAGGACTGGACCTTAAACCTGTCAGAGAGCAGGTTCTCAATAGAGCAGAACACATAGGAACAATGTCCAAGTGGGTTTTGAATATCTTCAGTGTTAGAGGTTCCACAACCTCTTTGGGCAGCCTGTTCCACTGCTCTGTTACTCTCACTGTAAAAAAACACTTGTTCTTTATTTTCAAATTGAATCTCCTATGTTTTAAACTCATTGCCCCTTGTTCTATCACTGGGCACCACCAAGGATTCTGCTCCCATCATCCTGTATCTTCAGATATTTATAACCATGTATTTGGATATTTATGTCTATACAAATATTTAACTATATTATACCAATATTTCATAATATACATTAGAATAATGTAATCATTATATTTATAGCTATATTAAATATATAAATATTTAGATAT
>VZRI01011584.1:0-61787 GCA_013397515.1 Upupa epops
TCTGTCCTTACTATTAAAGTAAATGTCTGGACTCCAAAGTTTACAGGGCACCATCACAATAGTTTCCTGGTTTTCAACAAAAGTTGAGGTAATACCATCTTCTTGCTAGAACTGTAGAGCCCCCTGTATCTACCATTGATGGACTTCTCCATAGGGACAATTAATTTTGTTCCTATAGACAACCCTGATGCTTATCTCTAGCAAAAATGGGCACTCCATGACTGAACAAAATAGTTGTTGTCTCTTTGCTTTAGGAGGTACCTTGCATCTTTTTTTCCCAGGAGAACAACTCTCAGTCTGACCATCTGTCCTTACTATTAAAGTAAACGTCTGCATCTTTTTTTCCCAGGAGAAAATCACTAGAACAGAGTGGGGAAGTTGGAGGTTTTCTTAGTGTTTTCACTGCTTTAGGAGCCATAGGGTTAATCTATCAGAGCAGTCTTATCGCCAAACTGTTGCAATGTATGTTCTTGGTATAATGAATCAGCTGAGTGACATCAACAGAGATTTAAGCAGATAGACAGAAAGATAAATATCTCTTTGTTCTGCCTGGTAAGCAGTGCATTGCTCATCATATTTCAGCTTGACTGTTATTCAGTTTTGTGATTAAATATACTGCGTGGTTTTCAGTGGTCGCTGTGCCCTGGTCTGAGCAAACACTTCAAAGAGGACTGGAATATGCAGAGGACTTCAGAAATGTCCACACTGGCAGTCATGAGACTTTCATCTGTTAGACTGAAACCTTGGCTTTAGAATCTGTCCTTGTTCCCCAACACAAAATCAGGATTCAGTCAAAACAAGGGGTTTCTTTGCAGAGCGATCCTTAGCTAATTAACCATTAGCATATTTAACCATTTGAAGCTCGTGCATGTTGATGATGCCTAATGTCAAATACTTCTGGCTAGCTGCACAGATTATTTAGACCAGACAGTCTGTTCAGTTCTCTGGCTACCAGCACTGCCCTGGAAGCCAGAAATGGAAGGATTAGTTCTGGTACCGTGAGTAAAGACTGTTGACCGTTCATTCCAGCCTCAGCAGGCAGAATGAAAACTCTTGTGAAGAGCATAGTATGCCAGTGACAGGTTTGGAAAAGGTGGTGAAGACAATGGTCCCCTCTCAGTGATGCTAGAATGAGATTAAGAAGACAGACTGTCACAGAAATGTGCAAGTTCATTCGCATCTAATAGAATTGTTTATTGAGTTGCAGTCAATAAATTTATGTATGTAAGATTATTTAATGAGTACAGATAGGTTGGCAGTCAGTACTATTTACTATGCTCAAAGTTAGTATGGGGTATGAAGATCATTGTTTAAGCTTTATTTACGTGTCTTTTAAATGTTACAGGCAGTGTCACTTACCAGCCCTTGACTGGTGTCAGGTAAGAGATCTCTCAGCCTTGAAGGGTAAACTTGAGAGGTGTCCCTACTCGAGGGGAGATGGCTGCCATGCAGCCAGCTGCTGTGGAGGGAGAGATCAATAGGCACCGATGGCTACAGATATTTATAGTATAAAGTAGTTGATTAATAGCAGAAAGTATGACTCCAAATGCAGTTTTGGCCATTTATCAGCCCAGTCTCCAGCCAAACTGTTTGGCTATTTTTCTTAGTTTGGTGTTGAAGTCCTCACTGATAGCCTCACACAATAGGACTCACTCCAGTTAGGTGTCCTTGGGGACCATCCATCTGAACCGAAGTTGAGTTAGCTCAAACAGGAGAAGTCACGCACACCAAGAGTAAGCCAAAGCAGGCATTTGTGAAAGCTTTGTGGAAGGAGAACTTGTATTTCTATTGAATACTGGCCAAATCCAGGGTGGAGGAAAGGAACTAACTAAAGGGAATAACAACAAAAGGGTCAAAAGACGGGACATTTCACCACTTACCACATGGATCACATGTACTCACTCCAGGAGGAGTGGATTCTTGCTGCCTACAAATCTGTGCAGTGCTGCTGGTACCTGTATGATTCATTTCCACCATCTGTATTTGTGCCAAGATATAGACGGATACCCATGCAGGTGCATCCCTAGCTGGAGAGACCAACAGACACAGACAGGTGGGGAGCTTTACTCTTTCCTTTCTGCCTTCTGGAGATCTTGGCATTCTTCCTCCTTCACTTATTCACTACTTTATTGACTATACAACTGAAAAAAATGGAAGAAAAAATAAGACACACTGACACCAAGGAGAGAAGGAGAGTCAATGAAATCAGACAGGGGAAACAAAACGAATGAGGTGGTTTTTGTGCCACTTCTGCAAGTAATTCTCATAGCTTCTGATCAAAGTGCTCACAAAACCGTAGCCCTGCCTCTTCCATCTCCTCCTTGCAGAACAGACTATCTCAGCTTCACTTTTCAAAGCAACTGTTTTGATCTTAAAGGTGACAAATACTACAAAAAACATGAGAGGGAACAGTAGAGTTATTTTGCTCCAGTCCCTCCACGCTTTTCATCCAGTGATAAAACCAAGGCTTGGGATGGTTGTGCGTTAGGGTCCCTGTGGGGCTGGGATCCAAATGTTGAAAGATGTGAGGAAAACATCACAAACACTTAATGAGAAATTTCTTTCATTTTAAAAATAATTTCCCCAAGAAGCTCTAGTCACAATGCTTTCCAGTATTTCTTTTGTCCTGTCGACATTGGCACAGAAAGCTTAGACTTCAAGCACTGAATGCCAGGGGCTATAAATCCCTAGATGTAGTCCAATGTCATGTGTCTCTGAAGAGTTAGGGGAGCTCTGAGTCTGATCCAAATTGCCCCTTCCTTACACTCCCTGACTCTCTTCTTCTTGTCATGTTTTATATACTTATTGACTTTTGCAGAGCATTCTGAGTAATTCTTCAAGGAAGATTGACTGATTTAAGAAGTTAGTCATCCTGCAGGTTAGTAAACATGACAGCTGGTTGAGGATTAACAGGAAATCATGAATAAAATCATTGGGATTGATAAGAGATTCTCGGGCAATTAAAGTTTTCTTGCAGAAAGTCAAATGTAAAGAAGCAACAGAGTGAAGGTCAAAGGAAAACCTTGTACGTGCTGACAGCCACTGGGCCTCGGAATACAAGCTGTGCTGGCAGAGTTAGTGTGAGATGGTTAACAACAAGGGGATAAAGTGCTATGCAGATCTGTAGACAAAGGTGTAGGAGACAGGGCAGGGCTACATAGGACAGGAATAGCTGTGGGACCAGAAGGTCAGTATGGAGGCATGTCAAAGTGGTGTGAAGATGCAGAACAGGGTTAAAGTGAATTGTCACTCTGCTCTAGGGGTGCCAATGATACAGAAAACTGCAAGACAAGACCCAGCAGCAGAACTACCCTGAAATCCCTCCTCCGGATGAGAGCTTGCTAATGTACTAGAGAGCAGACTGAGAGGACTTCCCCTTTCTCCATCTACTTCGTTACTGGGATAGAGTTTTGCTGCCTGCTTACTTGCTCCTTGGCTTTCTTTATTACCTATTTCCTTCATGCAGCATCTAGCTGTTCTCTTGCTCTTAGCCTCTAGTGTCTTCTCCTGTCCTATAAATCCCCAGTGATGACCTTAACATTCCAGGTGTGAGGGGCACTGGTACTTCAATTAATGAACTGGAAATGGATTGGAGCCTACCCGCTCTGGAGAATCCACACCAAGGGCCATCTGTTCTGAGCTGCAAATACTGATTGGTATTCAGCGAGCTCAGCTCCAGTCTTACATGTGCTACCTGGCCCCTCTGTTGATTACTGAGCTCCTGACAGTGTCTAATGTGTGTCACAGTGAGGAATGTCAGGACCAGTCAGGAAAATATGTTTAGGCAGAGTTGTTTGAAGAGAGGGTGCCTAGAGTCAGGTATGGTTTCATGTTTGTCCTGTGGCACATGGCAAGGAACACGGTGGGTGAAGAGATGTGTTTTAGAACACTCATCAGAATCTGGTTTTTATCCAAGTTTCATAGCCTTCTCCTTTCACTCTGATATCCTGGAGCTATGTGGTTAAGGGGATGCTGCAGCTTTGCTTTTATGATTTCAAAAACTCATTTAAAAGCTATTTCCCTTTTTGCCTTTGAACATTACCTGAATGTCACCTTTCAACTCTTAGAGCTAGAAAGCAATGGAAAAAAGCCCAACATGCTGTTGCTCACGTCGGCGTTTAGTTAATTTTCAAATGCTGTGGGCTTCTAGGAACACTCAAGTCATGGCTTTTCTTGTACAGGTATGTGCAGGAATGCATTCTGAACTCAAACGTAATTTCACTGCTGAGATCAGCACATCCAGATACCTTGTGGCTCTACAATTCTATCACGGCCAAAGTGTTCTCTCAGGACTGAAGTACAGCACTACGTGAGGATAATGTGGCCTGCTGTCGAATAATCTTGCTGTTCTTTAGCTTTTCGCACTCCTCAGGAACCCTTCTGGGACTGCAGTTAGAATTTAGTTTGTTCGTTCTGGGAAGGACATATGGGCTTTGCCCCTTTTTTACCACCCATAGTTTCGTTCGTCTGGAGGTTCTTGTATCTAGAAAGGAGAGAGACTGCTTCCTTGGGTTTTTTTCATGCATGTTTCCAAGACTGCAGCTTGTGATTAGCAAGTAACACCCTAAATTGTAAAAATGCAGTAAAAGAGGTGCTTTTTCTCACACTGGAGACCATTAAGCAAGAATGGACAGCTCTGAAGTCTGAATGTAAGCACAGAGAAGCCACGTGGTTGTCAAACACCAAGACCAGTGGAAAGCATGACAGATGTTTCTCCTCTTTTTTCAGAGTCTAACAGCCGACGGGCAGTGAACAGAGGCTACCTGGGTGGACTGCTGAGACTCTACAGAGACTGGCATCGCAACGATGTCTCCAACAACTATATCTGTATTCGTAGGGGTCTCCTCCTCTGCCTAAAGCACATGACCAATATCAAGCTGGGCAGGGAGACTTTCCTTGGCTCTCAGGGTATGGAGATTCTCTTCACAAGTGTACAGGTAAATGGTGGGTTTGTGCTGATGTGAGATGGATTAGTACTTGGTGCTGGCTTCTGCAGGACATTTCATGGTTTTATCCTGAACGTATGTAACGTACCAATGAACAGACTGATCAACTCAGTAAGTTTATGTAAGCATTCTCAAAGTGCTTCAGAAAATTGGAAGTGTTGTAGATATTAACTGCTTTTAGTTCCTGCTGACCCTTGGGGGAATTCTGGTTCAGGCTTTTTAATTCTTGTTTTTGTTATTTCTCTCCTGTCGATCCTGCTGTCTGGTTGGACTTTCTTTTCACTGGAGACACTACACGGCTCTTTAGAAGAGCTGCTTAGGTGTTTCATGAGGTGTTTTCTTTCAGGTATCCAGATGCACTACCGTAATTCAACTGCATAATCACTTTTCTATACAGAAACAAGTGTAGTGGTGGAGTTTCGCCATTATTTTCAGGAAGAATTGACCGCTCTTTCAGATTGGATGAGGTAGCCAGGACCCACAGATCTTTCAAGGGGGGCATGCTTCTGTTAATGAGAAGCCCGTGGGCTGCAGAAACTTGAATAGGGTGGATGGGAACAGCTGCTTGAGGGTACATGTCAGCCCATTGCCTCTCAAAAGCCCAAGTAGCTTTCTGAACTAACATCTCCTGATAGCTCAGCCTGGGAGCAACCCTATGGAGTGGAAACATGGGGTCACCTTGGGTGAACAAACAGGAAATGACATACTAAGGCTCCAGTGAACACTGATACTGCTAATCCGTCGAAAGGTTAGAAGTGGAGCGGAAATGACAGCTTCAGGGGCCTCCAGTTTGCTTTTTTTCCAAACTGTGTGCTACTAGGGAGCTCTTGGAAGGAGGAATTACCAAGGTTAATAAACTCAAACTTCCCTCAGAATTTCTTTAGTAGATTGTCAGTCTTACAGTGTCCCTCCGAGATATGAAGTGTTGGAGGGAGCCTGGCAGCCCTTGGAGGTCTCACCCCTGCTCTGACCTCAAGCAGGGACTACTACTAAAATCTTCGTAATTTTCAGGGTAGACATAAAATAGGAAATCTGTCCTCCTGAGAGGAATGTCAGGCTGCAGTAGGACAGTGAGAGATGGAGACAAGTCAAGACAAATAATTCCTGCTTGGGAAAGCATTGGTTCTTTGTGTTTAAAGGTGCCTTTAGGAATTTGCTGTTTGTGGTGATTGGTCTTGACCAAACTGAGCAGCTAATGAGACTTTTTTGGTAGTGCCCAGTAATAGGACAAGATATAATAGTTATAAGCTACAACGCAGAGTTGATCTCAACATGAGGAGAAACTTCTTTACTGTGAGGATGATAGAGCACTGGAACAGACTGCCCAGAGAAGTTACTGGCTCTAACTCTGGAGATCTTCAAAACCTGCCTGGGTGCAGTCCTGTGACCTGTCCATAGGTGATACTGCTTTGGCAGGGAGGTTGGACTAGGTGAATCTCTAGAGGGCCCTTCCAACCCCTAACATTCTGATTCTGTAATTGTAAAGAAATTAAAAACTGGCTAGAAAAATATTCTGGCAAAACTTTTTTAGATTTCATTTTAATCTGTTAATGGGGAAACAGTTGAGTCTGGATGGGTTTAACAACCTCCAGTGGCACTCCTATTTGCAAGTCTGGTTTTCACTTGAAGCCTGACGGGCAGCTGAAATATCTGGATTTTTGAGAGCCCTTAATCCTGTGTCTTTACAGGAAGAACCAATAGTTCAAAGAATGTCTCCTTATATAGATTAGAAGTCACTGATGCTTTGTTTGCAGAGAATTTAGAGATATTTTGAGTTGTAATACTTCCCGGAATGAATAAATACTAGGTAATGAAATAATTTATGGAAACGATGTGTTTTCTATTCCCATTTCTTTTTGCAAGCTCCACGTAGACTTTCATGGTTGGTTTATGTCAGCAACTGGCTTTTTGTTCAGTGACAGAGGCCTAGCTACTCACTCTGACACAAGAAAGCAGGTGTGTATTTGGTTTAGGGGAGACTGGTACGTGAAATACTTTCTATNTGGTTGGTTTATGTCAGCAACTGGCTTTTTTTGTTCACTTGTTTTTTCTTCAGACCTCCTCTACTACTATCTACCACAGGATGTTAGTATCCTGTACTCCATTCTATTCTTCCCAGTAGTGGCATCCCTTAAAACCATTACCTTTTGCCCTACTGTCACGTTGAAACGTCCTGTTTCTACACATCAGGTATGTACATATCTGCAATATTCCAGATTCAGTAGAGAAAGATTGCTTGTGGAGACTGAAAAGCAGGTCCCCTGAATTCAGGTTAGATTTACAGGGGTTTTCTGAGCAAAACATTCACTTGTTTTCCCTCGTTCATGGCACCCCCCCAATGCAAAATAAATGGGATCGCTTAACACACGTACAAAACAGTCTCATGTCTATTTTTCTGGTGACAGTGAAAACAGACTTTTCTAATGCAGTGACGGAATATTTTTCAGTCATCTATTTATTGTGTTATCTTGGAATCTGAAAGCACCTTATAAACAGTAATGAACAGTCCCACAAGTTCCCTGTTAAGGTGTCTGAAGGCTTGTTTGTGCATGCGGGCTAATTTAAAGAAAACACAGCAGCATTCATGTGGGGATGAATATCTTCATTGTCTGGGTGAATATGCCTTGTTCTTGATTTTTCTCAGTTTACTTGGCAGTGAACTAGAATAGCTGGCACAAGGCAGGCATTTCTGCACTCCCGTGTTCACTGTTGTAGTAAACCCAGCACAGTTTTAGGAAACTGTTGTAATAACATTATTCTGTTCCCACATGTAGACAAACTTTTCTTGTCTTTCCTTTAATAACGAGCAAAGAAAAGCAACCTAACATCACATGAAAAATGGAATAAATTGAAATACTGGAAATAGAAACCATTTCTCCTTGATGTTTGTTCTAACTACAATAAAACTTTCCTTGGAGATGTCTTCAAAATTGTCTTTTCACTCCCCCATGTACCTAACAGCTAGAGATCCAAAAATACATATTAAGATTCTTGTAGTGAGTCTTGTAAGCGTGTCAGCTTTAGATGATTTTTCTATCCTCCCTACAGGAATCCTGGTTAATCCCACTGAATCTTATAATGCCATTCAATCATACATGAGAAACCAAAATAAAATCCTGTACAACAACAAAAAACCCCCAGTACAGCCATTTGCCTGCTCCTGATTACAGTAAAGTACTTTATGTTCTCCTGCTTATGCTGAATATATTTTTTTTGTCCAACTCAAATCCATCAGACAATAGCATAAAGTAGCTCTTCTGCCCTATGGACCATTCCTCTTTATCCATGCAAAATTTAAATGATATTAGAATGTGTTGTACTATTCCTCTTCTGCCTCGTGGCATGTTCATGCTGCTTGCTTGCTTGCTTTTCTTTCTTGTTCTGATGAGTTAAGTCTTAGTCCCCAGCCACTAAGGGTAACACACTAATAGGCACAGTGCAGCTTGTGAATTTGGGTAGGGTACTACAGTGATTAGTCACTCTCTGTGATGGAGGCTGGGGTATAGATGTACTGTCCCTGGGGAAATCTCAAGGCTTGCTTTTCTGAGTATCACACCTATTGATTTTAAACAACTCCACCTTTGTGCAGCAACTGTAATCTGCTTATCCCAACTCCCCGTCTCTGTTCTATTGAAGACGCGCACCGACTGTGGTCTCCCAGGATACCTTTGCCCTTAGTCTGGGGGGTTGTGTGTGTGTGTTCTCTTTGCAACAAAAGACTAAGGTGCTCACTTGCATAGCATGGTAATAAAAATACAGAAATATTCGGTGTCTTTGAAGTTCGTCTGAGTTCCTGTAACTCCTTACACTTCTCTCCTAGTCTGGATCTTAGAAGTAGAAAATACTGGATACTGCAAGAAGTCAATGTGTTTTGACTAGGCAACGTATGCTGATCTTTCATACTGTTGGGCCTAATGCTGTATAGAATAGAGTACAGTGGGACTATGGGACTTGAACTATGTAGTGTATATGATAAATATGTGCCTATTGTGTTTTCTTACCTCTGTTAGTCTGCGCTTGATAGAGTTGTGGTGGAAATGCAGAAGCTACATGTGTGTTGACACCAAGAACATATACATGGGTTCCCTGAAGGATGTCAGTAACAATTAACATGTCTTTTCAGTGTTGCTGTTACCTATGCTAACTAAGATTTTTAAACTCATGCTGCTGTCACGCCTTTCTTTAGTATATGCTGACTGCATTTCAGAAGAGAGCTAGGGGATGCTGTGGCTTCTGAATAACGTGCATCAACTCTGCTAGCCTATATTTATGTAAAGAAATGGGCTACAAGAACTTGAAGTCTTGCTTTTCAAGACATGTTCATGTAATGGTGAAAAGGAGGAAGGTTAGGAGAGTGAGGATGGAGTAAGAAAAGTCTTGAATCTAAATAACTCATACTCTAAACAGAGGAGTCTCTGCTAGAGGGAATTGTATGTAATAGCAGAACATCTGTAAGAGACAGTTCTTAAGACTGTTCTCCTTTGGTTTCCAGGACTATTTATCTTGCAAAAATCTGGATCCTATTGTAAACACTGTGACTCAGATTCTGAGGAAGTGCTACCCCAAGGAGTCTTTGCCTGTGGCGAAAGTAAGAAGTTCCTATTCCTTCCCTCTTCCTGGGAATGCCAAGGATGGACCTGCTTGTGAGGTATCTGAAGGTAAGAGGCTGAAGGGTAAGTTCAGTAGGAAGAAACACAGTACAGTATGAGGATTAAATGTGGGATGGAACAAGGAAGTCTTGGCAGTCTAGTCCTGAGCTTTACAGTTAACATTAATCGAATGGCCCTCACTGTCAGTAGAGACTACTCCCAGTTGATTTTGAAGCTTGAAAATTCTCTTTGGGGAATAAATGAGATAAGATTAAATGCAGAAAGCAAAAGGAGAGAAAAAAAAATGTTGTTCTATTATCCAAAAAGTAACAGAACAGAGAGGGCATGGCAGAGACTGGAGTTGCTGCTACTCCACAGCAGCAATGATGGGAGAGACAGTTGTACCTGTGCATGACTGTTTGTGGGGCGAATCACCACCCAGCAGCTTTGTCAGTGAAGAATTGCAGGAAGCACTGCTCCTTTTTTCTGTTTAAAATAAAAGCTGATAGCAGTCACACCGCATGAATAGGTGGCACAACCAATTGTTGAAAAGCAGAACTTAAGCACAGGCAGGAGAGCCACTCCACAGAAGAAGAGAAATGGCAGACTCCATCATATACACGAGCTATTTTGCTCCTGCTTTCAGTTTCGTATGGAAGATGTTCAAATACTACAATGATGATAGCAGTAAACCACCCTAATCTAGATAATATAGATTAAGAGCATCCTGTAATATCACTGCAGCCAAGCAGAAAATCTCTGTATTGCTTTGTAATATGAGTTGGATCCATATCCTGGTGACATTTGTCATGGTTTTGAAAGGCAGTGCTGGAGTCCAAGAGAACAGAGATGTAAGAGTGGGAATTTTTAGAGCCAAATTCATTTATGCTAAATTAACATATGGGGTCTGTTTTAATCAAGGTTGTGCAAGGTTGTAGTTTGAAGACATGTGGGGCATACATAGAAGAGATTGTATGTATTTCTGTGGAGGGCCTGAGAGGTGTATTAATTAGTTTGAACACTGTTGCCTCTACCTCTTTTCTCCTTCTGCAGGTGACTATGAAAGTGATGGAGAGGAAGAGGCTGAAAATGACTTGGATAATGAGGAGGTGGACAGTAAAGAGGAAGTAGGTATATGAGCCATAGTTTCCTTAACCGCTCGTACTGGAAAGTCATACTTTTCATAGTCTGTTTTGACATCCTCATAAGTTGAGCAGAGAGGGTAGATATGCATGTGATACCACAAAAAGCTGCTACATGGGTAGTAGAAGGATACTTGAAACAAGAAAAACAAAGCGTTGACTTTCACTGAAGAGAGACCCCTTTGTTTATCGTCTTGATTTCCATGGATTTCCATGCATGCCAGCCAGGGTGAT
The DNA here is from genome assembly GCA_013397515.1 of Upupa epops. NCBI lineage: Eukaryota > Metazoa > Chordata > Aves > Bucerotiformes > Upupidae > Upupa > Upupa epops. Next base: position 10,912 of record VZRI01011584.1, read on the forward strand.
GCAAGTGTGGTGCCTTCTCTAGTCCTGCAGAGAGACTGACCAGTAACTACTTCTCTCTCTTTTCCTACTAGAGCTGTGCACCTACCCTAAGAAAAAAGCTGAATCTGTAAAGCCACAGCTGTGGCATTTGACCCCGTGTTCCTCATTTATTTGCTGCTGCACGCAGACAAATAATACAATGAATTATTCAATACTTTTCTGACATTTTTCCTTTGCACTCTCCCTGTCATTACTGAACTGGCAAAAAAAGTCCCCCACCAGCTGAGGATAAGAGTGCAAAGTCTTTGTTGTGAAAATACTTATGAGAACACATGCAAATGTGAAGTAGTGAATGCTGCTAATAAGTCTTATCCACATAAAGTGGTTTGGGAAGGCAAATTAAAGAAATGAAGTTGCAAATACAGTCTAATTAGATATGATTGAGACTTGTGTGGAAGGGCGTTTTCATTACTTTCCTGGTCTTTTTCTCCTCAAGTATTAAACTGATGTCACACAAGGAAAAAAAGGAAGTTAAAAAAACTCCATGCGTTAGTTCAGTGTCCTAACGTGCCCCTGTCTGGCTGTTTATATCCGAATATTAGAGCATGTCAAGATGCTCATTAGGAATAAGTTTGATAGTAAATTTATCTCCTCCTTTAATTGCTTATTCACTCGGAAACAGATCCTATATGCCTCTGAACTATTTCATTATTCATAAAGATTCACCAAGTACATGTGAGCAGGGTTGAGGGTTTTTTTTGCCTAAGAGCAAAACCTCATATAGTTTTAAGTACTGTTTGTCTCTTGTGCTGATGGTATATTTCCCATGACAAATCTTTTCCAAGGGAGACCTAGCAAGTTCCCATTTCCCTTTTTTTTGTAGGAGATATTAGTTGCACAATGTTTCCTTGTTTGTAAATCACATCAGTGCCCTTTGACAGCTATGGAACCCATGTCCATGCATGCTAGTAACAGCATCCAAACTGAAACTTGGTGCTCTATGCTTTCATCAGTAACAGTTCAGAGAGTTCTATAGAAAATAAAACCTTTACATCAACCACTTATCCTTTTCAACCCAAGTCTCCAGCAACCTTGAAGCTACTTTGGCATCATCAGGCCATTAGTGGCAAATCCTTTTAAACTGACCCCCTACTCTGTGCAGCTCTTCGTTTCCTGTTCAACTAGTCCCAAACTGCAGTTCAAACTGCTTTACTCTACAGGTGTGGTTCAGTGTTCAAAAAGCTGTGCACTGTTTTTCCTCATTCAGGCAACTTTAGTGTTTTAGTTCAGAAATTAGTCTATCAGGAGCAAATAACTTCATTGCTGGCATTTGTTGAAGCATATTTACTATTGACATGTTTAATTATTTGACTAATGCTGTAGCATAGTGCCCAGTCAACTCTGTCATGTCTCTTGCCTCTTGTCCCATCTTTTCTTGGTTTCTTACTAAATGCTTTGACACAGTTCAGTTTTATTTCTCTTACCTGACAGGGAGGAGATTGCTCTTCAATGCAGTTGCCATCATAGAATCATTATGGATTGGAAGGGACCTTGAAAGATCATCTAGTCTAATCCCCTTGCCACAGCAGGATCACCTAGACCAAGTCACACAGGAACACATCCAGGCAGATCTTGAAAGTGTCCAGAGAAGGAGACTTCACAACCCCCCTGGGCAGCCTGTTCCAATGCTCTGTCACCCTCACTGTGAGGAAGTTGCTTCTGATAATTATATGGAACCTCCTCTGTTCCAGCTTGCAACCNTCCTTCATCATCTTTGTTGCTCTGCGCTGGACACCCTCCAGCAGCCCTGTGTCCTCCTTGACCTGAAGGGCCCAGAACTGGACACAATACTCCAGGATGTGGTCTCACTAGTGCAGTAGAGGGGGAGAAGAACCTCTCTTGATCTGCTAACCACCCCCCTTCTGATCCCCCCACCAGGATGCTGTTGGCTCTCTTGGCCACAAGAGCCCATTGCTGGCTCAGAGTCATCCTGCTATCCACTGGGAGCCCCAGGTCCATTTCTCCTACACTGCTCTCCAACAGGCCAGTTCCCAACCTGTCCTGTTCCCTGGGGTTGTTCTTGCCCAGATGCCAGCCTCTACACTGACCCTTGTTGTACCCCATTCAGTTTCTCCCTGCCCAGGTCTCACTGAATGGCAGCACAGTCTGCTGGGGTGTTGGTGACACCACCTAGCTTTGTGTCACCAGCAACTGCAAAAGTTTCAGATGTTATTCCTGATTTGATGATGGTTGAGATCAAAAATGTTCCTTTTCATCTAAAAATATCAAGAAATTTGGAGGGTATAGAAGATGGACTGAGCAATATCTGCACTGATTTTTGTAAGCTATATTGAGACCCAAAAATAAAACTAGGCAATTGGTGTCTGCAACAAAATGATAAGGGCTTTCGGTTTGATTGGTAGGTACTCGGAAACCATGTGGTTGTCTACATGAAAGATAGAAGTGTCAGGCTTTCTAATTCTGCTGATGGTCTGTGAGGATGTTTTTTGGCTTTGCGTCTTGAGAGTTTTCTTGCTAAATATACATTTATTTCATTATTGGATTTTTGAGTTGGAATACTGCTAACTGCATATTGAGGACCTGTGCCTGCTAGTTTACTTAGTATAAGCAAAGAAATTGATTATATGCTCAGAAATAAGAGGTAGTTGCTGGTGTCCCTTCTTTTGAAGCCTCCCAACTGAGGTGCTTATAAAAACGTTTCAGATTTGATGTTTTTTTTTAAAACATTCTTTTGTTATATCTCTACCTAGGTACTCAAAACACCAAATTCCCTCTTTTCAGGATGTACTCTTTCGTCTTGTGTCTCTAACAGCCTTCATGAGTATGGGAAGAACAGTTGTAAGGCTCTTAAATGAGTATGAAGTGATTAGAAAGGACTGCTATGCAAAATATCCCTCTAACCTTGTGGGGCATGTTTAATAGACACGCTTTTCTAATTCTGCTTTTGTAGGATTATTATGACTTGGAGACAGACGTGAACAAATTGAGGTCAAGGCCAGTGCTTGACCGACCAGAGGTAGAGCTTCAACAGTATGAAGCCATGTGTCCAGAACTTTCCCACAGCTTTCAGGTACTTTCATAGTGAATGTGAATATTCAAAAGCTTAAGAAATACTCAAAATACACTGACGAGAGGTTGATAGGCAAGGCTATTGCGAACAGAAACCTAGATGATTTATAGGACTCGGGAAATGGGAATTAAGACTTCTTGCTGTATTTTTATTTAGCTATGAATCAAGTGTGATAGAAAATGAGTGATGTTGTTTGGTGCCTGTTTGGCTGGGTGTGGATTTACTAAGCGCTGTTGAATCAATTGCCATATGAGAGATCTGTCACTTAATCATTTGCATCCTTGCCAGCAATTTCAATGGCAATATCAAGATCAGAACAAGATGTGGAAAATAAGTACTGTCAACTAGCACTTTGAAGGAAGTGATGGACAAGATTGCACTGCTTCTCAGTGAAATGTGCAATTCAAATCATCATTTTGTTGCACTTTGGGACAAGAAATGGTGTATTACACTCCCTACAAGTCTTGGAGTTTAGGAGAAAAACTGTTATTCAAATATGAACCTAGAAAAGACCACTGACTTAATATATCTCTTGTACACACAATGCTGTGGCATTTATCATGACCATAAGTAGCCAAATGGGATTAAGTTATACTCTTGCATTTAGGCAGGGGTAGAGTTTGCATGACAGATTGGTCTCCTTTATCCTGCTGTAACATTTATATTCTAAAAAACGCCTTGCAAATTACCTTCCCTAATTGGTTGGAGATGACTCAGCCAGATGACTCAATCTGATCCTCACAGTTTCTGAGGACTACACTGAAACAGCTTTGTGGCTAGAGAAATGCTGGCAGGTGGTCTAAGGGCTGATTTTACTCTGGCTGACATACTGGATGAGTACAGTTTTGGGAGATGTGTAAATATTTCTGCTCTCTTCCTTGAAAGGTTTCCTCTAGAAGGAGGTGCAATCTGTCTTCAACTTCTTCTAATTTCTTCTGCTTTTTGAATTTAAAGGAGCTTGAATCAGAGACTGAGGAAGAGAAGGTCTTGGAGGACAGGACCGAGAGTCTTCCCTTTACTCCCTCTCATTTCATTCCAAGTGCTACTTCTGTGAAACACATAAACTGCATATGGAGAAACCAAACTGTCACTGAAATGGGACTAGATCCAGGAGAAAAGGATTTCAAAGTCTCACGGCAGAGCTGGACAAAGGAGGAGAAATGCACTGGGGATCAGACTGATAAAAAGAGAGACATTGCAGAAGCAGCCCAAGATACAGACGCCCATGAAGAGGAATATCCAGCTAGGAGTCCTGTGCTTAATTTGCGTCCTCTCCCAAAGGATGCTGCTTGGTACCAGAAAGTGCTTTACCCTGAATGTGATACCTCAATCAATCCTAATCCCGGAGGGAGGCTGGACCACTCAGACATAGTGACAAATCTTCTGGAAAGACACCAAGGTGATATCCCATTCCACAGCCCTGGCTTCTACATGGCTAGGGCCAAAAGTGTTAAGTCTATACCAGACTACAAGGACTTGGCATTCCCGGATTTCTGGGGTCACCAGGCACCTCCTTACAGCAAGCCCTTGTTGGAGCGCAAGCATGGGGTTCAAAGGTGATTGTGCTTAATATAGTTACCGTGCTAAAACCTCTTGGGCTCAAAACTGGTTGATGTAGCTTCTAACTATAACATCTCTGAATGCTGGGGAAAGTTAGAGAACAAATTTCGGTCTGCCCAAGGGATTGCTGCAAGGCCAAAGAAGCATGATCAACTTAATTAGGCTTTCTTCCTGAGAAAAGGAGAATGGTGTCCAAGCGGATTATGAACAGGATTGGGAACTGGCAAGCCTATTTCTCATCTCTGACATGGACTTGCTGTGTGTCAGTGGATGGAACTGTTAGTGCATTCCTTCCTTTTTCTAGTAGATAAGGTGGTGGCTGCTTTTAGTGCTCACAACACTGGGTCCTAACTGGCGCTTTCAGGAAAAATCTTTTGTGTCCTCTCAGCTGCATGTCCCAGGTTGTTCCGGGGAATCTCCCCATGTAGCCTTCAGCTACTGTGTGCCACCTTGCTGTGCCACTCGCTCTCTTCTTGCTCCACACGGTCTTCTAGAATCTTCTCCTTCCCTAGAATGTGAGTCTGCTTCTGGGAAGTTTGTTATGAGTCAGAGAACAGCAGCAGAGAGAAGGTAGATAAGCTGCTTTTCCTTCCCTGCTGCCCTGCCCATCAGGTGTTCAGATGAAGGGAAAGCTGTGCTGTTTGAAGCTGTGCTGGGAGAGAAAGAAGTTGCTCTTTATAAACTACCATTTTTTTATGTTCTATGTGTGGCTGTGTGCAATGACTTCACATTTCTTTTTAGCAGTGTAGGCAATTATTGGCTGAAACCAAAGAGGCTGGAATCGATGCTCAACTTTAAAGCTGATCATCACTACTCAAATGGCAGTTGTGAAGACAACTAATTTCTGACCTCTAGAGAGATAATTATTCTTCCTGCAGCAAGTATAAAAGCTAAAAATCTTATTCGGAAGCAAGATAACCCTACTGTCGTCTTCTTGCACCGATGCTCTAAAAGCTTCAATTTTATGACTATAATAACATGTGTAACTGTACAGCCAAAATGGGAATAATCATATCATGCTTCAGGGCATAACAAGATTGCTGCAAAGGTCAGGAAGTAAATCTGGGTATTCCAGATTTGATCATCTTTAGGGATCACATAACTTCAGATTAATAACAAGGAGAAATTGTCTTGATGTAGAGTCAGGAGACACTATGAGACAGACTAGTAGGTTTATAAGTTACGGCAGATATTTCCTCACAGGGCAAGGCTGGCCGTTCGGGAAATTGACGTTGACTGGGAAGATCTGGGATAAATCAAACTTGACAGAAGACTGTAGAGAATAAAAATTTTACAGAGTCATCTAAACTTAAAGACAGCTTGTTGTAGTAGGGATGGAGCAGGAGATATCTTGTGCTAAAACACAGGCAATGAAAACCCCAACTAACCAAACTTGACTAAAAGCCAAATGAAATTGACCTGGAATTAGCACATGGAATCCTCTTTCCCAGTCGTCCTTCAAATTAATTTCTGAAGTTTCTTTATTTCTTCTACAATATAGCTCTACACCAAGTTTTCTTACCACGTCACTAAAATTAGCCTTTTTCTCCTTTCTTTCCCTAGGGACAAAGTACTAGATGATGTTCGTCGCTTAATCCAGCCAGATGACGTGATAGGCAGAACTGTTTTTGATTTAGATGAGCCCAGGTGGGTGATTTAAATTGAGTACTGTAACCAGGGCACTGTCAATGCTGGATGAGGTGGCAAACTCAGTCTACGTGTTCAGCTCTGATAAAGATACAGAAGTAACCTAGGAGTTGTTTGCCCAATATACAGGAAAAATATACAGGAGGATTCCTTTTATGTGGCTCTGGGGAAAGGATTTATTGTGGCAGTTACTGAAGCAAGAGAGTCTCAAAACGTTAGAACAAGATGACCTATACATCAAAGGGACTGTGTAGAGTCCCTGGATAGGTCTGGGTTGCATGCAGTCATTTGGACCAGAAGCATGCAGGCTGCTGCTGGATGTTGCATCTGTGAATCCAGGTGCAGTGTCTCCAAAAAAACAACACCTAGGCTTGTGACCTTGTTTTAAATGCTCAGCCATGGCCAGCAATTGTGATCCTTGAGAAGATGTTGCACAAGTGCAGCTGAGAGTGTCCTAAGTATGAAGAGATAACATTCAGAGGAATGATGAGTGCCTCAGGCAACAGAAGGAAACTATATGAATGAGGGAAGAATAGATGTAGATAAATTGTAGAAAACTGCCTTGTACAGTTAAGCTAATGGGAATAACTCAGTGGTGAAAGCAACTGTGAACTGGAACAAAAGGGAATGTTTGGAAAGGAGAAGATGATGCACTTTAGAATCACTAAGCAAAAGTAGAAAAGAATGCTGCATTAGATAGGAAAATAATGGATTTGCTCACCTTTTGCTGTTTCTAAGGGGTTTGCTTACAAAAAGATCTATAAACCCATACTTTAGAGTCCAAAAGGTACTAGGGAGGTTTTATCATTGAAACCTGCTATAAGTAACCTTGTTTTGATTTACTGCAGTCATTCCAGCCCAGGTGCTCCAGGCTGTCTGACATTCTTCTCCAAGTTTGAATCAGGAAACCTTCGCAAAGCCATCCAAGTGCGTGAGTAAGTACCTCTGCAGTGGCTGTGTCCCAGCCTGTCTTCTGCTGCAGCCTCAGTGTGACATGGCAGGATTCTGCTGGGTATTGAAAGGATCAGCCAGCAAAACAGCTTATATGACACATTGCTTATCATACCTTCCAACACGTCAATGTCTCCAAAGTAACAGGAGTGTAGAAACAGAGGTCAATATTTTAATATGACTGCCTGTGAGTGTTTCTTGCTGTATTGAGGCACTGCTAATTTGGTGTTCTTTGACTCTTACAAGATATTAATGAGTCTGATTGTACAGCCTGCTGTCCTTGGAGGGATCACTGGCACACTGGTGGGGTGTTCATGGCCACCATTTTTTCTCATCTTCCTTTACAGGTTTGAGTATGACTTACTTATGAATGCAGATGTGAACAGCAGCCAACATCACCAGTGGTTCTACTTTGAAGTCCGTGACATGAAATTTGCAGTTCCCTATCGCTTCAACATCATCAACTGTGAGAAGTTGAACAGCCAATTTAATTATGGTATAAATCTTTGGGGAGCTGGGATAGTTTTGTGTTCACTTGAATATCTTTTTAATGCCATAAAGGTCTCTCACTTTTCATCTATATAAGTTTAAGGGAGACCATAAGCTTAATCTTATCTGCCCTGAATTCTACTGAGAGTTGCTTTAGATTTCTCAAAGAACCTTCCTCTGTCCTCGGGAGGACTGAGAGGTAAGCTAAGTATTGAGAACAAGAGACTATGGGGGGTGGGGGGTGTATGTGTATGGGGGAAAATAGTCATTGCTCTGTGTTTACGGACCAGAACTGAGGAAGAATGGAACAGGGATTGGGAGGGGAGTGGGGGAAGAATGATCTGTTGAAATTGCATGAGCAGCATAGGACTGGAGAGTGCTTCTAAGATGTAAATAAATGTAGGTAATCCTCAGACAAATATTCATGATTCTTTGGGCTTATCTAGAAAGATATCTCTGCCTCTAGACCTGCGGAGCCTTCCACTGATATTAATGATTAAAAATAAAATAAAAACGTGTTCCTTGTTGTCTGAGCTCCCAGAATAGTCTGTGATTCAGGAGGAAGATGGCATTGCTCAGAAATGGGCAGGGCAAATCCCAGCTTTCAGGAAAGAAATTATTTTTTCTGCAGGGAGACTGTGAGTTGAATTCTTAGCTGGCATAGGCTGTGTCTTTTTTTATTTGTTTCCATGGAGCTGTGTTAATTTACACCAGCTCGAGACCTGTCTCTGAATGTTTAATAAGCCCCTAATATCAAATTTTGCATTCCTCTGAAGCCCTGTGGATACAGCCATCGACATCACCAGGAGAAGTCTCCAGGGATCAATGTATATAAAACAAATAGCAGTAGAGGCTGGAATGACTTGTCACTTGTATTTGTGAAACTGGGTGATGAGTGACATAATGAATTGTACGACATTAGCTCTTTAACCCAGAGGACTGGAGTTCAACTATTGCTATAGATCCTAACTACAAATGAATTTTTGTTGTTTCTGCTTCCCTGAATTAACAAACAATTCAGTGTGGCGTGTCTGGTAGCAGCTTGAAGATGAAGGTCAAACTGTAAACCCTAATACAACCTCTGATACAGCCACAGCTAGACATCGTACCTGTTATTGGTGGAAGGTTGCTTGTTACCTGCTAATTTGACTGTTGTCAGGATTTATCAGCTCGTTCTGTGTACTTGGGAGTGTACACGACTTGCGTTCAGGCGTGCAAGGGAAACAGATATCTGAAATAAAAATGCAACCATACCGTGCGGTGTAAGGATGGAGGCTGAGCCACCACATGCTTTGGTGTGGTTTGTACATGGGACTGACTGTTAAAGCAGTTCTGTGGGTTTCTTCTGCTCCTCTGAGAAGGCAGTGAAGATTTAGCTTATGTGGCTTGGCTGAATGAGGCTCTCTGCCCCTTCCAGCACGTGTATAATTTTTGCATAGCCTGTTAAGTGTTGCTGTTCGTTCACTGTGTTCCCTCAGAGCTTTCCTGGGCTAATGCCCACTCTATAAAATGAGAAGCTTCCAGTTGTACTGAAGCGCCAAAATGCCATGGGTGGCAATACTTTGCAGCTCCTCAGTAGTGATCTGTTTTGATTCTTTCATTTTGCTCTTGGTTTAATGGAACTGTGTAGCTTTCCAATAAGCAAAAAATATTTAAAGAATCAGTTGTGACGGGGAGCAGAACAAAGCAGGGAGTTCAGCTTCCATCTCTCTCCTTCCTCCTTTCCCACTAACTTCCTTTTCTGGGGGAACTAAAGAGATTTTGCCAGAAGTCTGATTTTTGTCTGTTTTCTAAAACTGAATGCTTCCATAGGAAAAGTGGGGAGCAAAAATGGTTATTTTTAATTAAAAGGAGATGGCTAACCAGCACTAACTATCATTCTGAGGCAGTTGGCAGGGAGTGGAGTGCATGTGTCTTTTGAACTCATAGAATGACAGGAGCTGACATGTGGGGTACTGAGGGGATGTGCAGACCCTAAGCCTCATATGCCTTATCTGATGAACTGAGCTGCTCAACAGGCCTGTGTCTCTTGAAACTTGCAGTGGTCCATGTGCTGGACCCAAACATAGATTTACTTCTGTATGTGGCTGATGGTGCTGCTTTTGGGAAACAATTTACTCCTACCTGCAGGCTAGCTAATGCTTTTACATGCCACAGCCAGAGGTGAGCTGGAAAGGCATTTCTGCTAGGACACTTGCCAGCTCTTAAAGCACTGAAGGGTTCAACAGAAACCCAAAGGAAGAAGGGAAACTGAATAGCTGCTTATTGAAATATGTCATCAGCATTAATGATTGTCAAGCATCACCTCCTCTCAGCACATGAACAGCCAAGAGGAAAGCTCAGGGGGCAAATTACCAACATGCATAAACACTTGAAAGGGCAATTTTCCCTTTCTTAAATAAGCTTTCACTAGAGTGCTGCTAGCATCACTGCTGGGCTCAGCTGTGGTTGTGCTGGGTGCACTGGAGCTGGGTGGCACTTCCTGGGGCAGAGGCTACCTCTGCAGTCCCCTGCACGTTCTGGGGCACCATGTGAGGACAGCTTTGCTGGTGAGGGCAGGATCTGTGCTGTACCTGTAGGAAAGCAGGCAGGTGTGTAGAGCAAAGAGATGTGATACAAAACCTTCTGTGGGTGGGCTGGTTGTATGGAGATGTGAGTAATGTACATGCAGTTCAGATCAGAGAGGGACTTGTACCTCAGGGCATGCAGTAATATTTTGGAGGTCAGGAAAAAGTCATCTTCTGGTATAATACAGTACAAAGACTGATGCTATCTTTATCAGCATTTGTGCCACATGGACAGTATTTAGGTCTAATGTCCAGTTTAAAATGTTCATCTAGCTTTGCTTGCTGTTTTCTTAAGGTATGGTGCTGGATGCACCACAGATCTCTAATGGTGTGGTAGGATTAAGGTTTCAATAATGGTGCAGCCAAGCATAACATACTGGACTAACCAAATTACTGATCTTGTTGATACCTCGATTCCTATTATTTTCTTTCCCTTGTTTACTAACAGAGCAGCTTGAAGCCCTCCTTTGCAAAGGCTGAAAGGGTAATTTATTTCTGAATGAACTCTATCCAGTTTATTTCTTCTGGAGGAGCTTTTTTGTATAGACATGTCTATATCAGAACAAAGCATGGGGCATTGGGAAGTGTACTTACTTTGCATAAGCTATCTGCAAAGAGAGCACAGACAAATAATGATGCTTCTTGCTTAGCCTTTTGTTCCCTACCTCTGTCTCTTCCAGTCACTTGTAACTCTCTTGTTTCATGTAGGCATGCAGCCAGTCATGTATTCAGTGAAGGAAGCTCTCCAGGGCCGGCCTCGCTGGGTCCGGGCAGGCCATGATATCTGCTACTACAAGTAAGTGTGCTTTTGGTGAATAATTTGTGGCTTTGTATCCCTTCTCTTTCTCTGCTGTTAGCTGTATCGATGTTGTTAACCTTTGACCACCAGTGCCATCTGTCTCTAAATGTCTCTGAATTGGTGATAGCTCAATGTGTTATGTGGTTCCACCTTCAGAAAAGAGCTACAAGTGAATCTCCATAGTAGGTGTCTGTGGAGAAAGAGAGTGTGTGTAGAATTCACTTCCTCAGGAGGAAAGGGAATGGGGAGCGATCAAACCTTGCTGATGCAGTGAGGTATATGGGGCTTGGACTCAGTGATCTTGAAGGTCTTTTTCAACATATACCCTCCAACCTGTGATTCTATGAAGCTTAACTCACAAAGTTAATATAGTTAGCCTTTTTTCCTGTCTAGGAAGAAATACAGGGCTAGGAAAGGTTGGTGCTAATGATCGTAAAGATCTCTTCCAGCTGAAACGTTTCTATGCAATGAGATGGATGGGATTTCCTTTTGCATACAAAACACACACTGATTATGTAAGAGCTGCGGAAGCTGAGCTGGATTTCCGTATACACTATAGCTACATAAAAATATATGTAGAAGTAGACTGCTACAAGTAGATCTCTATATGACTTCCATTTGCATGCCTGTAACCACTAGGTTCTGTGAGTTGGGCAAACTACACCCTGGCTACCATAGCAGTGTCTTCTCATGTCATTAATGCACCATTTATTATGCAGTGATTAAACAGCAGCTGACTTCTGAGATTAAGCCATGACTGGATAATTAAGCTTGCAAACACATTCTTGCTCAGAATATGTGAGAGAATGGAGCTTTATTGATTTGGAATACTTTGTTTTCTAACTGTATATTGAATCATATGTGTCATTGTATTCAATTGTAGTATATCAGCTAGGATAACTACTTGTCTGTTATCACTTCCTGTTTATTCTAGCTTTACACGTTTTTTTGTGCAAGGAATGCCTGCCTATACAGCTATACATGCACTTCCACCTCTACTGAAATGCTAATATTTTAATTTCAGTGATTATAAAAGAGGATCCAAACCACAAGAAGTTGTAGGCAGGAGGGACTGTGAAGAAAGTATGTTTGAGGGTTGCTTGGACTTAGAGTTGCTACAGAGATGTGATACTTCTTATGTTTTGGGGAATGAGCTCAATGCATTTCCATTCAACTTGGTCACAGGTATCCTGGACTGGTACTGGATTATTTTGAAAGAAACCTCACTCTTCAATCATGAGTTATTAATGGATATGAGAAAAGATGCCCTTAATTGTGTTTGCAGTAGGGCTCTTACTGAGAGCAACTTCTGAGCTGAAGGGCAGTGGGAGGAAAGGCGCGTTCACAAGACGCTTGGGTGATGTACGTTGTTTGATCTTTGCTGACATTCATCTTCACTGAAGAAAGGATAGTTCACTCATAAAGATGAATGTTGTGGCACAGCTCTGTCATCACATACCTTTCCCATATGTCTCACGAGAGTTTTTATGTTACGGAGGATATTAGCAGTGCTCTTGTCACAAGGAAACTGAGTGACACTTCTGCTCTATTTTATTGCCTCTCTGTGAAGTGACAGGATACACCCATGATAAACAGAGTTGCAGTCACCATAAGATCATCCAATTCACTTGTTGTCTTGGCAGCTTTTATGTGTTGAATAATATTCCTTTCCGGCAAATTATTTAAGGAACAATAGCAGCATGCTGAATCGGTGACAGTGTGCTTGTGCCTTTAGTTTGATGGCTCATTCTAAGCATATTATCTAACCTCCAGCTTTCCAGATGATAGTTCTCACACAGTAAAGAGGTACGTGGAGCAGTTCATTCCCAGATCGTCACTAAGAACTTGGCTGCTTGGTGATCACAGTGGTGTCAAAAGTAGGTCTTCTCAGCATCTGTATAAACACCTTAGATGAAAACACTATTGCAGCATCAGCAGATCTCCTCTCTGTTCTAATGATATCTATAAGAGAAAGCTAAGACACTAGTCACAGTCTGAGAGTCTCCCTACTCACTGAGAGTAGGGGAGGACAATCACCTTCCTTGACCTGCTGGCCACACTTCTCCTCATACAGCCCAGGACCCTGTTTGCCCTCTGGGCTGCAAGTGCACACCTGTTGGTCCTTATTACTTTACTAAATGCTGCAGAGATGAATTCTAAAGAAGACGTGACCAAGGGATATTCTTGTATTGCTTGGTACTTTTGAATTCCTGAGCTACAATCCATCACCTTTATAGAGTTGCCTGTGTCTTTGGCCAAGTGGCATCCCCTGTCTGTGTTCAGTTTGTTTGTCTACAAAGGATGGAAAATTAGAGCCACTTATCTGCCACCCAGAATGAGAATAGATGAATGAGAAGCAAGCTTTAATTAGATAATACTTGCAAAGGTCTTCTAAGCTCAAAAAATTATTGTGCCGAGTGAGTGGTAAGTAGTATGATAATTAGTATTAATTAACTTTCCATCACAGCAATACTAGCAATACACAACCTGTACATTATTTCTGAAGGAGAAGAACAGCAAACAAAATGATTTCTCTATTACAAAGTGACTGAAAGGCACAGGAGATACAACTTCCATGTTGATTAAAAAAAACCTGATAACTTTAGTCTCTCATTTTCTTTCCCATAATCAGTACATTAGTTTCTAGAGAGCATGTGGGACTTAGAATATTTTTTAGAAAGAGCACAAATATGCTTGTGAGGAACAGATGTTGCTGGGGTCTTTTTTTTTCCTTCTCTCTTCCTTGCTTGTTAATTTGGGATTCATGCTGATATGGTAGCATGTTGTAATGAAAAAGGGGTGAGGAAGAAAAACTCAGCCTTGTGGAGGAATAAAGAGGTGATAGAGCTGTCTTGGAGTGGTAGCAGTAGAAGGAGAGGGAGGAAAAGAGGAAAAATGCTATTTTTTAGGATTCTTTTTAAAAGATTCAGATAACACATTGTGTGATGGATTGTGAGGAGCCCAGATTCTATGAGACAAGAATACATGACGACTTATTGTGCTTACACACAAGTGTGGGTTTTTGTTTTCATGCATGATTGAGAAATATTGACACCTCACAAAGTCATCTGTAAACCTTTGATCACAGGAATACGCTTGGTTGTAGATTGAAGCAGCCTTCAAGATGATGTTGAAAAGTCTAGAAGCAGCTGCTCTGGATGAGTATTTTGCTGGAACAGCAAAGGTGCTTAGAGCAAGAGCCCTGTGATCATGATTTTAACTGTCGTCAGGAGTAAGGACTGCTGGCTATCATCGAAGTCAGAGGTGACCGGTGCTGCAAAGTCTCTGAGCTAAGTGGCTGTTTAAGGTGGGAGAGGCATTTTTGCCGGCAGAATTACGGGCTACAGAAGCAGCCTTTACTGGGGTATTAAGGACGGATGGGAATAATGGTGTTTGTAAGATATTTAGGCTGAATCTGCCTGCGGAGACTTACTTGAAGGGAATGACTTGGTAGATCTCAGTGTTTTGTGACAGTTCTTTATGAATAAGGTCATCTAACCATCCACATGATGCTGAGTATAATAGAGGTTATGGAGATAAGTATTTTCCTTTCACACTGTAGGAGAAATGGTTTTTAATTATCCTTCACTGTCAATTAATGGAAACTAAATTAAATGTCATTGTACTGACTTAAACCCCAAACACTGAACCTCAAGTCCTGGATCCACTGAAATACATACAGAATAGCTAAGTAGATGCTTCTGTATTTATGGCTTCACTTTCTGCTTTGAGAGTTTTTGTCCAAAACTAAGGTGGTTTATAAGTAAAAGAAATGTTGGAGTAAAGGATTCAGTCAAGAATAACATAGTAGACTTTTCAGTTGGGTCTGAAACTCCGTTTCTCTAACTGTCTATTGATCCAGTCAATATCATTCACCCCACATGTTCCTAACTATTAAATTCAGGTGAAAACCCAGCAGCATTGTATTCCGCTTCCTTATAAAAAGAAGTAGATTATTTTTGAGAATTTGACAAGAATAATTATCCTTTCTCTCCACCCCTTTGAATAAAAATGAACAGCAGCAAAATAAACTAGGACTGTAAACTTCAGGAGGTGAAATTGCCTCTTTTGGTTGCCTCTTCTATTTTGCATGTTAATGCAACATTGGTGATAACATTTATCAAAGAAACCTCACAGTCCTTCAGAATCAGAAGGTTCAGAAACAGCATAATTGGTGCAATGTAGGGAAAATATTGTTTGAAATGTACTTATGGATGCGATTTGCTGTGAGGCAAAAGGGAAACTTTTTTACTCGGCCTAAAGTAATCTCTTTTCTCAGTGTAAGCCTCCAGCAAGAGATCTGGTCCTGGGACTA
Source organism: Upupa epops (assembly GCA_013397515.1). Lineage (NCBI taxonomy): Eukaryota > Metazoa > Chordata > Aves > Bucerotiformes > Upupidae > Upupa > Upupa epops. Next base: position 26,310 of record VZRI01011584.1, read on the forward strand.
GATTGAGAAGATCATTTTAAGGTTTTATAGTTTTAACGGAAGGACTGTCAGTAGCCTGAGTACGCAGTGACCTTGGCCAGTCTCACATGAGGTCTCTGTCCTCTGGCACAGAGTCTCTACTTGAGTTCTGCCCTGGCCACTCAGCCAACTAAGCTCTGTTGTTGTGAGGCTCCAGGTCAGTCTCTGCTGTGTGTCTGTGCTTTGCTATCAACTCTGGTAATCTGGACTCTGATCCACAGACAGACCTTCTGGCTTGACCTAGACCTGGTTCGTTACCATAAACTTGTGATGATCTGGCAATGTGGTTGAACCTGTCTGCCATCCCCAGGGAATCCCTTACTCAGGAACTGTAGGAGGGAACATTGTCCAGCAAGGCCCCAGTCTTGTTAGCTTCTGTATCAAATTCAGCTCCCCTTCTTTAGGGAGAAACTGGTCTTTGCTATTCCCTTACAAGGAGAGTCTCGAGTCTTCAAAAAATAAGGTATTCCAAAAAGTTGTTTCTTTGGTAGCTCACTATATGTGAATCTGTATGACACCACTTCTCCTCTGTGTGCAGACTACTCAAAACCTTCTTCTCTTTCTGCTCAACAGAGAACCTCTGATAACATTGGAAATATATTATCTATGTTGTCTTTTTTAATTTAATTTTTTAATTTAATTGGAATATTCTTTTTCTTGTGGTGGAACTTACTGGTTGGTTGGGGTACTTATATTTTCTAAATATCTAGGCTTTAACAGTATATTTTCATGTGATGTCATTCAGGGCTGTGAACAGGTCCCTGCTTCAGTGAGCAAGATACTCTGGATTTGCAAGCAACACGGCTGTGTTAGCTGAGTGCATTAGTTAGAAGTTGTCTGGATGGTGTTACATGAACTAGTATTAAATGGTCCCTTTCTTATTTGCACCCTCACAAATGAAACACACTAGTTATTTTTCTATGAGAGTGTTCCCATCTATCCACGAGATGTGACTGGCACTGCCACAACACTGTTCTGCCTCTTTGTTCACTGTTGGTCTTTGTCTGCTGAGTGGATCCCAAGACCCTTATGTCTGGTCAGCAGTATTTAGCAGCATAATCCTGTTCACATCTCTGCTGGAGTCATGGTATCTCTAACCTTCCCTTTTTTGTGTAGCTTGTAGGTGTGTTGCTGTGTTACTGGATATTGAGTTGTATTTTTGTTTGCTCACTGCTGGGATTAGATTGATTGTGCTTGTATGGGGTCTTTCCAGGCTTGTTATGACAACTCATTTAGCTTGGAGTCTATCTTCAGCATGAGGTGAAAGCTTGTGCAGGGTGGATGTTTCTCTGAATGCTTAGTTCTGTCATGGTTGCTCCCAATGTGAAAATTATCAACTTGCCCCTTCTTCTTCCAGAAACCATTACCGCAGCAGTGCAGTTGGAGAAGGAGGAGGCACGAGAGGAAAATTCTACTACACACTCACCTTTAGCATCAAGTTTCCTCATAAAGATGATGTTTGCTACCTGGCCTACCATTACCCCTATACCTACTCTACAATGATGGTAATACTGATATGTTCACCTAGATAAATTAGCCTGACAGGCTAGAGCTACTTGGATAAGTGTAGATTCTGAGGTAGCACAGAGGATCATTTTCACAGCTGGTTCATGACTGCGATGCTGTCATTGCCTTGTTTGCAACTGCAATCCTTGACAGCTTTCAAGACCACAATGGTGTAAGAAAAAGGGCATTTCTGTGTGGGATAAGCTGGGGTACAAACCCTTTAGTGCTTCTACCAGCTATAACACAAAAATAAGATATGTCTATTTGCTTAGGATTGCAGGATTCTCTCTCTGAAGGGCAGGGGAAGCAGGAGGCTAAATCTCATGGCAAATCAAAATAACAGAGAATAATACCTTGGCTTTCAGAGCTGTGCTAACCAATACCACAGTGCTGGACCTTCTTTGAATGCCATATCAGCTGTTTCCTCCAGGCCAGTTAGAAGGTGCAAACATGGCACAGCTTTATAATATCACAGCTTTATAATATAATTTACTTCATGGGCAAGTATTTGTTTTCTACAGCCTTTTATGGCCAGGAGTGGATGGTAAGGGAATTTTCCGTACCTAATGTGTTTTTTCTGATTGATGTAGGAGATCCCAAAGTCTGAAAGGTAGGATAAAAGAAGGGAAATTACTACTTCTGGAGTAGCTTTTCCTTGTTGACAGTGCTGAGAAAGATGTTAATGAAAATGAAGACACAGCATTCCAGTAGATCAGTTCTCCTGCCTTCTCACCTGAATTTGCATTGCTACCCTTTTGTTTCTGGTCAGTAAATACCAGTGTGGGTTGGCTCACTCTATTTTTATAAAGGTATCTGCTTGCCATTGTGAAATATGAATGACTATGCTTTCAAGGGAGACAATATCCTCTCCCAGTTGCTAGCCATGCTGCTTGGCATGCCAGCACAGTTAGGCTTAAATTAATTCCCACTCAAACAACAGTCACAACAGCCTCTTGTCAACTGCTTTGCATCTCATTATAGATGTTCAAAGAAGCTGCTTTCAATATTTGGGAGAAGGTCATTCAAGCCTTCATAGCCCAAAGTAAGCCTGTCAGCTCATTTCTCATGCGGCTTAGGGGTATCAGTTATGCCTCAAAATCAATGAGGAAGACTGTGCTCCGGCAAGTGGGGTTTGACCTAGAGCCTTAAGACACACATGTACTGAAGTCCGGAGGAGAAAAGAGAAGTGTGTGGACTTATTCACTGACATACTTCATTACTGAAATGCAGTGCCTCATCATTATTTTACTGTTATTGATTTCTATCTTCTGCCAGCACAAAAGCTAGAGAGACCTGTAGAGTTTGTATGCTCTGGCAATCCCTGAATATCTCACCTGCTGCTGAATGAATAGAATAGAGATGAAAAAGAAGTTATTCCTAGACATGCAGGGCCAAGTTTTGAAGTATTTCACTGCCTCTTCCAATAAAATTCTTGTTGAAATTAAAAGCATTTTTGCCCCAGGAAAAGTTTAAATAAACTCGGGCTCAGAAAGGAACATCAAGTTTGGTAGATGGCAGTTATAGGTGGAAAATATTGATAGTCATACTCAGCTCTTTAGCCAAAGCAAAATTGCTACCCCTGATAATTCTAAAAGGATTCTTTCTTTAGACTAATTGAAAATGTTGAGAGATGCCATTTACACCTTTCCATGTTCCTTTAATTTCTACCCTAAATAAACTAAATCAGGTTTGTGCACCAGTAAATTTCATTTGGAAGCATTTATCCATTGGTGAAGAACATTAGTTTTATATATCAGTAATAAATTAAAAGTGATTATGAACCCAAGGGCTCAATTAAACACATGGTGCTTTGGGGAAGGAGATAAACTCGTATACGGAGTTGGTAATTTGAAAATGTTTTTAAATATCATATATATTTAACAGTTAGAGGCATATTTATAGGAAATACGCATTGCAGAATCCTATTTGAACTGGATGCACTCTGCAGTTCATTACTTTTTGTCCATTAGTAATTGCATTTCTTTTATGAACAGTAATTTATCTATTTTCACATCAAAGTGTTAATTGTTTGGATATCTAGCTGAAATCTCTATGGCAGCTATACCCAATTAAGTTTCACTGGGTACCAGGAACATAAGCAAATGATTATATTGAGTTCTCTGTATTTATTCAAGATCGTTAGATGCGTCTAATAATTGAATTTACTTTACAGAGCACTATGCTAATTGTTTTATGACACAGATGATTGTAAATTTCACTTCTGTGTTTGCATTTCAATGGATACTGGGAAAGCAGTTTGAATGACAGTGAGGTCCAAGATTTCAGGAGCAGGAATGTCTTCTTTCATGAATCTTGGTTAAATTTTAGCTCAACTTGTAAAGATGAAAATTCACCATGTAAAGGTCATTCAGTGAATAGATGTGTTTTAGGTAAAGCACTGCTAGGTGTGCACACACTGTGCTAGACCTTTTTCTACCAACAGAGAGACAACTGGTGTCCCACTACACTTAGCAAACCGCACTGTGGGATTGCTTACGCTAATCTTGCCACTTGCAGTTACACTGTAAAGGGAGAGAGAACTACACGTCATCTGGTGTGTGGGTGACAAGGGGCTTTGTGGCTAATGAGGCAATCAGAATTTGTTCCAAAAAGTCCTCTTTTCTTAAGCTGCCAATTCTTTTCATCGAGAAGCAGTTAGGCTTAAGTTTTATTTGAAACTGACAGAAACTTTCTGGGACGATGGGAGGAGGTGGGAAAAAAACCTCCTTTTAAAATAAATTTTTGGAAAGATGCTCTTCAGATTTCCCATTGGTGGTTGTACACAAAGTTGTTTTGATGTAAACTTTTTTGGCTGCCTTTAGTGTGAAGGAAACTCCTCTGAGTTTGACTGGCATGTGTCTGACAGCTAACCAGTCAGTTCTGTGAATACTCCAGAGTGGTGCTGAGCTTTCTCATGTTTCTGCACGATCCCAATTAAAACATAAGGATGGGGCATTTCTCTTGTGGATTTCATGTATATAGAGAGATTCCTTTACATCAATAAGAAAAGCATCTAGCAACTACTCAGGTAAAATCAGAGAATGGGATTGGGTTGGAAGGGACCTTTAAAGGTCATCCAGTCCAGCCTCTTTACAATGAGCAAAGACATCTTCAACTAAATCATGATATAAAAATAAATAGTCCTGTGCAGCTTCAGTGAACTGGGATGTATTCTGAATGGCTTATGCATATTTGTGGCATGTAAAAGTTGATGATATTGACTGCAGAGGAGAGAAGCTGGGAACTTAGCAAGAGATGAGATTAGTACCAATAATAACATGCAGCTAGTGGAATAAAATCAGATTTTACAGACCGTGAACTCGCTTATAAATTTGCTTTCTTGCTTTGCAGTCCCATCTTGATAGCCTCGAACAAAACAGGAACCCCAAGAAGGTTTACTGGAGGCAGCAGACACTCTGCCAGACGCTAGGAGGAAATCTGTGCCCATTGCTCACAATCACTGCCATGCCAGAATCTAAAAAGAGAGAAGACTTGGAGCAATTCTGTAAGTAGCCAAATGCGGCATTAAAAAAGACACTGGTGTGTTGTGGTCATGTCAAAAGTGGCACTGCTGACCTGTTTTGGGAATGTGTTGATTTTCTTGCTTTCTGTGGAATAGCCAACTATAGTGCTTCTATAAAATTATAGATTTATGTGGAGGAAAGCAGACACCATTTTTTACTTCAAATTTTTATTTAATCATTTAAATTAATTACAGAGTTCGATATCGGATAACTGTCAGCAAGAAACTGTGTTCAGTGTGTTCTGTGTGTGTTGATGTGCCTTATTGAAATGATCATAGAATCATTAGGGATCGGAAGGGACCTCAAAAGATTGTTTAGTCCAATCCGCTGGCACAGCAGGATTATTCTGAGGTCTCAAACACACACAAAAAAAAAAACCCCAACAAACCCTGAAGTGCAAAATTACTGTTTCCCAGCTATGGACAGCAATGGAAGTGTTCTTCTCAAATTCCTGCTACTCCAATGAATCCAGTAAATCTATCTGGATGCAACATAGCTCCTTGAAAGTAGAACACTTCCCTTATGAAGAAAGGCTGAGGGAGCTGGGTCTCTTGAGGGTGGATTAGTGGTGACCTCATTAATGTCTATAAATATGTGAGGGGTGAGTGTCAGGAGAATGGAGCTGGGCTCTTCTCAAGCTGGAACAGAGGACGTTCCATATAAATATCAGCAGGAACTTCTTCCCGGTGAGAGTAACAGAGCATTGGAACAGGCTGCCCAGGGGGATTGTGGAGTCTCCTTCTCTGGAGACGTTCAAGATCTGCCTGGATGTGTTCCTGGGTGACTTGGTCTAGGTGGTCCTCCTGTGGCAGGGGGATTGGACTAGATCATCTTTCGAGGTCCCTTCTGGTCCCTAATGATTCTGTGAAATCTACCCCCCCCCTAACTGATGCTGTTCTATATAATGGTATGTTTTATAACTGCTCTGTTATATCTAGAGGTGGTTATTTTTCACTGTGAAAGTCAAAGGTTTAGACCTTCAGTGGCTGTGATTCACAGAGTAAGTTTCTGTAATCAACAGCAGTGATGTTCTGGTTAGCATCACACTGGATTAACTTTGAATTCAGAGCTCAATTGGCTAACTATACTTGTGCGTAGGTTCACTTTTTTCTTGAGTCAGTAACAAGGCATGAACTGAGTTGGTTTTTTTTAAGCTCTGCTCTTCACACATCTGTAACACAGGCTGAGAACCTTGAGGGAGTGTGGAAATTTTAAATTGTCTGAAGATCTTTTTGGATGTTAAGCAAATTATCTCATCAAGATTAGGCTAGAAGTATTCAAAAGAATTTTGTGATTAAACTGGTGAAAATTATTGTCATCTTTCCTGGTTCGGGTTTTGAGCAGCGACTGCAGTTATACTGATATTACAGTGTGATCATCCTGATCTGTTATTATAATAATTTATTGTTATTATATTAATTTTATTATAAACGGAGCATTTATTCTGAATTAGCAAATTTCTCAATGTGAAACAGCTTTATCTAAGTTGAGATCTTAATGCTAAATTGCCTAATAGAAGATTCGTGGCAAGCTGTAAGTTTACGTGCACGTACACTGCTTTAGTGGTGAAAGCTGGAGGTAGCATCAAAGAGAAAATTGGAGCATTGTGTTGGTGTTATTGTTTACGCTACAGTGGAACATACAGCATATGATTGGGGGTTTGGCTGTGGTGGAAGTTGACCATGCCTGACAACAAGAGAGAATTCCTGCCCTTCAGCACTTTTCTTCCATGGTGATGATATAGAGCAGAAAACCAGTAGGTGGGAGCCGTGGGAGGGAGATTGGTTACATAAAGAGCCCTTTGGCACCCTGCAGATGGTCACCTGGTTGATGTTGAGTGCTGACAGCAAGTTTCAAACCTCACAGCAGAAGGTCTTAATAGGGTAACTGAAAGAAAGTGAAGTGGAATATTTTGAGGACTGGAGCCATCCAGAAGAGACATGCAGTGAACACGTTTTTCTGCCCAAGGGAGAATGTACCTTTCCAGTGAAGGTACTTATTTTCACTTTAGTGAAAGCCAGGCCACTGTTTGGATTGATCAAAGCTTGGTGTGAGTGACTCACATAAGTGAATGGTGCTAATCACTGCATTGAAGTACTTTTAGCTTTGAAGGCTTTCCGAAAGGAGTGTTTTGTCACAGGAGACAACAGAAATATCAAAACCACAACTCCAAAATCTCCAGTGTTGTTGTAAAACAACATTCTTGCTTTCCAACCAGCCCCACAATACACTCAGGTCTGCAGTCATGCAGATGCTATGAACATTGGTCACAATTAAAAGATCTGGAAGAAAACCACAGGTCTGTACCAGTAGAACTGATGGAGGTCTGTGCCCCACAGACAAGAAGGAAAAATTAATGGCAAATGGGAATCATGAGGAAATGACAACACAGTACAGACAATTATGAGAGACACACTGCTTTTGAGGAGTATCATAGAATCCATAGAGTGGTCTAGGCTGGAATGAACTTCAGAAATCACCTAGTTCCAACCCCCCAGCAATGTGCTGGAACACCTCCCACTAAACCAGGCAGCCCAGAGCCCCATCCAACATGTCCTTGAAGGATGTGATATGCCACACTTATGTCGTGATATGATGTTATAATATTAATATCATGATATAAACATGACAGTATGAGGAGGCATTGTAATGTTCTGGAGCACTGTGTTCTGAGGCAGCATCGGAATGCATCTTGCTGTGTTAAAAGAGAGTCTGACAGGCTTTCCAAGGGTCATTGACCTGCCTGTGAAGACAAGGCTTAGCTTACTTATTCAGCCCAGATTTACTGAAAGATTAATAAAGCCTCCTGAAGACTTTGGACAGAGACTTGTTTTGAATGCTTTGGGCTGTTGCAATATTCAGCTTCTCCGTTGAAATCTCAAATATGTCGCTGAAGTTGTCTTTATTTTTGAAAGAAATATCCCCTGGTTTGTGATATCATGTGAGTTGAGTGGGAACTTGTAGTTCTGACTGAAACACCATGAAATTATGTATAACTAAACAACTCTTCCTCTGAAGCTCTGCAGTGCAATAAGATCGAAGACTTTCTAGATCTATCCATGATCCAGTTAAATTCAATCAAAACAGAACTGATAAAACCTAGTTGTCTGAACTGAAACAGAAATTGTTTGGGGGATAGACAGTGTTAAGTCAAGGCGGCAGAGTTTCAAGTTTCCAAGGCTATAAAAGTAAACACCAATAATGCTTTTAGGTGATGAAAATATTTGTTGCTTTATCAAATAGAAGAGCAGCAAGACAGCACACCATGTTTTATGCTGTGAGGATGCCTCTAGGCAAATCTCAAATAATCACGTATGTGCTTATTTTGTTTAAGCTGCTTGGGTAATTACAGCTTTTGGGGACACATTTAGCCCAATTTGTGCTGCTTTGTGTGGCTTTGATCAGCAGTTACTTCTCAGTTTTCTTGTTTTGCAAGACATGCCCTTCTTTCTGTGAGGGGATTTGTCTGGTGGAAAGACCTATTTGTCAATATTTTCTGCTAAAAACAACTAAAAAGCAACAACTTAACCCTAAATATGAAGGGTCCCAAGGGTGGAAGCTTTTTCAGGAATAACTCCCACTGTTTTGTACAGTCTCCATGCATTTATTTTTCAGCTTGAAGTGATATGGAGCTCCAGCACTGGGTAACTTGGTACATGGGTAATGAATAAAAATTGAGAGGCCTTTTTCTTCTAATTCTGGCCAATTCATAGTTTTCCTATGAAATGTGCTATTTCTCCTTTGTACTTTTGTTTATCTGTACCATGAGAGGTTATTTTCAGTAACTCCAGTGGCACAGGTAAAACATACACATGCCAGGACTTTGTATGTGATTGTACTTTTAATACTCTAAACTTTTCTCTGCTATAGACATATGGGAGTAGTGGGCATCACCAGTGAAGGCATTGGGTGAGAGGGTGAGGGCCATGGCAGGTACAGCCCAGTAGGAGGGCAGTGGGAAGGACTTATTACAGTACTGGAGGTGCAGATGGAGTGGGAGTGACCCAGGAACAGGGAGGGCATGGCATCTTCTGTGTCAGCTGTACTTTACTTTCTTTGCTCAACTCTTCCAGATTGGTCTTGTCAGGCTGTTGATTAATGCAGCCCTAGGCTGGTTAGATTTGTCTGAGCTAAATTTATTAACGTGCACCTTGTTAATAGGAAGCACAAGGCATGCACACTCGCAGGCATTGCACATTCACCACATGCTGAAGGGAAGAAAAATGGGCTGCTGTTTGCCTTCATTACTCCTTGTTTATATGAGATTCTGATACTCACTTTATTCTCCTACTCCTTCCTCTCTCTTTAACTCCCCTTTATGTGGTGTACTGAATAATTTTTATTAAATGTTCAGTTCTGAAAAATGATAAGAAAGAAAGAATCGAACCACGAACTCTTTGGCTTCCTGTGCTTTGCATCTTGATCATGCAACACAACATCCTTTCACACTTGATCGATGTCTGTGGGTGCCTGAAGACTGCAACAGAAAGTCCAAGGCCGGTCTCTGGTTTCTGCTGGGCTTTGCAGCTCCCTGGACTTCTACAAATAGCATCTGGGAGAGTTCATCTTGTATTTTGTGGTTGGTGGTTTATTTTAAACTTGCCCTTCTTGCTGTCATATGAAGATTCAGCATCCAGCAAGCAGGGATGTCTCCACTAATCATTCTAACTGCAATATTCTCCCCAGTGTTGAGATGAAGCCATTAGTTTTCCAGTTTGGCTGTGTGGGAAGAGCCACAAGGGATTGGTTTTGGTCTCCTCAATGATCTGCTTTAATGTGTTTCTCTTTTTCTATTTATTCCTCTTTGGTAAAAGTTTAACTCTGAAGATTTGACCTTCCATCTTAAGAGCAGAGCTTTGCTTCAGGAGACTAGCTATTCTCCCCTTCCCAAAGAAAACAAATGAGCAAAAAGACAATGCGTTTCTACAAGCTTGCAAGTGCAGTGAGCCTGCGTACTCCATCTGCCTTGGATGTACAATAATCACGTGTTAACTTCTGAGAAGGAAAGAAGTTGGGGAGTGGAGATGAAATAATGGTTGGGCAGGCAGTAGACATTTACTCTTCGGTGACATTGTTTCTGGCTATGCTAGGTTTAGCCTGAGACATTGCTTGATGAGAGTTAGAGGGTCTTTTGGAGGAAGAGCAATTCCCAACATCTTTCAGAGCATTCTCAAATGAATGAGTGAACAGGGAGGATAACAAAGCTTCTGATCTTGGTGCTAGCTCCCTGCTGAATGAGGCTAATGGGTGCTTGCAGAACTCTGATTTTCTTGGGTTTGCCACACAGGGCACAGTGAAAACAGTGTTAACAGTATACGTGTGTACTCAGTAATAGCTTGCAAACCTTAATTCAGAGTGTGAGACATGCAAAGATACAGTGTGGAACTGTGTTCTGACAAACTGCCTGGCCAACAGCCGACTGCACCCTGCAAGCTGTAGGGCTCTGTTGTAGGTGGCAGAACAAAGGGATGGATGAACTTTTCAGTGAAGTGTCAGTAAAAGGTCTAAACACTCATACAGCTGCTGATAAAACTGCCTTCTAATTAGGAAAGCAGTAGTCACCAATAAGTTGCTAAATCTAACAGACTGATGGATTTAAACCCAGGAAGACAGTTTACGTTGTGCTGTTCTGAGCTTGCCCAAATGAGTGTTCCTCAGGAGGTGTTTGCTGGCTGTGCGCTAGGTTGGGTGGGTTAGTTCTCACCTTGAGTTGGAGAAGGGAGTAGTGTAGAACAGGTGTTGTTCTGGTTAGCATTAATGGGAATAACTGAAACATTTCCAGAAAATCCCTTACAGAAATTAAAATTGTGGTGGGTGTAGCGTGGTACAGCTGATCGCTATCAGCATTGCTGGGTTCTGGCTCAAAGACGAGAGCATCTTATGCATGGTTGTTAGTTCTGCATGCACTGAAGCAGTGTGACCCCACAGAGTGGGGTGGGACAGTCACTGTTTATAGTGTCACAAAGGAAGTAATGCAAAGCTGTCTTTGTGGATACCTGTACTATTGTACCTCTCATTAATAATATTGACGATGCAGTGTGTTGTGAGTATTGCTCAGAGCCAGCACACCTGGTGAGTGTCCTTTTAGCTGAATTATGTGGTTAAAGTTAAACCTCAGTGTTCCAGTTAATTAGCTGCAGTGGTGAGGGAAATGAAACAAACCTGACAATAGCAAATGGATTTACATCTGTAATAGCTGTCACTTTGAGTTGCTCTTCTGTCATTGTGTCGTCTTTATGCAAGACTGGGGAAAACCATTATGAGTATTATCGTTAAGAGATAATGACACCTGCTTATCTTAAATAGAGTCTTCTGGGGAGTGGAAGTGCATTTCATATCTGAGACTAAGTGTGTTTCTAAAGATGGAAGGAGCTGTGTTTTTGGAAATTGTTATGGCAGGATGCTTGTGCCCTTTGAATCTGCAGATGCTCCTAAAACTAGAATGAAGAATAAAGTAGGACTAACAAGGTATCGTTAGTCTCCTTTTTAAGCTCACAGAATCAAAAATACATAGTTGCTGGGGAAAATATTCAAACATTTCTCAATTTGCTTGCATAAGCTCTCTAGATGGTTGTTTTGCAACTTTGGTCCTTTCTCATAAAGTAACGACCCCTTTACCTTGAAATGCAATTTGAGGGGAAGAGCAATTCCTGAGCAAAGAACAGTATAGGATGTGAATTGCAGAGGCCACTTATGCAGGATACTGGGAAATAATGATCATGTGGAAAAATGTACACAGTTTAATTAAGCACATTGATTAAATCAATATGATTCAAACAGCTTAGTGCTCCAATCAGCTTAATCTCATTAAATATAATTCAGGCCTCGATAATTGATTAATAATGCATTATAGTTTATGAATTATTGACTTCAAGTTATTATAACTGCTGCTGCTTGCATGGCAACCGGTGTTGCATGTTAATTATGAAAGGTCCAAGCTCTTGTCTCTTAAATAACTTTTTGAAAGCTGTAGATGACGTATCTCCTAGTGAAATGGATCAAATTTGATCAACGCCTTATTGGAGTTAGCCTGTCCCAAAGGAAAACACACTCCTTAAAGGAAGCTCTTGTTTAATAATGCTGAAATAAGGAGGTAGAATGTCTTGCTTTGGTTGGTAACGATCTCTCAAGCAGCCAGAAGAACTGCCTGTAGCAATTCATCTGGAGTGCTAAACCTGGCATCGTGTGGTTGAAAACAGTTCACAACAGCAAATTTATCTGTTGTTCTTGTGGTATCGTGTGCTAAACCTCTTCCAGCATGCACACACTAGCTAATGCTGCTGAACCCTTAGGTCACGTCTGTGTGCCAAATATAAAGCAATCCAGTCCCCCATATTTGTCTGGATGCTGAGTGGCTTCAGTGAGAAAGCCCAACAGGTGGTTATTATGCCCAACAGTGGCATTGCTATGCTGCCAGTGTTATACAAAAAGAGCAATCCATTGTTATTATCGATGACAGTGTCAGGAGAGATATTAAGAACTGCAGAAAACCTCTGCTCCTCAGGTAGTTTCTCTATTTGACTGCACTGCCACTGAACATCAACAGGTGTTTTTGTCTCAGATTGCTTGTCTAGCTGGACAGGTGCTTAGCATGGTCCAAACTGCAATCTTATGCAGAAAGGGTCATCTAGCATTATGTTTCCTTAAAATATACCATTTACAGAACCTGTTCTGCTTTTCCCTTTAGTCTCCTTTGCATCTCTCAGCTCCTTTTGATTATAGTTAAAACTCAACAGATTTTAGTGTGTATAGAAATCGAGATTATGATTAAAGCAACATGTGGAGAAAACCCCTTTTTTTGCTTTATTCTTGCAGCTTTGTCTGTGTGCATCTTTCTTCAATTGAAAGTTGGCTCCTAATTTGCAGGGGTGCCAGGCAGAGGTGTTGGTTTCTCTCTTTGCCTTGTACCAAACACTTTGTTTTTGGTGACAGGAAGAGTCAGCTGTTGTGAAAACTGTGATCCTCTTTTAATGCAGAAGAAAGGCTGAATAAAATTGTCATGTATTCTACAGTGCTAAATAATTACAGAACTGAGAATATGATTTTTCCCCGTTTGAATAGGCAGTTTATCAAGCATCTGAAGCACTGTTCTCCAGGTACACAACACTGCTAGTGTGTGCTCTAAATTTCTCAACATTGTTTTTCAATTTCAAACATCTTGCTCTTCTTTCTGATCTCCCAGTCACAACAGTGTGGCACCCTGTTGCATGAAAAGCAGACAAATTCTTGCTAAACTGTGTTCCTGCTTGAGTATCTGGTCTGCTGCCATAGATGTGGAACCTGGTTGAACGCAACATGAAATAGGTGAGGCAAACATGCGACTCTGCAGGCAGGGGCTAGTATTTTTCCTGATGTACCGACAGGTCTTTGAATCCTAGTACTTGGTGGAAGTGACTCAGCTAGCACAACTTTGACACTGTGGTGAGCGTTCTGTGATTTATATCGATGTATTCAGTATTAATATATTGAACCCAATTAGTAAGGGCAGCAAGCACAGAAACCACTGAACAAGGATGCTAAAAATGGGACTGGAATCATAGACAAATGCAGTGTTTTTATCCAAACAGAGAAAGTGAGCGTTAGGGTAATCTCTCTCCCTGACACCCTTTGCCTTATGCCAGCAGAACAGCCATCTGAAGTGATAATGTGCACTGCAATGGGTGCTCCTAATTAATCTCTAGTTTTTTGCTTATTATTTTCTTTTAATAAACTTCCTTCTGATATTTGGAAATGTCTTCCAAACCCTCCTCTTAAGGGGGATAGCATCACAGAATTTTCTGCTGCTTCTTTAGCATTGTGTTACCTTTTTTCTTCAAATTATAACAGTCTTATCTTTTTCCTCAGAGACTTGGAACCTTTGCATGCCCTTTCCAGACAAGAAATATTCCGATTAACCGCATTTTCTGGAACACAAGTTAGCAATGTCATTCTTGGTTGGTATTGACTGGGGACTAGAACATCAGTAGTGCTTAACTCTGGCTATAATCCAGCCTTGCAGAGCATCAGAGCCTTTTCAGACATGCTAATGAACTAAACATCTTGAAAATCTAAGCCAGCACCTATCTTAGTCACAGTTATTTTCATTTATGATTGGTTTCTCAAGTGCATCACAAGTGCCTTCTCATGGGAGTGTGGCACTACTTGTGTCTGTGTTAAAAGTGATTGAAAGTTATGAATGAAACTGAAAATTGTTTGATCATAGGTATTTTTTATATTGCTTTGGAAATTTGAAGCCAGCTGCTTGGAACACATCTATCTCATCACACCCTAGCATTGGCCTCACTGCGGTGGAGCTACAAGCTTCTGCAGGAGTGATAAGCTATGTGAACTCTTGCTTTAGCAGGAGGAAAAATAATGGTCTTCGGTCCCTTAGGTGGAAACAACTCCAGATTCTCTGCTTCCAGTGGCCAATCCGTGTGTCTGGTAGAGGTATTGAAAATAAAGCCCAGCAGGGCCCCCCAGCAGCTTTTATTTCCCCAAATGGTGAACGAGCATTGAACTCCTACTAGGCTTCCTTATCAACTTCAAATCATGGGATGAAAAAAGCTCCTCTTCATTTCAGTGAGCTGCACATTTCCTGTGCCCAGCCATAAATTCCAGTCACACGTGGTCCTGTGGGGCATATGCTAAAAGGTCAACGTGGTACTGTATAAATTAGCCAGATGGCATAAATTAACCAAAGAAGTATTTGAACGGAGTTAAATCTGTTTTCAATGTGATAGAGACGGGATCTGTGAGGGAGCCATAATTTTAGGGTCAGATTGACTGTGGAGACTGAATATCATTACGAGCAAAGTGCTCAGTAAGGTTGAAGAGTAAATGCTTATGTCTTGTGGTGAAAGCAGAGGTCAGGAAGGGGTTTCTTCCAGCTGATCATAATATTGCCCAGTTGGTCATGTGTCTCCCTGCACATGTTATTGTTTTTCACAAATTGTAAGGTGTGGAGGACTATTGATGCAGGATGTAAAGTGGGTTGGCCTGATGGGGTTGCCCTTCAACACCTGTGTTAAATCTGTTGCTTCTGGTTAGTAGAGCTGAAGCTGGGGATCTGCAGGCTGTGAATAGCTCTTGCTCCTTGAATAAAAGGCCCCTAAGAAGGTGTGTGTTGTCTCTGGGTTAGAAAGGTAAGAATAAGGGGTTTGGAATAGTAGAAATGTTAAATTTTTTCCCCAGTTGTCCCTAACCTCTCTCTGGAAGGCTGTTCAGAAGTACCTTCTAAGAGGAAATGAGCTGCTGGGCTAAGCCAGGGATCCAGTTTGGATTGGCTTTACCTTCTCAGTGATAGCTACTGGGCAAAATGTGGACGTGGAATTGAGGGGCAGGGCAGCTGGCAGGTTGGCCTTGTGAAAGAGCTTGCCATATCTGGACATGCACTGAGCACAGCACATCTACCAGCTGCTGTCAAACCCAGCAGCTGCCGCCTCAGAGAGCAGTTTTTGTCTCTGTTTCAATATTTTTTCATTTCTGGAACAGAAAAGTTGTGCTGATTCACAGATTGAGCTAGATACAGATTGCTTTCTTATGCCTGATGATCTCATGGGAACCAAAGATTTCTTGACATGTACTGGAGGAAGATTGGGTAGAGTGGGCACTAATGGGCTCTGCCACTCCTAGAGCAAACCATTGCTTGTAGTTTGCTATTGCAGCTTGGGGACAGTTCTGGTGAAGAGGGTGAAGTGCTGCACAGTGTGTTAAAGAAGCCCTGGGCTGTGACAGAAACCAGTGTGTGCCCTACTAACAGGGAAGCCTGCTCCCCTTAGGTGTTTGTTTTCATGATTTTTGTGGATCTTGCATTTCTCACTCTAACAAAAGGCTTCTGCTCTACACGGGCAAACCCCTCCTCAATACACAGAACTAACAGACTGGTGGGAAATGGTGTGGGTGGCTTTGTAATTTTCGTGTTGTTTTCACCTTTATCCTTCTAAATTGGGAAGTTTCTTGGTGCTTTGAAATATTGGCTGGCTGGCTTGGAGAGACTGTTGCAGCTCATTTTAAAATAGAAAAGTAATTCACCTGATAGCTCGAGGCTTTGAAAACTTTCTGGAAAACATTAATCCAATTTCCGAATTTAATGTTCCAAGCTATGCTTTCTTGTGTGATAAAGGCTGACCGAGCTAGTCATGTATTACGAATGATCGGAGTTGTTTGGATTGTGTGGAACAACTTTACTGCATGTTTGCCAGAGCTGCAAGCGGAGAGTTTGTTCAGCCACCCTGCCCCCATCTGTGTGAGGGGGGGGGCTACAGTCATGAAACATAGCAAACAGCATCTCTCTGTGATGATCCTTGTGTTAATCTGCCCGAGAGCATTAGTGAGTGAGGAGGCATTTCCGCAATGCTCTGCATGCATTTGTTCTCCTGGTTTTGTATCTGTGATTCTGAACACCTGCTACTTGTAGTTCCCACCTGTAAGCTGGTTTTGCTGGGAGGGTCTGTGCAGATTTCTGCCTGACCTGTTTAACTGAGTTTAATTCCCCTAATTGGGAAGCGGAATCCATTGCTTGGTGACTGATTCAGCCAATCTCACACCGGTAAATTAAGTACAGCAATATATTGAAATCATTAGTTTGCAGGCACCGCTCGCTGATGCTTTTGTTGCTTATAACTGACAGGTTCTAGAAACAAGTATTTGCGATTAATGGGCTGCAATTACACAGCAATCCTGAAATGAAATAGAACTAAAAATACCCTGTAATGATTTTTAAAATGCTGCTCTGTTAACGAGAGGATTTGTCCATCTCCACATCAAAGCGACACTTGTTAGCTCTCTGAGCTTGCCCACCTGTTTCTAGGGCAGAAATAGAAATTACTAATAAACAAGTGGAGACAGCTGCTATGTTCAGATTGCAAATGTGCTGATAAGATCAACTAGTTGACAAGTGAGATGGTAGATGCTGCAAAGTGCACTGGTGTTCATAGAGAGCTAAACTTGGACTTGTGTATGAATTTATGCATTTATTATGTGGTCGTTGGACTTTGGTTTCTACCTGACAGAAAAACAGAGCTTGTAGTGTCAAGGGAGGTCCTTCTCCCTCTCTCCTCTGCACCAGTGAGACCGCGTCCTGGAGTATTGTGTCCAGTTCTGGGCCCTTCAGGTCAAGAAGGACACAGGGCTGCTGGAGGGTGTCCAGTGTAGAGCAACAAAGATGATGAAGGAAGTAGAGCACCTCCCTTATGAGGAAAGATTGAGGGAGCTGGGTCTCTTGAGCTTGGGGAAGAGGAGGCTGAGGGATGACCTCATGGATGTCTATAAATAAGTGAGGGATGGCTGTCAGGAGGACGGGGTCAGGCCCTTCTCAAGGTCATCTGGCGATAGGACAAGGGGCAGTGGTTGCAAGCTGGAACAGAGGAGGTTCCATATAAGTATCATAAGGAACTTCCTCACAGTGAGGGTGACAGAGCATTGGAACAGGCTGCCCAGGGGGGTTGTGAAGTCTTTTCTGGAAATGTTCAAGACCCACCTGGATGTCTTCCTGTGTGATTTGGTCTAGGTGAACCTGCTGTGGCAGGGGGATTGGACTAGATGATCTTTTGAGGTCTCTTCTGATACCTAATGATTCTATGATACTATGATTCTCACTCTGGGTCATTTTGGGTGCTCTCTGATTTCACCTGAACCATTTTGAGGTATGATTTCACAGAATGTAGGTGAGGAACAGTACTAGAAAGTGTCTCTTCTGGCCTCCAGACTAGAAGGGTAGGTGGAAAGTAGTGTTTTGATGTCCCCAGCAACCCATTACACCTGTGAACAGGCCTCCAAACACATTGCTAGTTTTGTCAGAATAGTTTTTCTTAAGGTCTGTGGGATCTCAAAGAAGTTCCCTGCATTTTTCTTCCTGCTCCATCTTTATGTTAATGAACTTAGCATAATGAAATCAGACCCCAGAACCAACAGGACTTGTTCCAGATCTTAACTCTGCTTCCCAAAGAGGACTTTTTTTCAGTAACACTCAGAAAATCATATCAATCAAATCACTAGCGCATTTAGAATTTAATTTGCTCTATCAATTGCAATTGTAGTGCTACTTAGCTGTGGGGGGGAAGAAATCCCACATAATTTTCCTCGCCGGTTTCCAATTCATTTTACAAGCTTTTTCTTTTTCTTCCTTCGTTGAATTTGCTTAACGAACTGTTTGGAAGGTTTTCTATCTCAGCCTGGGTGCTGCTTCTGTGTCTTTGCAAGGAACAAGGTTGAATAAAATAGGCTGAAGTTTTTATTAAGACGTGGTGGGGTCAAAGTGTTAAGTATCAGTGAATGAAGAGTCAGAACAGGGTTGGAGGTAGTTTTTGACCCAGAGATAAAGACTGGTGGATGACTTTGGGAAGATAGATATTAGATGTTAGGTTTACTTGGTTGGTTTTAGGTTGGACTAGATGATCTTTAAGGTCTTTTCCAGCCTCATCATCATCATTGTGATACTGTGATATTATAAGGGATTGTAGAGTCGTGTATAGTGTCTCTCAAATGTTCTAGACCCCTCGATTTTTCAAGAAAACCAAAGAGCCGTGCTAGGTACCATTTTCTTTCCTTGTTCTTCCCTTAGGGCTTTCATGTCACCTTCCACTGTCTCCCCAAGTGTGAAAGCATGATATAACAGTGATGGGTGCCATGGTACCATAGTACTCTGCAAATGTGAGTGTATATGCTTATTTTAGGAAGGGTGGGTGGGTTTCAGAATGGAAATGAGACAACTGTGTTGAAGCATCATGGTATAGGGCAATTCATGTAACTGAGGGCTCTACTGATGAAGTTTACATGCAGGATTCAGTTAACTTTTAAGGCTAGTGCAAAGAGGTGCTGGTGCTTTGAAATAATTGATATGTAGGGATTAACTTCTTGGGTTAATATGCATGGCAAAGGATACTTCAGGACTGAGGTTTGGGGAAACAGATCCTGAGCTTTCAACTCTGTGACTGACTTGCATTTTATCCTTGGGCAACTTGTTTTTGTACATCCCTTCTTTCTGAGCTTGGAAGATGTTTGAAATGTATAATCTTCAACAGGTAAAGTATTGCAAGAGAACATGGGAGAGATGCAATTTGTTGTTGGCATCAGTGTGACTTTTGGACAGGTCTCCCTAGGTTGCTTTGGTCCCATGGTGAACACCTTATAGAAGACTGTGACTAAGGATTAAAGCGGAGACAAAATAAAGCAGTGTTTAAGACGAGGCTGGGGTGTCCCTGCCCATGGCAGGGGGGTTGCAACTGGATGATCCTGTGGTCCCTTCCAACCCTGACCGATTCTATAACTACTTCCCAGGGAAGGTGACGGGGAACTGGAGAGGACTCCCCAGGGGGTTTGTGGAGTCTCCTTTTCTGGAGTCGTTTGAAATCTGCCTGGATCTGGTCTGGGTGTCCTGGTGTGGCAGGGAGATTGGACTGGATGATCTCTTGAGATCCCTTCCAATCCATGATGATTCTATGATTCTAAATGGAAGGACAGGAAGTATTTAAATTCTTTGTGGGTCTGCACCTACAAAAAAAAAAAACCACCCAGTGAGGCTTTTACTGTAAAAATGAGGCTGTAGTGGATAACACAGCAGAAACAACTATCAGTGACTTGATTTTTCCTGTATGCTCATTGTGCCAGAGGTGGTATTTCTGGAAAATTACATTGTCTTAATATTTTTTTTCAGTCTTTCCTACTCCTGTAGGCTGGTGTAAAAAGTGCAACCAGAGCCAAGGTCATTCCTTCCTCCTTCAGACCAGCACTGGACAGGGTAGGCTGTAACAAGATTAGTGTCTCAGCTGTTTTGTCACTTTATAGTGTTGCAGGTCACCCTAACACAGCTTGGGAATTCATAGTGTGGCAGAATAGCAAAGTGCATTTAGTAGAGCAGACACTGAAGACCGTTCTTGAAACTCAGTCCTGTAAATCCTGGCCTCTGGCAGCCCAAGCTGTTTAGTTATGTTTTATGAATCGGGTCATATCGTGTCTGTCACAGCTTCCAGATGCCAAACTCCTTCTGTGACAGTTTTGTCAAGCATTTTGAAAGGACACAAAAACAACAGCCAGAGGGTCACCAAGAGGCACAACTCAACTCATGGAAATTGCTCCTCATAAAGAGCAACTGGTCAGAGGCAAATGAATAAGTAAGAGACAGATGACGGACCTGGGTCTTGGGGGGGTGGTACCCCCACTATACACCTTCCTGTGTTAAGCAGTTTGTAACTGGATGAACAATAAAAATGTGGTGACATGCTCCTAGTCCCTGTGCTGAATAGGTGATGGGCCTGCAAGCTATGCATGATGTCTGTAGAGAGTCATGAAACCATCCTTCTGCTCATAAATGATGACTTGCTGCTTAAGTTCATACTCTGTACCATCTCCTTCTAATCAAGATGCTCCCATGACCCACCTTCTATCTTATCAAGATCTTTCCTACTAGTTGGGATGTCACTTGCAATACAGAGACCATGACCTTATTTGTCAGCAGATCAGGATATAACTTGAAATTAGGCTCAGCCTGGGAAAAATAATTGCTGCTTGCACAAAGGGTAGTGCTGGTGAGATGCTCCCCATGCAATCATCGAACCTGCCTCAAATAAAATCTAATGGACAGAAATCAAATAAAATCAAATTAAAGCATGTGGCTAAT
Organism: Upupa epops; assembly: GCA_013397515.1. Taxonomy (NCBI): domain Eukaryota; kingdom Metazoa; phylum Chordata; class Aves; order Bucerotiformes; family Upupidae; genus Upupa; species Upupa epops. Next base: position 46,956 of record VZRI01011584.1, read on the forward strand.
GCATGCAAAGTCTAAAATGAATTTGGGTTGCAAACAGGCAGTGAGCCTGAATAGTTGATTCCTCCATCCATGAAGGAAGTGTGCTAAATAATACAGAAAGCAAAAACAATTTAAGGAGAACTTTTAATTTTGGAAGATGACAGGGATGCTAGATGGCAGGTGAAGGTCATTTTTTTGCTGTAAGTTGTTTTTCATTACCTGTATATTCTTGTAGTTAGAAAACATCAGTAAAAGTCTCCTCATATTTTGAAACCGAGGTATTAGCATAAAAAGCTTTGTTATATATAGCAGGAAAATAAATCATCTTTGCAATGCTAGCCATTAGCCTGTCATGACTATGATTTACAGGGGGTTTCTTTTATTTGAATAAGTGTTTCTTTTAAAAGCAGTCTGATAGTTTACGGGGCAGAAGATTAAATGGTAGTGAATGCACTGAAATGTAATGGTTTTCATATGAGTACTGCTTATGGCAAGTAAGAGAGGAGCTCGTGCTGTGGATTGTAAAGGCTGCAAAGAGTGGCAGAGCTACAGTGGATGGGTTCTGTGGTTGTGTCAACTAGAGAAGTTCAAAGTTCTGTGGAAATGTTGGGATGAAAATGCACAGAGGCACCGGGGCAAAGGAAATGTCTCACGGGGTCAACTTTGTGAAGCTAGTCTGTACTGCACTTCTGAAGTTCAAGCTGATTAGCAGCCATTGCACATGCTGTTAAATTATTTGCCTAAAAGACTATTCCACAGAGGAGTTTTTTCAAGTAAACTGGATATCCCTAAGAAGCTATGAAATAAAGAACATAAACATCTCGTGAAAACTTGCACTGTTACAATAGTAAATGGAGTGGTGAGGAAGGACTTCATGTGTTCCCGTTCTGGAACTGTCAAGACTGGTTTTCTATGCTTTATAGTGACTTGTGAGGCAAAATAAAAAGGGGGGCATTTTTCCTTTCTTTAGTTGTCTTCTCACCTTACTCTAAGAAGAAATAATTTCTCACAAAAGGTAGTCTTTCGCAGACAGCAGTCTTCCTAACTGGGCGTTCCGCTCCCTGTAGTGATTGATGTAAAAAGAAATTATTAATTAGAACTCTTTTCACTAGCATCTGAAGTGAAGAACTGAGTGACTGCTTAGTATCTTGACACATTCTGTCTGACATTGCTGCATGTTAACTATTTTATGCAAAGGCAAATTTTTTTCTACATAGATCTCTATCAGGAGAGAAAAAAATCAAAAATCGTATATTCTGCTTATGACCAAAACAACTAATGTGAGCTCTTGGTCTGAGGTTTGGACACAAAATGCTAAAAAGATGAAGTTCCATTCTCTGTATTGCAGACGCAAAGTTCTAATGATGACACTGTGGTCTTTGTTCAGATAAAACTTAGCAGTAGGCTTCTTGTCAAGGCTGAAATAGGCAGGAATCTGTACCTTTCGGGGGTGGGCAGTAGGGTAGTCTTCCATTTTAAAGATATCTCTGTTTCACTGTAGGACTAAACAATTCTAGTTTAGTAGAATTGTGCTTTGTGTCTGCTGCAGTATGTGCCATGTGGTCTAGAAGATCAAAAATCATGCTGCTTATGTCACGATGGTGGAGCCGACACCAGTTTTGCTGTTACGATGATCTGATTGAAAGATCTTTTATGTTGCTGTTCTATTTGCATTCTCTTAGTTGTTTGCTATCAAGAGAATTCATTATTTAAAAGCAGGAGACAGTTTTACCAATCTGTTATCTGTGGGAAGAGACAATTTCCTTTGGGATCTGCTCTGGGCAATGCGGTAGATGTAGAATTTAGCACAGACTTGGACAGCAATAATGTAAGGATCAATTTAGTGACACCACAAATGAGGTGAAGCTGAAGAAGGAGCTTTGCTGTGAAGTTGTTGATGTGTTAGAAGTGTTGGAAGGTGTCGTTTGTAGGCTTGTCTGTTTTCTCCAGCTTTTTCCTACGTACCAAAACACTCAAGTTAAAACTCGCATGGCTTGCCCGCTTGAAGAAAAATAGAGGATAATATTTGTAAGAAACATTCCCTGCTAGGATTTATCTAGAGCAATGGAGTGATAAATATCAAATCAAGTGAAGACCAAGAATTTAATTTTTCCCATCAGAGCCAATCTGTGATGCTTTTTATCTTAACAAAAATTGATATTTTATTCCTTTGATAATGAGAGGCTCTGATTGCACTTCCTTTTAATATATTTTATCTCTTACAAGTCATTCCCTGAGGAAGGCCTCAAGTCAGAGGCAGAGATGGATTTGTGCCTCTTAAAGGCACAACAAATATTTAAGAATAACTGTTGCTTTGTGCTGCAGGTGGCATTAGGCAGGCTTTAAATCTCTGTTCTGTATAGTCAGTTTATGGGTGGTGGTGGGGAAAGCTCTTTACTCTAGAATTTGTCTTCTGTATAGCGGAACAGCTTGAAGGACTACACAGCAGATAACTTATTTCCCTGTTAAATTTGGCTATTATTCCCAATGGTGAAAGCAATACTGACAGATGCTCCAGTTTTTTCATGTCTGTTTTAGGGCTAACAGCCCCAGTGCTGATTCTAAAATGATCTAAGCCTGCTGCAGTTGCCCAAAGACTAGACAAAATGTTGAGCTCTCCACACAGGTTTTTACTTTTCCTCTCCTGCCTTGGTTCCCAGAAAGGTTATCTAGAAAAATAAGGCCTTTAGAACTGGATCCGCTGAAATCAGTTACAAACACGTGTTGGGTTATTGCTGTCCTCAGCTGCTGCAAGATTGCTGTGTACAGAATAGCTTTTTGTGCTCTGGGCAATATGGTTTTAGTGTTAACTTCTACCTCTCCGTGGGGGAGACTCTTCAATATAACTTGCTGATATTCCACCTAAATGTTCCTTTGTGAAGTTTCAGCCCATTAACCCTGGCTTCACCCCTGTTTAGTCCTCAAAGCAATTCTTCTGGCTGTTATACCTGTTCTCAAAGTGATGGCAGAGAAGAACATAGAGACAGTGTGCTTCCAAAGAGGAAGACAAGGGCTGAAGCATTAGTTACAATGTAGAAGCCATTTTCTCCTGGCGTGTGCTCTGAGGGTGTCCCTCTGCAAGCAACTCCTGCTGCAGCCTGTCCATCTGCCGCCCTTTGTTTCTACAGGGAAGCTATTAATGCCATCCGTGGAGCCAGGGCCATGGCTGGAGGGCAGCTCGTGCCTCTGAATTCACAGCTCAGTGATGCTCTGCCCTCTAGGTGCAAAGTCAGCTTGATCCCTTCAGGGATCAGATACTCTGAGGTCTCTCTGGCTAGGGATGTGACTAGAAAGTGCAGAGTTTTTTCTCTTCTGATTTTGAAATGTGCCTTGCAAATGAGATAGATGGGCTGTGAGTGGGTAGTGTATCTATAGAATGAAATGTAAAAGCAAGGGTTGAAAATATTGCTGTTTTGGACCTGAAGCCTATTAAAGTCCTGTCTGTCCTATTTGGGCAAATTCTCTCAAAAGTATCATGTGTCACCAAAATCCCATTAAACTGTCACATAAATTATCAGACTTTCCTTTTTCCATCACTGTGGATTACCCAGGGAGATATTTTTATGACAATGGAAGCTTTTTCAGTCTGCTCCTCCTGCCCGATTTCATTTCAGATGAAATCCTTCTCTCAGAAAAGAGCCTAGAAATTTCATAGCTGGATCTCTGCACTCTGCCTGTACAGCAGTTTTCCTGTAGGTCTCTGCTGTACTTATCTCTTGCTTGCACCTTCTCTTAGGCATGGGACAGTTTAGGGCAATGTCACTAATAATATTGATAGAGAATACTGTACAGAAGTCTTGAGGGATGTCTTTGAGCCTTCTGAGCATACACTAACTGGTTCTTCTCTCAGGCCAGTGTGTTTTTTGTTAATAAAAAAATCCAGAAGGTGAGAGTCACATATGTACCTAACTGGAAAATACTTCCTTTCCCACTTGCAGTGTCTCCGAGGTCTTGTGTCTCTGCAAGGCAATCTGTGTTTTTCCTGTGCTAGCTGAAAAACACAGGGATTGATGGCCAGGCTGTAGCAGTACAAAATACTTGAGTATCTGAAATTGCCTGCTGCCATAGAACAAATTAAGGCGGTAATGTGCATGCTATAGCAGCATGGGATGATAGATCCTTGCTTGCCTTTGACACGTAATCTGGAGCTCCCTACATCAACTAGGTAGATGATCGGTAGGGAGGACTCTTAGAGCTGATATTAGTGTTTACCTCACATCCCGATCCATGGGTGTGTACACAGAAGGTGAGAACTGGTAGACCCAAACATAATAGAGGGCCTTTGGAAGATAATTGCTACTGAAAGAAATTTCACTAGTTGTGTTACTACAATCTTAAACTGGTAGGACTGTCACTATAACAGCCAGCAAGACAGACCTTTCCATTGAATATTTCTGACCGACACGTGGGCAGAAGCCCAAACAATGTCAAAACATCATGATGTTGATCTATTTCTGATTAGTCGCTACTTAATGGCTAATATTTAACATAAAGTGGCTAACACGAAGGCAGTAAGCAGACACCTTGCATCGAAGAGATCAAAGGAGGTGGATGAGGTTCCCAGTGGCCTGGAATAGTGTTTTAAACAGTTCTCAAAACATAGGTGATTCCAGAGGACTAGAGGGGAATCTTGGATCGAATTTCTGAAGGGGTAGAGGAACCTGTGACTATAGGTCTCATACTGATGCTGTTCTGGGTACTGTGGTGGACTAGCTTGATGGCTTTAGGGTGTTGGAGTGAGGAGGGGGACAGCCTTTTCTCCATGGTGGAGAGTAATAGGATGAGAGGAAATGGTTACGAGCTGCACCAGAGGAGGTTTTGCTGAATGTTAGGAACAATTTCTTCACTGCAGAGGTTATCAAACATTGGAACAGGCTGCCCAGGGCAGTAGTGGATTTGTCATCCTTGGAGATGTTTAAAGGGCAGATAAACATAGTGCTGAGGGGGACATGGTTTAGGGGCAACCTGGCAGCACTGAGCTGAAGGTTGGACTTGATGCTCGTAAATGTCTCTTCCAACCAAGGGTATTCTGTGAATAAGGACTTAGCAGAAAGTAGGTATGTGGTCACACCAGCGAAGTTAGCTCGCTACAGACTGGCTTGGCTGAGAGACAGTAACTTGCATTTCTTTTTGCTCAGACTAGTCCCTGTGGACGGTGAGAACAACTGATTGCTATCTCCTTTTATAGCCGCCTTTTTCAATTTAAAGGTTATCTCCTTCCTCTCTGTTCATCTTTCAGAGTTTTAAATCCAATTTCTTCAATTCTTCTCTGTAAGTTATGACTTATGAACCTTTTATCATTGTTAATGACATCTTCAGTTTTCATCAAATTAATTTTTAAACTATGATGGTCAGCAGTGAGCAGAGCAAGGCAGCTATTTGTTTTGTTCATTGGGTTGAGCAGAGCGAAGTAGCAACGTTCCTTCTCTTAGCTCTGATGTTCGTACTTCCCAGGAGAGGTGCTGTTTTTGGAACTGCTTTGCATCACTAACTCATCTGCTGTAACCCCCTGATCCCTCTTGGCAGTTCTTCTCCATAACCATCTTGATTTTACTCCTTTGGAATCTGGCTGAGGGGAGTGGGAAGACCTGCTGGAGCCTGCAGTTCTGTGATTCAGGAGACCTTGACAGGGCCAGTAGCAAATGTGGTCAAGCTCCCCCTACAGAGCTATAAAGGAAACCCCTGAGGGCATCAGTGACTAGGGTTCAGGAAGCTCAACCAGGGAGCAGTGGTTTCCACCCGGCAGAAGGCTGTGTCCTCTCTAAGCTCTGCACCCACCACAACACATGCAGCTGCCACAGAGCTAGAGCTGCCATGCTGGTGTGAGGCTGCAGCTGGTCTTATGTCAGTACTGGCTAGCAGCAGTGAGAATTCCTATGGGATGTGTACCCAGGAAGGGAAAGTCCTCCACTATGGGAGAAATTAAATGCAAGGCAGTTTAGTAGGATAGCTGCCCTGAAAGAGTTACGTGGCTTCAGTTTGGAAGCCTGATGGTAGCTGAGCAGCTCAGAGGGTGTGCAGAGTGAGGTAGGGTATGCTAGTGAACAGTGAGTTGGCATATCCAAACTTGGATGGTAACACAGTGATTGGATTAGCCGGTCTAATTTGGGTGCGCACACTTAAAACAGGGATGTTGTAAACTAAAGCAATCTGTAAAGGGTTATAGTAGGTTTTTCCATGGGTGTGAGTTCTGAAAATAAGGTTCGCTTGTTCACCAGTGTTCTGTAGGAGATATGCTTTGATCTGAACAGCAGTCATTTCACATGGGCTCCCTGTGGCTTCAGAAGTAAAGAAGGTCATGATAAATAACAGTAGTGGTTCCTGCCCCCTTCAGGAATTTTGGAGTCAGTCCCTAAATGGCCTTCAGAACTTGCTTACCTGTTTTCTGGAGTTAAAAACCAGCAGCAGTAGGCTGTCGGGCTGCTTAAAAGCTGTGCAGACTGTTCCCATATTCAGCTCCCTGATCATCGCTGATTCAGAGGTGAACAAATTCATAACACATGCACGAAAGCAGGTTGCCAAGCAACTTGGAGCCTGAAACTCACCCACCAAGCTCTGAAGGTAGGGACCTGGCAGCCAAGGCAATTTGTAATGTTCATGTCTTTTTCTTCAGCAACAGTAATAATACTTGTAGCATTGATCTATTTAAGAAAGGACTAGAAGGAATTGATAATTCTGGAAAACGCCAGCTGGTTCCGTTGGCCTATGTGTTTTGTTTCTGTCTTAAGACGCCTTGGCTTTTGGAGCATTTAGCCTTAAGCAGGGTCAATAAGGAGACAGTAATGTTGGGTGGAGGGAGATGCAGAGGAAAGAATTATTCTGTCTTAAGGCAGAGAAGAGACTCACAACTGGTGGAAGTTTCAGGTGGGGAGTAAAGTGCCTGACACAGATTCTGCCTCAGATCAGCCTCATCTTTTCTGTGATGTCAGTATTTGATGCTTTTTTACAAAAATAGTTTAATATATTCCTTGTACATCACACCATATCCTGTCTTCTCACTGGCTTTGTGTAACTGTGTAGCCTTGGGCATATCAGATGTATCCAGGACAGGATGCAGCTGTGACATGCATGCAAGAGCTATGTGATGGTGCTCCTGTTTACCCACCATTTGACTCTCTGAATACCCTGTGGTGGCCACAGCTAATTAAATCAGAAGGGAGAGTTTAGCTTTCATGGGTTCTTCTACTCTGTCCTGGGGAAAACTTGACCCTTTGATTTGTAATGCTCATGATAGTTATCCTGTATTTGGGCATAAGGGAGGGGAAAAAAAACCCTTGTGTATTAGTGTCCCTGGGCTTAAGGGGAAAACAAGGTTTCTGTGTTAATGGCTCTGGACTTGGTGTTGAAAGAAGACAGAGGTATGCAGGAGCACAGCTGGAAAAATTCCAGTCTAAACCTGGATCTAGGTTGAATTTCTCACATGCTGTGTAAATAATTCCCTCTGCTCCTGAGAAAATCTGAGCCCTGTGTTGTTTCAATGCCCTGTCCCTTTACAAATGGCATGGCTGAAATCTCAGCTTGAAATGATTTAGCACATCAGTCCAGGTCAGGGCATCAGGAACTGCATTTCATTTCTTTTCTGTGCCCCTCTTGATGAGGGACACTGCTGCATTAATGGGGTTTTGTTCATTTCTTTCAGGTTGCTCTTTTCCCAACTGGTGTCACGATTAGTGATATCAATGTCACTTCTTGGTGAACCTTGGTGATGACATGACTAGAGGAGGGTCCCTATAACAGACAGGAGATTAAGCAGCAAGTTAGCAGTACTGGGAGAACAAAGCTCTTATTTTCATGCATATATATCCACAGTCAAAGTGAGTAAAGAGAAAAGGAGATGGGAAGTGATACATTAGTAGAATTATTACTCAAAGGGTTTTTGCTCAAAGTTTTGAGAGAGGAATCAGTGATGCTTTTCATCTCTCACCTCGGGTATTGTGGTGCCACGTTATATTCCGGGCATGTTGAAAATGTAACACAGTGTAACGAGACATGATCTGTTGGATAAGGCTTTATGTAGCATGAAAAGGTTCCTCTGCTTTCTCTTTTTATTATTTACATTCCCAGAGAAGGTTATGTGTCATGTGGGCTTTGCAGAGATAAATGGCTAACCTGAGCTTTCTGGCAGCTTCCCCAGAACTTGGGGAGGATCTGCTGAAGTGTTAGCCTGAGGATTGTGGAGATTTAAGCTCAGTTTTGAGCTTGGGAGTATGTATATAAGAGAGTCTGTGGTTGTGTGTCCTGAAGACAGGTTTAGCAGAGGGCATGAGGAGGTAGGTGGTGTGAGAGGCTCGGAAATAGCAGAGAGAAGGGCAGCTGGACACCAGTGTAAACCAGTAAGCTTTCCTGGGTGGTGCTGAGGTAGTCATGTCAAGAATGTAATAGTGGGGGCGTGTGGAAGTCAGGAATGTAATGACACAATCATAGAATCGTTTAGGGTCAGAAGGGACTTTGAAAGATCTTCTAGTCCAATACTTGACTGAGATCTGCCATGTGGAGAACTTGGTGCTCACCACTGCTTTCCTGGGATCTAACGTTTGTCACAGTTAATACAATCATTTCAAGGAAGGTAGTAACTAGATAAAGCATAAGGTGGAGTGAATCCTGCCTGCCACAGAGCCAAGTCTTTGTTTCCCAGGTGTTTCAAGGGGCAGCAAGTTTTATGGCTATGTCTCTAGCTCTCTGCTCTGTTTGTTGCTTCATTAGTCTTCATGCTGGGTGCAGCCTGAGGGAGCTCAGGATTGGAGATAGGATTTGGCTGTGATGGCTCCCATGAAGGGAGCAGACAGTTAACAAGCTCTGTGGTTTCCTTGCTGCTACAGACCTTTGTTGTGATTCTCTTGTGGATGAGATGTCAGAGCTGCGGATGTGCTTGTCAGGAGGGGAGCTTTTAAAGGAAGCTTTAACTGGAATTGAGAGATTTCCTTGGCTGAACCTACAGTCTATGGGCCTTTCCCTTGCCACCCGCGGGGAAACAATGATCTCTGTCTGGTCTCTTCTTCTGCTCCCCTTTTCCTGGGTTTTAAGATCTGGAAACTCCAGAAGCTTTTCTGACATTGAATCTGAGTAAGACAAGCTTGGCTTTGATCATCCTTAAGAGGAGGAACAGAACTCAGGTCTCTGCCAGTCCCATGATATTTGCAATTAGCAGAATTATGACAAATATTCTGGGTTTCTGAGATGAGAAAGCCCTTGCTTTGAGTTTCTTTTTTCTTTCACTGACTGAAGAAAGAACCTCTCAATTAAGATGCTGTGCTTCCTCCCAATATATGGGAGAGATAAGAGTTGTTAAAGCTGTATTCATCAATTGCAAACGGGAACACGTTTTATTTTGCTTTGTGCTATTTACAGCTGTTGTCCATTAGAAGCCCCCAAGAGCCTCATTCTCAGCTACAACAGCACAGTCCCGTAAGTTGAGCTCAGCAGTGAGCCTGCAAAACAGCACTAAATCACCCTGATGGGAGAAAGAAGAAAATGTTTGGAAATGGAAAAATGCAGCTGATGCCTTAGTGAAAGCTAGTTTTTGCTTGTTGCTGTCTTAAAGTATTACTGAGGTGGACTGTAATGTACAGCTAGCTGGAGCACAATAGAAACTGTGTACTCTAATTTTGGGGAGGGGGTGGAGGGGTGAACTCACCCCAGAATGGGTAGCAGTTATGCAGGAGCTAAACAAAACTTCTGCAATCTGTAGGTGCCTCAGGCATTTGTGTGTATGCATTGGTCAAAATGAATGAAACCTCACAGTAAGAATGATCAACAATTATTGTAACACATAGTCAGTGAGAAACAGAGTCCTAGTCGCTGTACTGGACCTGAATAGGCTTGGTCTGCGTGAGCTCTTTGAGCTGAGTGGGCAGTTCACTCTTGTAATGCCAACCAACCGCTTGAGAGGAAAGCATGGAAAAGCAGAGGTGTGGAGTGGCCATTGTTTCCAAATCTGAGTGTATGTTTCCCTGAGAGATGGAAAAAAATTGTGCCGTAACATACCCATTGAGTAGGACAGAACGGAGTGTGCAGTTAAGAGAAAAATTAGTGCTTGTTCCTTGTTTGATTGTTTTTCAGCACGGCATTCTGCGTTCCTGTTCTGTGTCCATTGATTAACGGTTTGAAAAGCATTTGCAAACTGAAGGACAGCTTTGGGAGCTAAGGGGGAAGGTGTATAAATTGCTAATTCAGCATTGTTTACAAGGGCCAATACCTTTTGGTTTTGTTTTCCGTGCAGTTGCCGTGCAGGAGCCTGTCAGCTGAGGTCCCCCAATTCACGCAAGGGAACGGAGCCTGAGCTCTGACGTTCCTGATAGTGTGAGACAAACCCATGCTGGCGTTGCTGTGATGCCCTGACAGATAGTGGTTTCCACTAAAGTAAATCTGTCAGGTTGACTTGTGACAATGGCCTGAGATTGTGAATGCTCACAGAAGGATCATTTTAAGACAGATAATTGCTTTATCCTTTCCCTTTATTTTCCGTGCCTGGCAGGTGCCTTCTCTGCCTTCTCCTATTTTCTTGGCCTGTCTGTGGAGTTTGCACAGTACAGATGGGCTCTTCAACGAATTTGCTGTCAAACTTGATCTTCTCTAAGCACATGGATACTGAGAGCTTTTGGAGGCTTATAACTAGACCAAAAGTAGATGCTTTTTTGCAGCATCAGCAAACAGTGTATCTGTCAGTAAGGAAACTTGCTCTGTGAAGTTACAAGGCTTCACTTTGGAACAGGTTCAGTAGAATTTATCAAAGATTTTGATTATTTCTTTTGTTTCTTAAAAAAGTAACCCAACCCCCAAGCCTTCTCCCTGTCCCAAATTGCCACTGCTTATGTCTCCCACGCTAAATGTGTTGCTAGAAACAGCTGACATTTTCCAGTTGCAGCTTCCAGAAATCAGCTTTGCACATCTGACACTGCATCTATGCTCTAGAAAACTGTCTTTACACCGAAAGTAATGACTTGCCTTAGCCGTATGCAGTCTTATCTCTACCTTTAGTTGGATGGGTATGAAGTAATGGCTAATTTTGAGTACTACATGTCTGCAGCTTATCTAGTTAATGCATTCATGTATTTGCTTTAATCAAGTTAACTTGAATATACAGCTATAATTCTAACCCTACAATGCAAGGAAATGAGGCAGCCTGTGTGTCCAAGCAGCCAGATCTGCTTAGAGATTTGGAAAATTCTCGTTAATGGTGAAGTACTGACAGTGAAGCAGGACCTTAGAAAATGAAGTCATTTCTAGCTGCCTTTTAAACCTTAGTTTAGCTTGATAGGATCAAACTTTAAGGAATTGCCTGTAAGTGTGCCAGTGCCCTTTTGAGAGGCATATGCCAAATGCCCTCTAAAGGTACGTGTAAATGTCTGTTTTATATGAGAAACAAGCAAAGGGACAGGGATGAAAACAGCACAAACTGGTTCTGAGGACTAAACATGGGATCAATTGGCAAACAACACTGTTGGGAAACGTCTGGACTTCATACTACACAATATATTTCCCTAAAATGCTATAAATCTCAATTAAAAAGGAATGAAACCACCAATAATATTATTATTTGGAAAGAAATCTTGTCTCAGTGATTTTTTTTGCTGTGTTTTACAGGCAATCGTCCGTATGTGTTTCTCATTGCCCGTGTTCACCCTGGTGAAAGCAATGCCAGCTGGGTAATGAAGGGGACCCTGGAGTTCCTTGTGAGCAGCGATCCTATCGCTGACCTCCTTCGGAAATGCTTCATTTTTAAGATTGTCCCCATGCTTAATCCTGACGGAGTCATCAATGGCAAGTGAGTTGTGACAAGTACTTGTTTATTCTGGGGTTTTGCTGGGTTTGTCTGCAAGCTGGACCCCTGTGCACTGGATGGGTCTTCTCTTCAGTGTTTTGGACCAGGATAATTCTCTTTCACCTCACATTTTATTCATTCTGTTATCAGTTATGTGTGGAAAGTGTAAATCTGAAGTATAGCCTGGTGTGCTGTCTTACATTTGTAAGATGTATGTGATTCAGTACCGTATGTGGCCATAAGATTCCTTGGTTTTCTGGCTGGAGTATCTCAGAAAGCAGGATCATTCTTAATAAGCTGAGGTTTATCTGTTCTGCTTAAGCAGCAGGGCAGAATTTAACTGCAAGACAGTTGTGCTTGGGAATAACTGTCTTTAATTGATGCTTTGTACAGCCTGGTGGAGGAGAAGATGAGTAAGGATCTGTTAAATTTTCACTTTTTCATGGAAATATTTCCACATAATGGAGCCCCTCCTCCTCCCACCTCCTTTTCAATCTTCCCTCCCACATGTTTCCTAAGAGATACTGAATCTGAGCTTGGAAAACACTGATTCCATTTTGCATTTTTTGCCTTTACGCTATCTCTACCCACTCACACCAACTTACCTTCCCTCTCTCTGTACATGAGTGGAAAAAATAGAGCTATGGTCCTAATACGTTAAATATTGCACTGCAGTCAGGGCAAGAGGAATTGCCTTTAAAGGCTTGAAGGGTGCACTCAGATAAGGCTTCTACTTTACTGGAAAAAGCATCTCTGGTATCTGTGGACAGTGGAGTTTGCTCATGTCATGGGGTGTTTGTGGAGTGGCTATAGGTTAGTAACTGTCAGTATTGTGTGATGCAGGACATTGTGATCACATCCCTCTGATTGCTGGTGAGTTGTGTGTTTCAGTAACACCTTTGTGCCTCAGCTTGTTGCAATGGAACACTCAACCAATCTTGAAGCTGAAAGATGAACCTGGACAAGTCCTGAAACACACTGAGTATGAGAACAACTTTTCTCAAGCTAGAGTCTCTCATCTATTTTTATGTCAGGTTGTGCAGATCAAGTGCTGCAGAAACAGAAATATTATGCTGAGTAACAAGTTGAGTTTGTTTAGTTCTGAACAAATTCATTTCAGCTTGGGGTGAGGGATTCAGCAGAGAGCAGCTGGGGCTTTTTTGACAGTTTCCAGTCTGTGACTATGACCAATCAGAGCTTTTGTGCTGCTGTGGTCCCTGGGACTCTGGAGCATAGTGATGTGGTTTAGTGGTGAAGTTGGTAGAGTAGGGCTAATTGTTGGACTTGATGATCTCAAGGGTCTTTTCCAACCTGAATGAGTCTATGGTATCAGAAGTTCAGAGTAGCTGAGTACTGCCTCAGTGTTTGAAGCCTCTGCTGGCACCAAATACTTCCTTAATCCCTCCAGACAGTAAAAGGGAAAGGTTGTGCCTTTTTTCCAGCCTTGTATTTTTCCTTGTACTGTGCTTAATTAAAGTTTCCAGCATATGGAGGACCCAAAGGAATGTCTGACATTTATGTTTTCTTCCAGCAGCCAGGACTAAGTGTAGCAGAGAAGGGACCCTCAGGAGGGAGGACATGGATTTGGCTGACACCTGGATGAAGGGTAGTGCCTAAGCTTATGTCACACAGGAAAGAATTTTGCCTTCTGTGGTGCAGATGAATTTGGTAATGAGTTAAAAAGTCTAGTAAGCCTTTCCTGTGGGGTTAGGAGCGGGGGAACAGGGACTGGCCCATGGCTTTGTTATAAGACCTGGAGAAGAGAGCCAATCATGCCTTTATGCTTGGATTTAAGTACTTCTATCCTGTGAAGCCTCGGGTGCACAAGATACTCATCCTGTTTCTCCCCATATGATTCTTAGTAGACTTGGATCGTTCCACACCGATAATGCTCTGGGCCTCAGGTTTACTGGTGGTCTGCTGGAGATAACCACACACATTGGAAAAGACAAGTATCTTTCGTGCCCTGAATGTCTATGTGTGTACAGGCAGATTGATTTGGCTACTTAAATGTTCTACTTTGTCCAGGTTTAAATGCTCTGGTGAACTCTAGTTGTTCAAGCCAATGTTAAGAGGGAACCTGTTTTCTGAGGAAGCTGCTCTGTAGTTCATCATTAACCATAGGACTTATAAACAATACTTAGAAAGTAGATTCTTATATCACAAAACCCCATTTTACCCCCTTGGAGTTACCCTGGGATTCATAGAAAAGGGAGTGGAAGTTTCAGCAGATGTCTCTGGAGAGATTGTACCAACATCTATCACAGTCCATGCATGTGGACTCATGTAGGTTCTTCTAGCATGATCTCAAAGTGTAAAATGTGAAAGCAAGGTGACCATGCCAAGGGCTTATGCTTCAATAGTGTGATGTTATTGTTTTGCCTGTAAAGCCGGACACAATAGAAAGAAAAGAGTGATAGAAAAGGGAGAAAGAGTATAGAGGGGGAAAAGATAATAATAGCTACCACCACAGGGTCCCGGGTAGCATTCTGCTGGCCTTCTGATCTTCCGAGTGGTGTTCACCCAGCCTTCTGAGCTTTCAGGTGATCTTGATGGGGAAAGCTCCCAAAAGCTTTCCAGAAAGCTAGCCTACTTTGGTACCCAAGAAGCCATCTTTTATACCAAGCAACACACCTTGCTCTACCTCTGTCCTGTGGAGCTCTGCCAATCTCTGCCTTCTCGAGCGAGGCTTCGACACTTGTCCAAAGAGGAGGGTCCAAGGGCCGGTTGTCCCTGGTGGTGAGTGGCTTTTGGCCAGGAGATGTGTTCTGGTATTCTAATGAGCAAAGTCCACCTGAAGGCACAGATTTCTTCATCGATGTCAAGGTGACCCTTGGTGACCAATCTTCTCTGAGAGTCTAATGTTATCTGTTCCACACCAGGTAGTGGGAAATAGCAGCACACAATTCTCTGTGTGGCATAGCTATGTCTGGCTCTTTCTGCTGTAGTTCAATGAGTTCTAAGGTACCTTCTCATACTTGAGTGTCCAAGTCCATGAAGGTGGATCAGGAAGGGCAGAGGTTAGCACATGGAGAGAGGTTCTTCTCCCTATCTACTCTGCACTAGTGAGACTGCATCTGGAGTATTATGTC